>VYXF01001320.1:439340-547956 GCA_013397295.1 Polioptila caerulea
CCCGGTGCCCCAATCCCGCCCTGCCCGGTGCCCCGATCCCGCTGTGCCCGGTGCCCCGATCCCGCTGTGCCCGGTGCCCCGCTGTGCCCGGTGCCCCGCTCCCGCTGTGCCCGGTGCCCCGCTCCCGCCGTGCCCGGTGCCCCGCTCCCGGGCAGGGGCGGAGGCTCCCGCGGAACACCCTTCGGGAGGGAGCTGCTTTTTCGGGAGCCGGAGCTGGAAACGTGGCACTGCAGCGCGCTGCCACTTGCTGTGCTGCCCCCAGGACCGGCTATTTCTGTAGCTGAGCAATCATGGAATCACACCGGAGGGGCCCTAATGATCTCTGCAGAAGGGAGCTGATTAGTGGCTTGCTCAGGAGAAGGGTAAACTGTTCCATCTCTGAGCACTCCCTGGATTTTAATGGAAATTTCATTAGCTGCTCGTATTATTACCTGTGCAAAAGGCAACAATACTCTGAGAATAATAGCTCCTGCTGCAATTAGGACAAGCCGTGGTCAGCAGTTGTGATGCATGAATCACGCTTTTGTTAGCTCTGCTGGCAAAGGAATTGATCTTTTGGATCCGTTTCTTGGTGAAAAATGGAGTCTCCAAAGATGCCTTTCTCAAGTCTCCCTTTCTCCTCTGCACAGGCACGCTCCCACCGTTGTTTTCCGTGCTCCTCTGGATAGCAGTGGCGTTTTGCACAGCAATGCTGTTTTTCATCTCCAAGCCTGTTGGCATTCGACCCTTTTTGGTGTCTGTTATTCTCAGGTCTATATATACTATAGGGCTCGGTCCTACCTTGATACTCCTTGGTGCTGCTAATGTAAGTACTTCAAAAGCAACCAGAATTTCCCTTTCAGCAGAAGGAAAGATATTAAGGGTCTCCTATTAAAAAACTCCTTTGATTAGAGCTGTGCATAAACTTCTTTTTCTGGTTCATTGGTTAAGCCAAAAAAATAAATCATTTCCAGTCATCCTGAAACAGCAGTGTCAGTGAAGTGAGAAGCTAAGAAAAAGGTTAGTTTAATTTGGTGCATTTGCAAATATTTTAAAAACAAAAACAGTATGAAATTTAAAGAAATATTGCTGCATAAGGGCAATCAAATCTACAGTTTCTCATGTTAAAAGAATAATTTTCTCTACAAGTACTCTCAGCACTGCTGACACAAATTTGTGAAATGTTTCTGAGACCTTAAATATTGTTTCAGGAAGAAAAGAGTTTTCAAAATTAAAAATTCTCTGAGCCCTTTGCCAGATCTCTTAACTAAGACTTGAATAAGTTTGCATGCTTACTGAGCTTGGTAAGATACACAGTCGTGCTCACAAGTCATCTATTTAAATTTCTGCCTGACTGCTACAGCTCTAATTCACCCCAGCACGGAGTATTGGGCTGTTTGCCACCAGTTCTTGTATGTGAGAATTTCTCATGCTGAAAAATACCTAGACATATAGTCAATGGTAAAGGCAAGTAAGCAGTGCTTGCCCACGTCAAATTTGTGAACAAAGGAGTCATGTTGAGTCCTCATTCCTTGTCCTGGACTGCCAGGGGGATGAGGTGAGACCCTTTCCTGTTCACATCTGCACTGCTGCTCGTGTGCAGGCAAAACTTGGGAGCCCTGGAGAATCTGATGCTGTTGTTTAAATGCTATACTTCAAAAATGTCCTCAGTTCTGAAGGGTTTTTTTAGATTTTAAACTGAAGAACACGAACTGAAGGAAATAGATCTCACACACCCCCACACACACTTTCTGTTGTGTTACTATTGTTCTCTTGGTAGTAGCATGCCTAGCTGCTCTTACATAGTCTCAGGTCTAAACTCAAATTGTTGGGAGTCCAGTCCCCAGCTGGATTTTAATGCCTCGTGACATTACCCATGCCCACCTATTCATTAATGTTACAGGAATAAATCCCAATGTGGTGAGGCACAGTGCAGTGTTGGAAGGGTGATGTTCTCACCCTCAGGGGCTCATCCCAGTGCATTGTCAGAGCTGGATTTCTCTCACCCCACTCCAGCTATCTAAAGGTTGTGATTTAGTCAAACCAGCCTATCGAGACACCAACCCAAACAATAAATACCAGGATTTCTCTGACAGCATAAACCTAGCCTTTGTTATCCCCCACAGCTCTGTAACAAAATCGTGTTCCTGGTGAGCTTTGTTGGGAACCGTGGGACTTTCACCCGTGGCTACAGAGCAGTCATCATGGACATGGCTTTTCTCTACCACGTGGCCTATGTCCTGGTCTGCATGCTGGGCCTCTGTGTGCACGAGTTCTTCTACAGCTTCCTGGTAAGTACGTGCTGCTGTGGAGGGGAAAACTTTGCAAAAATAGAAAATACCGTTACCCGTGCAGCTGTCTTCAATTTCTTCCTGACAATCAAGCCAAATCGTGTGTATTTTTAGCATGCCGTTGTGTTGCTGCCCCTTAGGAGCTGCTGTTTTTGTTAGAACCTGTTTCTGTTAGGACTTATTTTATCTGTTTTACAGCTGAAAGTTTGCTCTTTTCTTCTCAGACAATCATCACCTAGCCCACACTTTTTCCCAGCTCTCTCCATATTCTGTGTCCACCATTCCTGTATCTTCTGTCAGCCCTAACACTTCAGGGGCAGTTGTCCAGGGGTGTGTGCATCATACCTGTACCAAAGGATCCCATTCCTCATCCCCAATCCATTCTTAACAAATTACTTGGGAAATGGGGATGGCGTGCCTCTGGTGTAGCAAGAAGATTCATCATTTGAAATGTATCCCACTTCATTTTCTTTTGTTGCCATTACCCAGATGGAATGTCTTTTAATAACGTGGTACAGGTGCAGTGAATATGAATCACACAAAATTATGCTAAACTCCACTAACTGCTCCCTTCATGCTGAGTAGCAGTGAAAGGTGTTTCACTGTTCTTGCTTGCTAATCCTTTTACTCTGTAGTGGAACAGGTGAAACTTTGTAAAGAGACTGACTAAATTGTGGTCATTTACATGGGTTCACTTTCCTGTTGTATTTTTTCTCAGCTTCCTGAATAGTGGTGAACTCCCAGCATTTTGAAGATGTGTTAAGCATGCTAAAATTTTCAGGGTTCAGTGCTAACTCAGGTAGAGCTCCTGTTGAAGTCAGACTTTCCAGATTTTGACATTAAAGTCAGCTTCAAAGTTAGGGCAGATTTCAAAGGAGCCAAGATTGTGGCTGTAGCTGCAGGACCCTCTTCAAATGGATGTAACTCTCCTGCTTAAAAAATGCACAAGTTACTCTGTTCCTTCAATGAGTTAGGTGATCTCTATCTTAAAATACTTTGCAAAGTGCCAAGCACCTTAAGAAACATTTATGTGCTTGCTTTTTTTCAGTGACTGCTATTGACCAATGTCCATGATTCATGCACATTATCCACGTGCCCAGGTTGCTTCCAGGTGTTCACTTAGTAGTGGATGTAGTCTAAACTCTAATATTTGTTCATAACTGTCTCCCCTCTTTTTTCCTTTGTTAATAATCCTTTCACAGGGCTGTGAATTTCAGATCTTATAAATTGTAGCTAATACCTTCTTCTGTGGAGCATTTTGATAAATCATAGTGTGTCGCTTTATATCTGCAATCTGAGTGTTTTGAAGTAGAAATACATACATTATAGATAAAGTCCAAAGCACTATAGAACATCAAGAAAATTGTAAGAGAGAAAAAAGTTACAGGTTCTTGTAAAGCTCCTGTCACATTTAATTGCTGGTTTAGGCTTTTGACATTTAAAGCAGTATTATCTTAATATATACTTTTCTTTAAAGTTAAATACCAGGAAAGCATATAGTGCAGGGTAGAGAAGAAGAGAAGTTTCTAGGCTTATACAAACAGTGCTATGAGTTTAACTTTGTCCTTAGAAGAGGTGGCTCCAATCCTTGTCCATATGACATTTACATGATGCCATGAGCTCAAAGAAAGTTTACAAATATATAATTACTTACATGTATGATTGCATTTTTGAGTTGCAGCCTGTGCATGTTTGTCAGATGAGAAATAACTTGGAAAATTACTTTGTAGATATAGATCCATGTTATGAAGACACTTTTAAAATTTTAATCTAGCCTGTTTTTAAACGCAGGGAAACAATGGAGCTTGATAGTAGGTGTTGTCCATCTCTGAATCAGGCTCAGATATACTTTGTGGCTTTGGATTTTGCTATAATTCATTTTAAATTTTCAAGTTCTGTGCTAGATTTCCTCCTCCATAAGCATGCCCAGCTACCACTGAAATCAATGTGAGTTTATGAAGCTGAGAATGTAGAACATGGCTCGATGCATGTTTCAACAGTTCAAATTGTTTTCCTATGTAGCATCTCTATATTGCCTCATTTGTATTCATTGTTCTCTGCTCTCTGCCTTCCCCAGCTGTTTGATCTGGTGTACAGGGAGGAGACATTGCTAAATGTGATAAAAAGTGTTACCCGGAATGGCCGTTCAATTATCCTCACTGCAGTGCTAGCACTCATCCTGGTTTATCTCTTCTCCATCATTGGCTTCCTCTTCCTGAAAGATGACTTTATCATGGAGGTTGACAGGTTGAAAATCAGGACCCCTGCTGCAGGTATTTTTTTTATATTAAAATTTGCTTCCGACTTATCCTTTTTTCTGTCTGCCTAACCTAACTTTTCATCTAAGGACATCAAATTTTGTTATTTGTGCCTGTGTGAGAGCAGAACTAATTCCATATACCTTAGAACTCAATTAAGTCTTTGTGTAAAATTTAATGTGTATAGGGTTGTTTTAATCTGGGCTTATTTGTTGAAATGCTAAAATCTGACACATTTGATCTATTATGTTTGCTTCACAAACTCGTGATAAACATTACAAAAAATAATCTGTATTTTTAAAGTATTTTCCTAAGTGAGATGCAGCTCCAAGTGGATTGTATTGGTTCTCATCCCACCTTAAAAGCATCTCCTAATAATTTCTGTGTACTGTATGAGGCGTGTGATCTGAACATGTTCATTAGCTGTATTCATTTCATTGCTTCTTAAGCTTCATCCAGCAGAAATTTGTTACAGAATTCCCATTTCTACTGATAGGAGCATCTTTTCAATTCAGTGTGTATTTCATGATTGTTGTTGTTAGTGTAGAATCCTGGCTTCAGTAAAGTCATTGGGAGGTTTGGAACCAGTTTTAAAAAGGCCAGGATTTCAGCTTTGTGGAATGAGAGACTTGAGCAAAGTTAATAGAGAGTTACAAACTTTGCTAGAAAAGAGCCAGGTCTGGTGTGTTGAGAGCTCTGTGTGTGCTGCCAACCAGCCTGCTGGGAGCATGGGCAGGGCAGTCACTGGCTGCAGAGAGATACTTGAGAATAGCTGCTGATTAAATTCCTCCAGGCAGGATTTTCCCAAACGCTGAGCTCTTCAGACCTGTGCACAAGCACAGAACCCAGCCGGGGCTGTGTGCACTCAGTGCTTGCCAGTCTTTTCCTGAAGTTGTTTTTTCAGGATTTAAAGCTCACAAACAAGGCAAAGGTCATTCAAGACTCATGGGCCTGGCTTACTTCTGCAGCTCGTTCAAAACCATATTAAAAAAAAAAGAACCTGAGAAATTTCTTTAACATACTGTGATTTTTTTAATTTTTTTTTTTTTTGCCACTGAACATCCATTAGGGGCTAAATTTGCTTATATTTGACTTACTGTTCATTTTTGGGAGAGGACTTAGTCTCACTTTGAAAGGTAGTTCTGAGCATCTAAATAAAACAGGCTACACACAGCTCTGGTCTAACCCAGGGCAGCAGCTCCTGTGTGTTTGTGTTGCTTCTGTTGAATTCTTGGCAGATTTTTGTGGTGTGGGTATGTTCTTGCTGGCTTCATACATTGCCATTTCTGATCAAAAACTCATCAAGAAAATATGCTGACTGCATGTTGATGGAAAATTATGCTTCCCAGGACAAGTGCTTTAAATTTTTTCTTTATAAAGTAGCAGAAAGGGTAAGGCAGAGTGCATGTTTTCTGCATTACACATACTGTATTAGGCTGGTATTCTGTTGTATAGTTTTGCCTTCATTTTTTTTCTCCTTAAACCTTTTTGTATCTCTAATTTGAAATGCAGAAAATTGTTGAAGGTGCACAAGAGAAAATTGGTTTGATAAAATCAAGCTGATGTACACATTTACCACTTCGGGAATGTTAAATTAGTGTTTTACACAAACCCATACATATTTACAAATGAGTACCAAACTGTGTTATAATCCTTGAAAACCCTTAAATATTCTACATTCAGGATAACTGAACATCAGCTCGGTGTCCTTCTTGTCAGCTTTTGTGAATAATTTATCTAATGGTTTTAAAAACTGACATTATTTTCATATCTGACAGTTGTTTCTTGCTTTGAATATATTTTGTTCTCACCAGAAGCAGCCGCATTTGATGTAGATTCATTAATTTCAGGAGATGAAATGGGAATAGCTGTGATATACAGTAAATATAAAACTGTGTTTTTGTTCATTGTGACTGCTTTGAGGTGCCGAGGCAGACTCTTTCAAGGAGGGAGGAACTGCTGGTGTAATTTGTTCTGTTTTTTCTTCTTAACTCTCCAACCCAGTGATTCGCTCGTAGAAAATAATGATTTAAAACCTAACATCAATGTTGTGCCTGTCTTTTTGTCAACATCCTGCCTTTTCCACAGGTCTTGGTGAAGTTCCCACTACAACCCTGACATCCATGATGGGAGCCTGTGCAAAAGAGAACTGCTCCACGAGCATCCCAGCTCTTAACCCAGGTCAGCACAGAAGTTCCCTCAGTCCAATGATCACTTAGGACCGAGGCATCCCTGGAAACATCCAAGGCCAGGCTGGATGGGGCTTGGAGCAGCCTAGTCTAGTGGAAGGTGACCCTGCCCATGGCAGAGGGTTGGAATGAGATGATCTTTAAGGTCCCTTCCAACCCAAACCACTCTGTTTTTCTCTGATGTGTGTTGCTGTTGCAGGGACTTCTGCTGGTGCGAGAAGTGACGATGGCTGTTGTGAGTCAGAAGTGCTCAACTTCTGCAAGGCTTGGAGCTGAGTTGGCAGCTTTGCTGTTAATGGGAGTGCTTTCCACACCTGATCTCCAAATGCACTGACATTAATTTTGTTATTAAAAGAGCTTGCTGAATCATTATGCTTGAACGTACAGGTTCCTTCTTGCCAAGTGACTTAGCTGAGAGAAGCAGCTTGCTGCTTGTCTGCAGCATCCTCACTGCACACCCTGAGCCACTGTTAGATCCAGTTAGGGCCACAGAAATTCATTTTCGTGGCATGGCATATCTATCAGCAAGCTCTTGTGTATTTTTTCTACATGCATCCGGGCCTGGGCTGTATTGTAGCCAGAAGACCTAAGAACCCAGATCCAGGCCCTCGTGTCTGTCTGTCTCCCACTCTTTCCATGGGGCACAGTCTAGCTGAGGGGGCTGGTCTTTCACTGCAGGTATTAAGTTTGGTTTGATGTGTTGTGGCCTTTGCAGTGGAGGTGTGTGCACAGTGGAGGGTCTGCAGGCTCAAAATATTTATTGCCCCAGTTGCCTGTGGTTGCTGGGGGCAGAAAGTGAGAACATAAATGGTCCCTTCCTGTGTGCCAGTATAATGTTGTTTCATAAGCTTTATTCTTCCACTACTAATTTTTGAGTTTTTAAGATCAAAGCCTTCAGGGAGAGGGCTATAAAAGTAGGCTTTTTCTCCCCAGCTGGTGTGTAAACAGGCCTCATAAACAACATGGGAAGCTGTCTGGCAAGATAGAGAAAACAGTCTAAGAGCTATTGGCAAAGCTGCTGCATTCAAAGAGTAATCAATCAGTCAAAGAGATGCAGTGTGGCTTTTGCCAAGCTCTTTAAATGATAGAAAACTCATATTTCTCAATGTTTGTGTACTGCTCCTTTAAAATCAAACCATAATGAAAGAGGGCTGTACAAAACATCTAAGTGCACTCTTACTCATTCTTGAAGAAATTTTATTTATGGAGTACCATTAAAACCCACCAACATTCAGCAAGAACAGTTCTGCTCACCTTAGCCTCCTGGTCAAAAGAATTGTTCTACTTTCTGTCTTTTCCTGGGACAGATTTCCCCTCTGGCAAAAGTGTGAGTGTGGTGGAATGCAAAGACAGGAGATCACCATCCCTAGAAGTGTTCAAAAGGTGTGGGCATGGGGAACTTGGGATGTGGTTTAGAGGAGAACATGGCATGGTTAGGTGGGTGATGGAACTCGGTCTCAGAGGTCTGTTCCAACTTTACTGATGCTATGATTCAGTGAGATCTGGGGGTTTCACATTGCAGCACCAGAGAAGTCCACAACTGTGTGTGGGAAAGAGAAAATGTCCTCAGTGGCATCTCAGGTCCAGAGTCAGGCAGGAATTACATTGCTTTTCAGATCAGATCACTGCTGATCATTTCTTCTGGTGGGACTCTGCTTCTTCCTTGGGTTTCACTGGTGGAGCCTGTGCTCAGTCATTGCTCTCACTGGGAGTGCCCAGAGAGCCTCCCCTCTCTGCTGCTCACTGCTGCTCTGGGCTGTCAGCAATAAAATACTTCATCTCCTCTGCCTCAGGGTCTCCCTCTCTCCCCCCAAAAACATTTCCAAATCACTTCAGTCTATGACTGGTGAAGTGCCTGATCACTTAAAGGAGCTTCACATCCTACAGAACCTATCTCCACATCCTCTGTAGCCATAAAGACCAGTGCTAGAAAGGTGCACAGATACTTGTTTGTAAAAGGGGACATTTCCAGTTATTCCACTGCCAGGCCTGGTCCTGCTCTGTGCAAATTCTGATGGATCCACATGGGCACAGGCATGCCTCACCTGATGTGCTTGTGGCCCAGGCAGCCGTGGGCAATCAGATGAGGATTTTTGAGAAAATCTTCCTATTATGCCTCCCCCTGCCCCATGATTAACATTGTGAGGTGGTCCTAGTGCTTAACTGGCTTTGCCTGTAAATTTAATTAATCAGAAGACAGCCTGCCTAATGCTGTCCAGACTCTCTCAAGCCACTTTCCAGGGTGGAACTGCTTGCAAATAACCCCCCTGAGCCTCAATTAGTGTCAATATTGGGTCCTTAACAGCAGTGCACTCTACAGACCCACTCCTTTCTTTCAGGTAGGAGCACAGTTGGTGCCTAGAGGGGCTGAGCCTGCCCTGGGAATGCTGCTGAGCCCTGGAAACAGACACTGAGGCAGAACATGGGCCTGTAGGGTTGCCTGGCTCCTAGGTTGAAGGCAACTCTTCTTACTCCACATCTGAGAGTGGAAATGGAACAGCAAAAACGATGTCTGTACACTCCCCACAGCCTACATTGCTGCAGTAGAGGTTTCTGCCAACTTTGGGCTGTCTGGTTCTTTGGCAAAGATATTGCAACCTGAGCTTGCTTTTCTGGGAGCTTTTCTGGGATACTGATGCTCTGTGTTGCAAGATGTGCAAGGTGATGTATCTTGTTTCTCTGAAGCTTGGCCTGCTCTGAATTAGCATCTCAGTGGACAGGGAGAGTTGGGTGTTAGGGCTGCTGGTAGATAATTCCCTCTTCAGTTCTCAGTCCCAGATTATCCTCTCTGTTCACCGGAATCTGATCATCTGCTGCTTCCAGCACCTGAGTCTGGCCTTGTGAACAATGAAAATATTGTAGTTACCTAAAGGAAATAGAAGCTGTGGCTTTTTTCAAGGCTTTTAATTTATTTTGTGCATGGTCTCCTTCTCAAGTGCAGCTCAAAAAAGAGAAAAGAAAAAAGGTGGAGTATTGTTTGAAAGGAGGGAATAATGGCAGGATACAACAGCAAAGATTAGTTGGTATGAATAACATCACTGTGCTAGTAAAAAAAATCTAGGTATGACAGGATAAAAAAGGCTTCTTGTTTCAATCCTTTCAGTTTCAATATTTAAGCAGTTATTTTTAAATCCAGGATTATTTGTGGGAGTAGTGTCTGTAATGACCGTATAGTTTAACAGGGAAGTCTGTCCTGATGTCTGCTTTTGCTTTTCTTTTTGCTCCAAGTTCCTTCAAACAGGAGTTCTTTCTCTTTTCATTTGCCTATGGAGCAGAGGCACTGGTGGCAGAAGCAGCAGACACCAGTGCTGTCCTGCCCATCCCAGCCGGGATGCATGCACCACAATTTGGGAACCCAAATCCAAAATTAAATTTAAATCCAAATTACTTGTCTGCAATGGGAGTGCTTGCAGTCAATTCCATTTATCAGAGTGTATCTCAGTGCCCCAGATGTGGTGGTTTGAGGCTGTTAAATATGTGTTTCAGTCAGCTCTCACAGCGGGATGTTGTTGTTTATTAGAGTTTGTAACAATGAATGCACGGAGCAAAGTGAGTGTGAATCGCTGCCTTCCCCGCCGAAGCAAGCGTGTCCCTAAGGAGGAGGGAGGGCAATCACAGCCCTGACCTGCTGCCCAAGGCAGCGGGACACAGGGAACAGCTCTAGCAGGGCTCTTCGAAGGGAGGCTGAGGATGCAGTGAGTGTGTGGTGGGAGGGACTCTGGCCAAGGTTGGACAAAGTCCCCCGGGGCTGGTGTTCCAGCCCAGCTCCTCTGCACGTTCAAATATCTCCTGTACAATAGTACCCTCTGTGGCTTAGCCAAAACCACACAGCAGCTCTGCAGCACAGATAAGAACAGAATCCAAGTTTTCAAGCTGAGGTCAGGGAGAGCTTTTCATTTAATGTCTGTCAGACCTGTGCTTGGGCACGTGTGCTGGTGGAAAGATCGTGGACAGGCTGACTCGAACAAAAGCCAGCCCCTCCTTAATGGTTTGAAATGCTAGCATGACTTGGCTTGTGCATGAGTAGGTAATGATTTCACAGGAAGACAATCCTTTTACAAATGTGCTTCTAATTCTCTGTTTATATTGCTTCTTGTCTATGCTGCATTTTTAGGGGGCCCACTGGAAAAGCAGTGGGGGGACTGCAAGGAGAAGGGGTGCTCCCATGAGCAGAGCTGGTGGCTCTGGGTCATTAACAGCTCTGGTGGGAGCCCTGCTTGTGATTTTCTCCGTCTCTCTTCAGGCTAAGTGTGCCTGATGTGCCTAAGAATGTCACCAGCAGCGATGTGCACATGGGTGGGGATGATCAATGAGGTTCTGCATGAGAAATGTGAGAGGCAGATGTGTCTTGCTGTTGCTTTCTCTAACAGAATTGTGGCTTTGTTTGGTGAGTGATTGTTTGATGCTGGGGTTCCTGTTTGCAGGTGAAGAGGAGGAGGATGGAATTGAAAGGACCTGTGACACCCTGCTCATGTGCATTGTGACCGTGTTAAACCAAGGCCTGCGGAATGGTGGTGGTGTGGGAGACGTGCTCAGAAAGCCTTCCAAAGATGTGAGTGTTTTGGCTCAGGAAATGCATTACTCCCCTTGCATCTCATGAATGCCAAAGTCAGTGTTTGGAGGTTATAGACAGTGTTTGTATCTAGTCTGATCTCATGTCACACAGTTGATTTATCCATGTAATTTTTAGATCCCAGACGGGATATTTAATGGGGAGAGCTAAGCTTGATGTGGTGATGATACTTGAAGAAAGGATCTCTGGGTAGTTGTTTACCACTTCTGGAAAAATGCAGAATATCATAACCTTCAAAGCACTGCTAAGAAGTCAGCCCTGGGAGGCACCTCTGGAGAGCTGTGTGCAGCTCTGGGCTCCTCAGCACAGAGGGACAGGGAGCTCCTGCAGCGGGGCCAGCAGAGGCTGCAGAGAGGATTGAGGGCCTGGAGCATCTCTGCCAGGGCAAGGCTGAGGGAGCTGGGGCTGTGCAGCCTGGAGAGGAGCCCCAGCTGAGAGGGGCCCTGAGCCCTGGGTGTCCCTGTGAGCAGGGAGGGCTCCCAGCAGGGCCCAGCAATGGCCCCAGAGCCACGGGCAGGGACTGAGCCCAGCAGCTTCCAGCTGGACATTTTAGCTTATAGTCAGCATGGCATCTGCCCTGGAATAGGTCCTGTTGTTTACTTGAACTCAACCAGCATGAAGATCAAACCAGAATTTCATATATTGAGGCATATTTTCTCTTCCAGAAGCTTCCTCAAAAAATGCAGTTCATTTAAGGACCTCCCTTAATATTTGGGTGATTTCATGCATTTTTATTTAGGTTCAAAAAGAACATCACAAATAAAGGCAATTTAGCAGCACTTCACTTGATGAGCCACACCATATGTGTTATAAATAAATTCAGGATAAAGTAGGATCCCAGCAGGGCTTACAAGAGTCCAGAGACAACTCAAATCTGGATAGAGGAGCTCCCTGTGCTGGTAGTAGGAGTCTATATCCTATCTCACAGACTGGGAGGTTCTGCAGGAGCCAAAGTTTATCCTCAGTGGAGTCTGGAAGCACTTACAGACTTTGAAAGTGACCCTTTGAAATCGACCCTTGCCACTTAGCAGCTCTTTAATGCTAATTATATTGAAGCACTCCACAAAGGGTAGTGCTATTATTCCCATAAAAGTGTGGGAAACTGAGCAATTGGGTGACTTCAGGTCTTTATCATGCTGAAGGAGTTGAGTAGTCCCTTTCTAGTCCTGTGAGTAAGGCTAGCAGAATTTGGCATACGGAAAGCAAGTTCTGTAGCTTTGCTTGAGCTAATGCGAAAATGTTGTTTAATATTTCAGATTTGTGCTATTTTTAAACCTTATTGCAACCTTGCTATTGCAGGAGCCCTTGTTTGCTGCCCGAGTTGTTTACGATCTTCTGTTTTACTTCATTGTCATAATTATTGTTCTCAACCTGATCTTTGGAGTCATCATTGATACATTTGCTGATCTCAGGAGTGAAAAGCAGAAAAAGGAGGAGATACTGAAGACCACCTGTTTCATCTGTGGTAGGTGTTACTGATCTCTTGAGATATTTGAAGGTGAAAGGAGTGAAAATTAACTGTTCCTCAGTGAATAAAGCTTGGACCCCAGGCGTGGTTATCTTCTACAAGGAAAGTCTGTACAAATTCCAGAGGTTGATTCTAAATTTATTCTCTCTCAGTAGGAGAGAGAGATTTGGTTTATGAATCAAAAGCTAGCTTTGCTGAGAGGTGGCTTCCCAGTCTCCTCCCAGAATCCGAGGCAGAGGAGCCGTGTCTCACGCTTGCATCATCACTGCTGATGAGATGGGGCAGCTGCTGACTCTGCCTCACAGAGCGTGCTGCAGATGGAAGTGCAGCTTCTATTTCACAGCACAGGCCATTCCAGAGCAGGAGCATCAGCAAGAACTGCTGATTTCAGAAGGTGATATGAAGCAGGGAACAAAGGAATTCAGTGGAAATCATCCCCACAAAGCCCACGGAAAATCACACTTATTTTGAAGTGCACTCACCAAGAGGGGCAGACCCTCCCTCCCTGGGGGACTTCACAGATAGCTGCTTTTTTGTAGGCTGGGTGCTGTTTCCATGGTTGTACTGACAGGGATGAATGCTGTGCACAGCACATGTCCACAGTGTCTGTGGACAGGAAATCCAGGGAGGAGAGAAGAAACAGGGAGGCAAACATTGGTGATTCCTCTCCTTCCTCACTTCTGGTATTCTTCTTCAGACATTTGGACCATTACAGGAAAAAAAAAAATCTTATGATTTTAGTTCTGTAAAGACTTACAAAAGATCTGCAGGGACTCACCCTCTCTGCCAGGTTTAAACCCACAAACAATCTCACTGAAGCTTAAGTGGGACTCTTTATAAGCTTGATGCTAAAAGTGAGCATAAATCTTGTGAAGATCAGGACCTGGACTGTGCACTGTGTGCTTCCCAGTATACATCTAGGAAGAGCCAGAGACAACACTTGTAAAACACTTTATAGCCCTCAGCATAGAAGGCACTGTAAAACTGTAACATATTTATTATATTGTTATTGTTATTAAGAGGAAATATCACAAAAGAGAATAAATGCTGCGTTGAAAGACTTCTGTCAGGGATGCCTTCTGGCCTGGTATTTCTTGCCTGGCAGTTATGGCTTTTAAATTAAGATCTTTCAAATTTATGATCCTTTAAATTAAGTTAGGTTCCTTTCTCTAACATATTTAACAGATTGCGTATTTTTATGTTGAAGTAGTTTATTTTGGGGCTTTATGTTCTTCTCTTTTTGCAGGACTGGAGAGAGACAAATTTGATAACAAGACCGTTTCGTTTGAGGAGCATATAAAGGCAGAACACAACATGTGGCATTATTTGTACTTTATAGTTCTTGTCAAAGTTAAAGATCCGACTGAATACACTGGCCCGGAGAGCTACGTGGCACAAATGATTGTGGTAAGTCAATTTGGGCATGTGCTTTATGCAACTGAGAGATGCTCCTTGCAGCTAGGGCAGAGAATATCTTTCTTTTCCCCTCTCTCTGAACAATAGGAGGCATCGATCTGTATTTTTGAAGATCTTTTCACGTGTCTTAGTCTGCAATAAAACCGGGTCTTAAACATAATGAAAAAGATGAAGGTGCAGGCCGCAGTCTCCAGTTTGGCGTCAGTGCTCTCGTGCACCGTGGGTTGTGCTGCCTCATTAGGCAGAGCTGGGGCACGAGAGCATGCATCATAACATCTGCTGCTGCTCCAGCTTGGTCCAGTGTCTCTGGGCTGCTGTCCAGAAAAATAACATCTCCTGCTGCACACTGAAACACAGGGTCAGTGCTCAGGGCTGGTGCTTTTCTCCTATGGCTGCTCTGAACAAGCTTGTGAAAAGACCAAGCAGAGCAGCCACAGGGATTTGAAGAGCCACAGAAACTGCCTTGTGAAGCAGGGAGAGTACTTAGATACAGAGAGAGAAATGTGATGATGCTGGGCCAGAGAGGGGTTCGATTACACTTTGTTTCCAGCCTGCTGCCGAAGCAGGTTCGTTCTGCTGAGTGAGAGGAGTGGGTTATCAAGGCTGCCAAGCTTGGGGCTTCATTTTGGAGGAATTCTGCCTGCCTGCTGGGATATTCTGGTGCAGCATTTTCTTCCTGTGGACTTGCTGGCAGGTATTGCACTGCTCAGGGCCTGTGCCAGGCTCTGTGGTTGCAGAGCTGGCATATGTCTGAATCCTGGAGGAGGCTGTAACCAAATGCACATCAGGCTTCGCTGTTTATGCATTTCTGGAGCCACATTTCTTATCAAGACTATCTCTCTGTTATCCCTCCTCAAGCCTCTGACTGGACATACTGCCCAGCCTCATTACTGAGGTGCTGGGTGGCCTTTCACTTCCCAGTTTAGCCAAGGGGAAGATTCCTCTCCTTTCACTTCAGCTGTTGTCAGGTCAGGTGCCAGGTTTCAGTCAATCTCAGCTCCTTTCTGCCTTGTCAGTGCAGAAAGCTGGGTTATTTATCCTGCCTTCAGATGGGTCTCCAGGATAGCTGGGCTGACTCACCTTTCTCACTCCTTTGAAAGCCTAAATGGTTAGTTTAGACAAGGTGCCTAATTGGGAGCAGACTAAAATTAGAGCTGACTCCGAAGCACTGTGCAGGCTTATGCAGAGCTTACCTTCAGGAACTCCCATTAGTGGAAATGGTGGTGTTTAGACAGGAGTGTATGCTTGATTGCTGCAGTTAAATGGAGCTTTTGTAAGTGCTGTTGCCTCCAGAAGGGAAGGTGCTGTGGCAGGTGATGGGAATTCAGTGCTCAGATGCAGAGGAACAGCCTATTTCCTTTAATAAGGAACCATCAGTCCTTTGAGCCATCCTTTCCTTTGGAACCATCAGTCTCATTGCCCAGCTCAGGGTGTTTGTACTGCAGGCAGTGATGGATCTACACTTTTGCAGTTTGGTGGGCAACATAGAAAACCTAAACCAAATCCTTATAGACTCTGTTGCATTACAAGAAATTATTCATAGTGGCAAGTTGTCCTGTTACACATGGAAGTACTTTAGCTTTTGTCAGAAATACATTCTAATTTGTGGAATCCAACTCTGGGGCCTGTCTCATTTGCTCATGCCTCCTCTTCCTCTCCCTGCAATGTTTGTAGGATTTTAAACTTTGTGGTGTGTATGTTATGTATTCATGTTTAATTCCAAGAGATGTATTAATATTCATAGTAAGTGTATTCATCCTGTGGCAGCAGTGGTTTGACTCTTCTGATGTGTAATTCATTAATGTATTTTACTTCAGCATTAATGGCTGGAACTCCTCATTGAATGCCTAAAACACCAACAGAAAAGCAGCAAAAACTCACGTGATCTCAAGCACTGAACTGATTTCTCAAAGCCCCTGTTCCTCTGTAGCAGAATGCTGGTTGTTTAAATGGTTAAATGGTTCTCAGTAATCCAGATTTTGGGAAAATTAAACTCTCCTTTTCCATGAGTATATATAAAGTTAAAGGTTATTTTGGATGATGGAGGGGTGCCTCTGGACCTAGAAATGTAAAGCTTACAGGGAATGAAAGTATAAATGGTAGAGCAGGAGGAAAAAAAAGGTAAATAAATGTTGGAACAAACTGCAAGTGTCTGGTATGGGATTAATAGTTGTGTCTTTGGGTAGTTTAAATTTCTAGCATGAAATCCAGGGAAGATGTGCTGCCTAGCAGAACAATTGGAACTTCTTAAAGGAACAAAAAAAGGACTTTCTCTTGGAGCCAGAGAATTTACTGTATACCACATGCTACTAAGAAATTAAAGAAAATAATCTGACTGGAGGAATGGAGTATGATATGTGACTGGAAGAAAAGATCTGGAGATAGAGCTTTGTTTGGGACCAAAGGAGGAGTCAAAAGGAAAACTCTCAGAGGCAGTTTTGCAGCTGTAAGAGTATGAGCTGCTGTAGCAAATGCCTTTGGTGTATCCCAAACACAGCCTGACAGTAATGAATGAGGTGAGAGGTGCTACATTCCATGCACTAATTAACCCTGAGTGTGGCTTTTGTCATGAAGACAGAGAGAGAAGCTGATTCAGACTCTCTGAGAGCCTGAAAGCTGTGTGACCATCCTTGGGATGCTGGGAGAGCTGACCAAGTCCTTGGTAGGACAGCACATCCTGTTGGGATCTGGCAGGAAAGAGACTCGAAAATGACCTTTCACAAGGGACTTGCCAATGGAACTTTTCATTACTGAACGAGGCTTGTTGGGGGTGTATGGGATGGCAGGAAGTGTTTGTAACTATGGGTAGTTGGGATAGCAGGGCAGTCTCAGAACCTTTTTGAAAAGGACAATGTGGAATGAGATTTTATATTTCATACTATACAGAAGATGACTGAAAAAGGTCTGTGAACCATATTCCTGGAAGAACTCTCTTCATCCTATTAGTTTTTGTTATGAACAGGAATGCCTCCTATGGCTGCTTCAGAGCTTTAATGGATTCTGTGGAATTTAATGGAATTCTGTGTTTTCACAGCCAGATCACTTAAGGAGAACTTCTACCCATATTCAGTCTTCAGGTCCTTCCATACACATAGGTCAACATTTTGGAGTATGTTGCAGAAACTTTATTGGAAATTAGAGTTTAGCTCCAAGTATTATCCTCACTATCCCTACAACTGCAGTGAGGAGCCAATTATTTGCATTTGCCTACTCCTGTCTTGCAAAGTATTGCAAAAACTAAGATTGGAATAATAATTAGTATTAACTAAGCACCAGGAAAAGTATCTAGAATTTCTGATAATCCTTTTCTCTATTGCCCAGCCTCATCAGAGGCCAAAAATACCAGTGTCTACTTTGTGACTCTCAGTCTTTTCTATGTATCATTTATCCAGCAAACAGCAAAGCGTCTGGTTTGAAGGCTTGCTGATAGCACAACAGATAAAAAACCAGGATTACTGTGGTTTCCTTGTTTTGGGATGTGATTTGAAAGGATAGGTGCCAAAATGGGTGGGAGTTATTTACACATCATAGTTCACCTCTCCACTTTTCCAGCTGAAGAAGGGGAAAGAAACACATGGGTGATGTTGTACACACCCCTCACTCAAATGCAAGATTCTTGCAGGTTTCCAAGTTCACTTGTATTTCTGTTCCAGGGGTGGTTTGCTTCAAGGCATTCCCATTATCTTGCATGTCTCTGGCCTCAGAAGACCTTGGAGTAGAGCACTTTAGCTTCCTTGCTCTGGACTGTGGACATTGTCTCTGCTAAGTCCTCCTGTTCCCTGTGATTTTGATGTTCCCAGCAGCTCTGTGTTTGCTTCAGTGCTTAGCATACTGCTCTGAGCAGTGATTGAAGAAGTCAGGAGCTATCCAGCTTTTATAAAGAAAGTTATTAATTTTTCTGGGTTTTTTTCTTTTTAGAAAAAAGCATCAAGCATAAAATGTATTCTAAAGCGACACACAGTTTATACACCCCAAGCTTTATGGAGATGTTGGTGGGAATAAAGCACTTCAGCTCTTCCAACGCTGCCCTTTCTTCTTGCACACTATCTTTTATCTGTTATTGGGTGAAATATTAATGAACATTAAAGCAGGGCAGTAGGTTTTATTATTTGTTTGCTCTCCAGGCCTCTTTTATGAAGTCAGACAGGTATTATACAATATCCGAAGAGACAGAAACTTTGAAAAGCTGGCTGCATGCCTTGTGTTTGCACTGAGAACCTGCATGAATGATTCCCCTATTGAATTTTTATTCCTGTAAGAAAAAACCCTGTTTATCTGACCCATTTGACCAGAAGCATCATCCCTAGCAAACTCAGAGATGCACATAACTTGTATTACGTCGATACAGCAATCTTTGAATGTTCCTTGTGTTCATTTGTCAGGGAGACAGTTTAATGTGATAACTGAAACAATGAAGGTTAATATCCAAACTTTCATACTTTGCTTTTCAGAGGTGTAATTTGTACTCACATATTTCACCCAAGCCTTGGTAGCTGTAAATA
This sequence comes from Polioptila caerulea, assembly GCA_013397295.1. Taxonomy (NCBI): domain Eukaryota; kingdom Metazoa; phylum Chordata; class Aves; order Passeriformes; family Certhiidae; genus Polioptila; species Polioptila caerulea. The sequence goes on from VYXF01001320.1 coordinate 458,017, forward strand.
GATATACAGAGGTTAAAAAAAAGGACATGATTAGTTACTGAATTTTTTGCAGCTTGACAGAGATATGAATTAGCCTATGATTTGTACCTCCATTCATTTGCACAAGTAAAAGGCTATTGGCTTAACAATTAAATTTATTATTTTGCCCACTGGAAGAATGAAAGACTTTAGCAAACGAAGCCCTGAAAGTTTCATTCTCACGTGCTCTGTCCACAGTTCTTAGCAAGTTTCGTAATGGCTTTTATCAGCAGTTGTGCTACCTGTCATAACTACATAATTACAGCACCTAATTATATTATTACTTATTTACCCTAGTTATGTAATTGGATGTAATTGTGCAATTATGTAACTCCTCAGTCAGCTGAAAAATGCTCTAAAACCAGCCTATGCTCCTAAGAGTAAAGGTGAATTGGACCATCTCTCTAAAGCAAGGCAATCTTTGCTGGGAAATTACAGGTTCTTTTCTCCATTATTGTCATTGGGACCATGAACCTTTTACTCCCATCAGTGTGGCAGGGAGGCAGCAGTAGAGACAGGTTGAGCAACACCAGCCTGAAATTCTGAACAGCTGTCTTCTAATTCAGTTCTTTTAAAAGCACTTTTGTGGCACGGCAGTGACCTGGCATTGGCCACGTGACAAAATATTTTAACTGTTTTGTTTTAAATATTTTGACAGCGTCAGCATTTTTTTTCATTATTATTTTTCTTTTCAATTATTAAATAAAGAAGTATTTAGCCATGTCATGAGGGAAAATGCATTCCCCTTTTGAAACATTCTGATTGGTTTTTTTTGCTGTTTTTAAATACTGAACTTCTGAAAATTTGGCTGAATTTAGTGCTCCTTTGAGCTGGTGCTTTTGTTTCTGTTCTTCCTACCTCCAGCCTCATGCTTTTGCCTTCTTTTTCTGTTAGATACCCAGAAGTGGGTGTTAGATTGAAAAGCAGCGCTGGGAACGATGCCAAATGAGCCATTGAGAAGCCTCACAATAGTTGTCATTCTGCCCATGCTGTGTGCTGGGCAGCGCCAGCCTTTTCCCGGGGCACCCTCCTGTCCCCTGCTCTGCCTTTGTCCGTGTTCCCACCTCGGGAGGGGAGGTGTGATGTGAGCCATGGCAGCTCCTGGCTGCTCCCCGGGCTCAGGTCGTGGCCAGAGTTGCTCTGTGAGGCTGAGACCCCCCGGTACAGGAGCAGGGTGAGGGGACAAGCTCCCTCCTGGGGCCGGAGCTGCTTGCGCACAGCCCCTGGCACACCTTGCAAAGGGACTTTTTTTGATCTCAGCCAACCCCAGCAGACGTAGCTGACTGTCAAAAGAGCCAAGGTGTGAGCCAAGGGCGCCCACAGAGCCCGACAGCTGTGGGTCAGGAGGCTGCCTGCCCGTCCCCTCACACCTTGGGAGGGGTTGCTCCAGGGTTACTTAGTGAGCAAAAGGCATTTCACCGATGCCAGACCCTGGTGTGCTCCCCTGATGTCTGACAGAGTCAGTGGCCATCACTGAGCAGACCACGGGGAGCTTCTAGGGGAGGCAGCTCCAGGGAAATCCAGGCAGGAGAGGTGGAGACAGTGAAAAAACACTGTACAGAAAGGGGAAGGGCATGCTGACAGCATGGGGGGTTGTGGAACAAGCTGTTCTTTACTGCTGTCGATTTTTGTCAAAGAATGTAATAAAATTATATGTACTAAGAGGGCTGTTGACCTCTGCTCTTAAAAGAAAGCCTCTTTGGAGAAGGAAGAAAAAAAGTTCTGACATCCAAAGTTCTTCTATTCTGTTATCCATCACCCTTTTGAATTTTGGAGGTAGAAGTTTTCTCTGCTAGCTCTGTAGATATTCTTATTACATCCAAGGATCCCAAAACACTGTATGGGTAGAGAGAACGACCTAAAGCAGAGAAATGTCAATCCAAGGTAACACGAATGCTGCAGAACGGGCACTTGGGATCTCGGGAAGACACTCCATGTGCTGTTCACATGCACTCTGGTGATTCATCCCAGACAGTTCCAGGGGTTTCCTCCCCCAGATGTCCACCAGACCCTTCTGCCGCCGTGAGAGCAGAGGGGGGAGGACCAGGGACATGTTTGTTCACTCCTGAGCTGCTGCAGTTCACAGCCCAGAGTACTAATGTGAAAATTGATGGCCACTGAGGTCACACCAGTCTGAACTGCCCTGGTTAAGGAGAGGACTCGGTGCTGGTTCTGCCCCTCTGCATAGGTGGGATAATATCAGCAGGGGAAAAGAGCACCAGCTGATCAGTGACCCTTCAGCTGCTGCAGCTGAATCAGCCAGTGACCGTGAGCTGCAGCTCCTAAACTGGCTCAGCATAAATAAACTGTATTTTTGAGGCTTCTTCATTATCATAAATTCTAGTTCAGCATGAACTTTCTGATCTGGCGACTCACAGGCTTGGAAATCCTTACGGGACTCATGCACGTAAATGTTGTGCTAGAGTGGGACATGGAGTTTATGGCTTTTGGGAAGCTAATAATGCTCCCATTGTTAGGGCTGGGTTCTTCTACTTTTTAAGACTGGCTTTGCTCCAAGAACTAGCAGATGTTATCAAAGCCAAACTTGAAGGATGAGATGTATGTACATCTCATTAAGTAATGCAACTTTTTCTTAATTACTTTTAAAAGGCTGATACAATGCATGTCACGTTATGAGTAATTACTTACCATGGCAGTAACACCAAGAGCACAAAAGCCGGCTGCTAAATAAGATCTGAGGTCTCTGAGAAAGGCTCATTTCCTAGGAAATGCAGTGCTGGTTTTGTCTGCAGTTGGGTTTTCATAAAATAAGCAATTAAAGAAATACACCTAAATAGATGATTTACATCTCCCTTTTTTTTTGTTGTGCTCACAATAGGAGAGTGAGTGAGAATGCAGCTCCTTGTGTCCTTCCACGTGGACATGGGCTCTGTGGGGAGTCCAGGGCATGGGATGAGGGGCACCAGGTCCCAGAGAAAGTCCTTTTTCTGCATCAAGGCGTGCCCCAAATCCACAGAGGAGCTCAGAGTTGATCACTATAGAGTGATATGGTCACTAAAATAGAGTTGAAACTGGGCTTTACACAGGTCCAGCCACTGTTTGGGTATATGAGGGGAGGTCCATCTACCCTCAGATATCCGTGTGTTATCCAGGTTTTACAGAATAAATGGAGGCACTGTTCTTTCAGCTGCTAGGTATTGAGTTATTTTTCTATTGTTGCTTTTCTTGTTGCTCAAAAATAATTTTCATTTCTGTGGGAAGACCATTGCTATTTTTCCTTCTCTGTACAATTTTGCCTCTATGCTATTATCTCATTAATGTGCTGAACACCTCCCTCTCTACTTCATAAAATAAGCAATCACAGTAACGTGCCTAATTAGCTGCGTTCTTGCTCATTTGTGTTTCTCAAAGCATGAAAAGTTAGTGTCACGTGAGGACTTGGCATCTTTGCACAAAGCTCCTATTCTTCAAGAGAGCTGAGCGTCTTCTTTTCTACTTGAAGGGTTCTGCATCTTCCAGCAGTGGGCTCTTTGGTTTGCCATAAATAGTTTAGTTGACCTGCTTGGCTCAATGCTGCATGAGACTTGGGTAAATAAAGGGAAAGGTGGGCTCCATTTGGTACCTCCTTGCACAAGCTTTTGGTTTCAGTGGGTTTATCTTTATACACATCCTTTCCAGACAGGCAAAATTAATTATCCTGCTGCTGCTTGAACAGGAAGCCATGGATCTGATCCTGCCTCCTTAGAAATGATGTCATTAGCTGGAGCAGGAGAAAGCTTGGTATCCAGGGCAGGTGCTGCAGCACAGGCAGGTCTGCTGTGTGCAGTCAGGAGATGGTGATGACCTTCATCCCCCAGCTGACTCAGGGAGAGAGTGGCCATGGCACAGGACCCTCGTCTCTGCTCAGCCCCTCACATTCTCGTTAACTCCCAAAGCACCAACACAATCCTGTCCAATTCCCTCTGTGATGTAATTTCAAGTTACAGAGCAGAGCCTAAAACTCCTCAAAAGTATATTCATTGATATTTGGGGATTTTCCCCCCTGAGATCCAGAATCAGCAGTTTGATGCTACCCAGACCTAGTCTTTTTGGCCTCTGTGATATTGTGGCTCATTTGTAAGCTTAGCTTGGTTTCCTCTGTATTTTCAAGATTTGGCCACCTGTCTGTTTAGGCTTCAGAGATTTTGCTACAAAGATGGGATCTGCCTTGATAATACAGTGTAGTCACAGCCTCCCTGTCCTCCTTCCAACTTCTACTCGTTCAATTTGCAAATTAAAATAAATGAGCCAATGTGAGTTCCTGTTTGTTTGCTTGCTGCTGGCCTTACAAACTCGAGGAGGGGTCTGGCCACGAGGCTGTGTTCCTTGAAACTTGCACATCCCAGGAACAGGGAGGGGAGCTGTTCCAGCTGGAGTGCCCCGAGCCCAGCAGCTCTGCTGGCGGGACACGGGCTGCAGTTCCCTGCTGGAATCCACTCTCGCCTCGACCTGCCAGAGACTGGAGCTGTTAACTTTCCAGGCAGCCTGCAAAAGCCATCTTTTATCCCTTTGTTAAAGAAGCCTGTGGCTTGAGATGGATCTGTGTGTGGGCAGACCTTTAGTCTGTGGTTCCAAGTGATGGAAAGGCTCTCCAAGGCACTGGATAGGCACCTACTGTTGCACTTAAAATCCTGGCAGTAAAAGAGCCCTGATTCTTCTGGGACTGGCTGCACTGGGCTTTGCCAGTGAAAGCTGGACCTTAACTGGGATCACAGCTAGTGATAAGAAGTTGAAGCCCAGAGGAACAATGTGATGAGCAGATCCTGAAACATGTCAACTGAATTAATTTTATTTTGCTCGATGGGAGAAGCAACAGACACAAAACACTTCAGTGCTGTTTGAGAATATTATTGCAACATTTGAAAACAATTATTGCTCTTTGTATTACAGTGGTACTAAGCCTCTGGCTGCTTGAATGGGAAAGGGAGTGAAAAATTGTCTACAGCCAAGGCAGATAACTGCAGATGCTGAGGAAGGGAAGGACTGCGGGGTTCTCCCAGAGACATGAGGGCAGTCAGTAAAAGAACAGAGAGATGAATTTGCTGCCTTACCAGGAACTCCATTTAAAAGTAAATAGGCCTGAAGTTGTTGAGACTCAAAACATAGCAGTGAGATTCTGCAAGATGCAAACCGGGGAAAGGCTGCAAAAAATGCAGTTCTGACCTCTCACAGTGCAGAGGCAGCAAGATTTGGGGGGATTTGGTGCAACATTGGTGTGAGCTTGATTTACAAGGTGCTACAGACATGATGAAATTACTTGTTTGCTGAATCTATCACGGGAGGAAAAATCCACTGGCCTGTATTACTCTGCATGGATAAGTTTCTGAATTTGTGTAACTTTGGTCTCATTGTGCCATTTATCTTTTGGGATCAGCTTTATGAGATTTGTGTCAGGCTTTTCTATTTGGCTGGAAGGCTGCTTTGCAGAATCTTCTCTCTTGTTTGTGTGGTGGATGTGTGTATGATAAAAAGCTAAGATTGCATCATCTTTAATAAAAGCAAAGATGTATAGCCTAAAGAAATCAGATTAGTTGTAGAGAAAGAAATCAATCAGGTTGGCAAATTGCATCTGTGGGACAAAGTGCAAAATGTTTGTTTCATACAGTATTTATTGAACAAATTTGTTGAGAAGATGGTTAAAAATGCTCTACATGAAAAAAAGATGGGAACCATTTTGTTCAATTTAAATGGCATTGATGTATTTTTTACATCATGAATTCTTGCAATATTACCAACAACAATCCCTGATAAAGTACTTTACACAATTGCCTCACAGGGCATTTTGAGATAAAAGTATATATCGGAGATTGTAAAGTGGCTGCATCCAATTTATATATAATGGAAGCCACTACAGCCATCCTCCAAAATTCAATAGATCAGGAATCACATTACACTTCTGTGAGTTTGGGGTAGTAGGAGCTCTAAAGAGCCTCCAAAACAAACAGGCAGCTTTAAATCATGTTTAATGAACCCTGTGTATTTTATACACATACAATTAAAATGTTTTGTTTCTGTTTTTCATTTTGCTGGGTGATGCTGAAGGAAAATCCCAAGTTCAGGCCTGTGAAGCTGATCATCTGCTTGTTCTCAAGCAAAAATTCAGTTTAACTGAACACAGCAAACCATTTAAAATGCTGGACTGGAAAAAAAAAAGAAAAAGAAAAAGAAGATGTCTACTGAGGATCCATTTAAACATTTCTGAGCAAAAGCACTAAATGAAAATGTCATATAGGCAGATAAAGGGTCATGCAGCACCATGGTGGTTTTTTCTTTTATTCATCTGTGCCTGCAGCCTTGAAAACAACCCACAGCAGACACAAACCTGAGAGAGTTGAGGGCCCAGTTTTGCTGGTTCCCACCTATTTCCTGAAGGGTATAAAAGTGCTTTGTGCTTCCATGCAGGTGGATAGGTGGCACCTTGTGTGCTGCAGCCAGACCTGCCATGGGGCCAATCCTTGGCCATCATGCCTGAATGGGCAAGGAGCTGTTCCTGCTGCACAGAGGAAGCCACAGGCAGGCATTTGAGCAGAGCAAGGGGTCAGGGAGCAGGTTGATAGTGTTCAAACCCGTAGGGCTGGAAAGTGGCCATTGCTTAGTGTTGTTTTGTCAAGAGATGCTTCGTAGAGAAACTTCAATCTTAATCCTCTCCTCTGAGTGGTACTCAAGTATGATCTTCCAGGTCTTTTCCAACCTTAATGATTCCATGATTTTGTGCATGTGTAAGGTCTGTGCATGATTGTATCATTGCTTAAAAATCTGATCTGTGTGGTGATAGTCAATAATTCTTACTAATTTTCAAAGAAAGTGTTGTTCTTTCAGTTGTCCTTTCTTACTGCCTCATGTGCAAAATATATCAGAGTGAAAACGGGCCCAAAGCAGGAACATTCAGATCAGGACTCCAAATGCTTCTGCTCTGGCCGTATCCTAAACCAGAACAATTGCACTGCCATCAGCAGAGCTCTGCCTGTGTAAAGCTGAGAACAAGGTCAAATCCTGAGCCTCTGAAAAACGAGTCTCCAGCTGAGTCTTTGTATTTCCCAAAGATTCTGTTACACCAAATTGAAGCTAAAGCCAGGAAATGGACAGTACTTGCAAAATACAAGGTGACAGGACCAGAGAATTAAAGCTTAATGTGAAAAAAAAAAACCCCAAAACATAACCTTCAACTAATATGCTCCTGAATCCAGTGCTTCAAAAGCTAGGAAGCAGAGGTCATGGCTTGGAGTTTACCATGGAGTTAGACCCTGATCCATTGGATCAAAGCAGCAAGCACATTGACAAAAGGAGGTCCAAATGTGTGGTGTCCTCACCAGCTGGATGGTCCATTTGTATCGAAGGAGCCATCCTCTGTGGCCTGGTACTGCAGGGTCGTTTACACTGCAGTGGGATTCATGCCGCTGGCTTTTGTCTGGAGTGCAGCGTCTGGAGTGTGCTGCTGGCGTGTTTTGTGAAGGAAAATCAATATTAAAAGAGGAATGGGAGAGGCAGGGGCTTCAGCTTGCTGGTGCAAGCAGCGTGGGAGCGGGAGAGGCGAGGGGCCAGGGAGGCATCGGAATTCTGGTCACCCCAAACAAAGCCGGGCAGCAGCGCCAGCACTGCCGGGCCCGGCGGGGTCCTGGCCCACAGAGCAAGGACGAACTCACTGAAACGCTGTGGGGAGCAGAGGGGGGAGCAGAGGGAGGAACAGGTCCGAGTTGGAGGCATTTTGGTGCTGGGGCTGCATGGGCAGCTCGGCCCCTGTGCTGTGCCAGGGCTGCCCCGGGAGGCGCTGGGGGAGCCGAGCCTGTGGGGCTCCACAGCTGGGAGGGCACAGCCAGGGACCTGCCACCCTCCCCTGCCACCCTCCCCTGCCACAGGCTGTCCTGGCACTAGGCTGAGCTTCCCACACTGGACAGCTGGAACTCAACCAGAGCCTCCCTGGCTGCCATTACAAGGTCCTTTCTCTAAGGACATGTGCACTTAATGTCAGAATATTGAAACCAGACCCACGTGAACAAAGTTAGTAAGCCAGTGATTCATTGCTGTTTCAAACCTCTATCTAGCCACAGTAAATTTCTGCTCGATAGTGACAGTCTGTGTCCACATGCAGGCTATGATTTACAGTTCTGTGTTTTGTATCAACAACATCTGCTTAACAAAAGAGGAAAAAAAAAAGCCTAGAACATTTATTTTCTAACCTCTGTACCAGATGTTTCGTTATGCACAAGGTCCAGGGATTATATCAGAAATAATTTAATTATTTTAAAGGAATAATCTGAAGTGTTTTTCCTAAAATATTTCTCGTAACCACTAACAACATGAAAACATAGGAACGTGGAAAAAATAAACTCATGTTTTACACAAATCTGTAATTGTATCTATTTTGAGGGCGCAAATATTACAGACCAAATCCTAGCTTTTGATGGTAGTGTTGGGATTCTTGAAGATTTGCACAGGACAATATCAATTATTGGGGCTGTGAGAGAGATAAGGTGGCAGAGAGCAACTGATAGAGCAGAAGAAAGCAACAGCCCAGAAACGTGCCGTGGGGAAGGGATGACACCTGAAGCAAACAAGGAGAGCAGCACTGGGCTGGGACACAAGGTGAGGCTCTCCAAGCACACAGGAGCTGTGCCCTGGCTCTCCCACGAGTGCCCTGTGGTCCCTGCACACTGCAGATCCCTGGGTTCTGCCTGGACAGTGGCTGGAATGTGCCAAAAGCTGCTTACTTTGGTTTCTACTTTGGCCCTTGCAGGGCAGAGTTGCTGAAGTGGGGTCCCTCCCTCCCTGTGTGGTGCTCTCTGCAGCCCGGGTCAGGGTGGCCTTGTCCTCTCTAGGGACACGCTGTGACTCACAGACCTGCTGCTGGCACGTGGCTTGCCCACAACAGCAGTGTGGGAGCACATTGAAACTTACGGAAAAAAATACTTTCATGATCATTTCCATCTTTTGGAGGTAAATGCAAAGTCCCTTAGGTGTGTTTGATAAGCAGAAATATTGTGGTGCTTGTCCTTTGCAGAGCTTCAATTTGAGTGTCAAAGCTGCCCCACAGAGTGTCAGAGAAAATTCTTTGCAATTTGGGGTTTATTATCATTCCTCACCATAATTTTTGCAGGGGTATCATGAGTGGGAATGCTGATACAGAAACACTGAGACATTTATAACTGCCTGGCCTGGATATCAGTCTTGAAGAACTCACAATTACTCAGAATTACCGTGATAGATTCTGTTGCATCCCTCGAAAACATTCAGCCAAGTTAAAATGAAAGTAAATGCATCAATGACACTGCTAAAGCAGACAGGGGGTCTGTGTTGTGGTTTCAGCCTTCTTTCAGGGGGTAACAGGTTTTTCTATTTTTCTGTGAGCTGTGGGAGCTGGAGCATGTGTCAATCCAGTACAGACTCAGCCAAACTTATTAGTTTTCTTATTGCATAAAGATTTATCTTTAATTGCCAAGGTTTATTTTTATTTTCTTTGAATTACTGTTCTGGATGCATATAGATGCATAACAATTCCTAATTTCCCTCCCTATATTCTTGTACAGCACAGATTGCTTATCAAATACAGTCTTAACATTAAAGTGTCAAACAGGATTTGCAGAAAGCTATTTGGGTTTGTAGTTTAGGATGAACGTTTATCAAATTGTGGATTAGCTGAATCATGCACTGAACCAAATTATTATTGTCTGTGATTAAATCACAAAGTAGTTATTGCCCTATGTCATCTAAAGCACACGATAGCTTAAATCTTGAAAATCCCTTTTGAAGGTGGCTATAGGAGCTACGTAATTCCAGACTTTTAGGACCAGATTCTGTCCCTAGACAAAAAATATAATAGCTTTCAAAAGGTCATTTGGACTGATCCCTCTCTGCTTGTACGGGCAGCACATTTGGGAAGGGAATGGATGAGTTTATTTGCATTTCAGACATACAGAACAGTTCTCAGTAAATAGATCTCTTTGTACCCAGCACTAAAGTATTTATTCAAGGTGCTGGCCCAGAAAAAGGAGTGAGCTATTCATTTTCGTGCCTGAAAGGGCAGGGACTACCTGCTGGAGAGCAGTGATGCCCAGTTTGTTTGCCCTTACGCTGAGGGCACAGAGGACTGGCAGTGCCACCCCTCAGCCCTGGAGCCCACGGGGTGACCAGCAGGATCTCACCTCAGCACCAGCACAGCAGAATTTTACCACCCCAAAGCGACACTTGAGGGGCTACACTCTCTCTAAAGAGAATCAGTCTTCCTAAAGCTGCAGGAGCATTTTTTGGGGCTGCTGCTGTGGTTGCTGCCTGCCCACAAAGGTGTGTTCCAGGACAGCCCAGCACAGCACACAAAGGTGCTGGAGCAAACCTTCCTGGCGACTGATGTCCACACTCCTCTTGTGCACCCTTCAGTGACCACCCAGCTGAGGAGCAGGACAGCCTCCAGCTCCCCTATTTTCTCAGCCTTGCTGTCAGGGCACAGCCCTCCTGATGACAGCCTCCCTGAGTCACTGAGGAGAGAAGGATCCTTGCAGAACTGTGGGCTGGGGGGCAGGTCACAGCCCAGGAGGCGTCATGAGCAGTAATCACCACTTTTCTTGGTGAACAGATAGGAGGGAAGTCCTGGAAGGGCTTGTTTTCATGTTGCAACAAGGGGTCACGGGGTGGAAAGGGCTGAGAGTCACTGCATTAGAGCGTGCTGCAGGATGAGTCTGGCACAGCTGATGGCAGCGTGGCACTCCCAGCCCGTGGCAGTAGCACTGGCTGCAAGTACGCATTAGGCTGCCTTTGCTCCTCTACTTCATCCCCCTTGTCCTACTCTTTGACCTATTTTCTCTCACTGTTATCTAGTAATCTATTTTTTAAAGGCTCAGCCCAGGCTTTCCTGCTGGTTGCAGCTGATCCATCTTGCTGGTAGCCTGTGAAACCAGCACCTCCTAAAGAAACATCTCTCTGCCAATTACTCCGAAGGCATGGGCTCAGCTCAGCGTGGGAGCTTGATTGAAGCCAGTTGGCTGTGCCAACAGGACAGGGATGGCTCAAGAGAGGCTTCGTACAAAGTACAGAAAGTAAACAGATTTCTTCAGTCTTTCCTCCATCCATGCTCCACCGGAGGCAGCAAAGTCAGAAAAAAGGCAATATTTTACCAAAGGGAGGACTTATCCCACAGCTCTGCCATCCCCCTGGAAAGCCCACAGAAGGGAAGGAGAGGGTTTCACGGAAAACTGCAGGAGGCAGGCGCAGACTTTTGCTCTGAGCCTGCCTCTCCGAGACGGAGGGTTTGAGGTTTTCCAGCGAGCGCAGGGAGCAAATCCTGTAAGCCCTGTGATTTCTCAGGCATGTGCCCTCGCCGTGGGCACCTCGAGTACGTGCACCCAGAGCACTTGCACAGAGGTCTGGCCCTGGGGGAGCTGTGCCTGCAGCTGGAGCCTCGCCAGCCGAGGGGAGGATGCAGGGAGCGAGCGCCCTGGATCGCCACACCAAATGTCTGCTCTGCTCGTGTGCAGTCTCTCTGGCCCACAGCCTTTTGGCTCGCCCCACCTGCCTTTTTTTCCCTTTTTTTTTCCTTTCCCCCAGCTGAACTGGCGGAGGGGAGGCTGCAGCTCTTTTCTGTCCCTGCAGCTTTCCTGTCTGGCTGACGCTGTGCCCTGGACACAGATGTCTGCTTAAATCTGGATCCTGCGAGGCACAAGTTATGCTTGCGGGAAGAGTGCGGAGCAGGAAGATGCTGTGATCCGTAGGTGGGCTGTGAATTGCTGCCGTCCTGTGCAAGAATGAAATAACAATAACAACTAACAACGTACTGCCTTAAACCAGGCGGTTCAGAAAGAAGATTTCGGTACATTTTCACAATTCATTATTTGTCCAGGCAGCTGCTTCGTTTAAAAGCGTGTGTCCCGTCCACATAGCTCCCCTCTGTGAGCTCATTAATGCTCGAGCTGTGTCACCTCAGGCTAACCTGGTGGCTGTTGATTGAGTCCCGTGACAGCTGTTTGCAGAGGTTTGCCCTGCTCCCTGCCAGCAGCCTGCCTGCCTTCCTCCTCCAAATTGCCTCTCGGTTCCAGGCAGGGTTCAAGTTTCTGAGTGAATGCTATCCTGGGCAAAATGGTTGAATTTCCAAGAGTAATAGGTAAGGCATGACAGATTACATCCTGCACACCCCCAGGACTGATCCTTCATGTTACAGTTTGAAGATGTTGGTCAAGGTGAACCCTGGACAGAGCCCATAAACATTTAAGTCCCAGAACAAATGTTTGGGATTGTACAAACACGTTAATGACCTCCAGTTAATTGGCAAGCAATTACCTTGAAGTAAAAATAGCTTTCCCATTGCTGAGCAGTCACAAGAGAGCGTGTCCCCCTGTGAACACTGAAATTTTGGCCAAGGAGCCTTGCCCAACTTGCCTTCTGGATTCTGGCAGGTTTGTGATCAAGTTTGTTGTCCCCAGCACCAACTGCTGTTTGTTTGTGGTAGAGACTTAGCAAACAGAGCTGTCTGCCAAAGCTAATTTTCATGCTGCCCTTTAATAAAGTTCTGCAGTTCATAATGCAATGAAAAAGTAAGATCATATTGACTGACAAAAACGTGTGGTTCAGCAGGGAAACTACCTGCTGTGTGCACTATAAAGGAACTATCAGTGAAAGCTAGGTAAGTATTTTTAACCTAAAGACAGCTTGGCAGGCTATAATGTGTCTCCTACTGAATTTTGAATCTTTCTGATCCTTTGCATGACAAAAATGCACAGCTGGACTGATTTCCTTAGATGTGTATTGCAGCTGAGAACCATGAGGCCTGCACCTAACACAGCTCTTGGGACTCCAGGTGGGACCTGTGGGCAGGTGTTTGACCTGTTGCCTCTCTGCCACCTACAGAAATCAGCAGCATCTTTTCATGAGGTTTCCAGTCCATGGAAACCATCAGCTTCTCTTAGAACTTGGATCAAGTCCTTGCCTGATCCTCCACAATACTTTGGGAACAAAAAGGCCTGGATTTGCCTGATGTATAACTAAAGCACACCTGGATTTCTTTCCTGGAGGTCATTACCACAGCATTTCTAGGGAGGCACTAGAAAAACTGGGCATGTGTGAATGAGTGGAGTCTGTCTCTGGAGTCCTGTGACTCTGGGGCTCGTGGTGGCTGAGATGAGCTGGCACGTGGTGCAGGGTGGTTCCAGCTGAAGAGCCACATCTGCTCCGTGTGCTCCACAGTGTCATGTGGCAGCGGGTGAGGTGCTTGCTGCCTGTTCCATCCCTGTCTCCAGCTGCTCCTGGCCATCCCTCTCTCCAGGCAGTGTAATGTCATGCCGAGGAGGAGGGAAGCAGGTGACACTGGGAGCCTCAGGAGAGCCAGAGTGTCTGGCATCCACACAGATTCCTCTGGATGCTGCAGTGTGGTGCAGGGTCAGTCCACAAAAATCTTTCCAAAGCAGCCAGAGGTCTCTGCCGTGTGTCCTGGAGGAGTGAGGGAGTGGCAGATGGAAAAAACAAAACTAGCAAAAATGCATTGCACAATCCTGGCAGCAGAACTTGGCAAACAGAGGAGCCACAATGATGGAGTCTCAGATCGGTCTCCCTGTGCAGCCTGGCTTTAGGAGCTTTGGTGTTGTTGTGAGGTTTGAAAGGGCTCCTGTTCCCTCCACTGGCTCTTATGGCATTGCATCTGGTATCTTCAGGTGCTTCAAGCAGGAGGAGCTGTAATGAGTGCAGTCACCAGAGCTTTCCAGGAAACCTTCAGGTACAAGTGCAGCTCTGTTCACTGTAGCTGCCTTGAATTAAAGTTCTGTGCCTGTAGTGGCAGACAAATTTGCTGGCAAACATTTTGCAAAAAAAAGAAGAAAAAAAAAAAAAAGAAAAAGGCATCAATCCAGAAAGGCACTGTGCACAAACTAAACTTAGTATAAATGAGTACACCTGTGCTTGACATCAGGCACGTGATGAATGCTCTGCTACATCCTAGCCAAAACAAATTTTAAATAAATATCGGCGTGTACTGGTGGAAGATGAATGCTGGTCTTGTAAGCAGGACCGCATGTGGCAGAAACAGGAGCCTCCCGCTCGGCGTGTCAGCTGGGGATATCCACAGGGAGGGTCACGTGCACTCCTCTCGAGCTCACCAGCAGGGCTGGTGAAAACAGGTTTTGATTTGAATGAGTTATGACCCATTGAAAATGGCATCATGTGTAACCACAGTAAATTGTCATAATGAGATCACGAGGCTCGAGAAGTGAGCGGCGAGCAAAGAGGCCTCGTTCCACCGGCGCCCACGGCTGCCAGCCCGGGGCTGCAAAATGCAACCCAGGGACACGCTCCTGCTCCCTGGGCATCTCTGTTCATCTAGTGACAGGACCAGGGTTGCACAGCCAGACAACAACTCACTGGAAGTTTTGAGTTAAAAAGGAAAAAAAAAAAAGCTAAAATTCATGCAGCTTTGTATTTAGTCTTATCCAGAGTAACAGAGGGGACTGAGCTAACACAAAGAGTGGACAAACATGAATAAATAGTGTTAGTGCTGCCATGCTCACCCAGGCTTAGCTTGGTTGTTTCTAAATCATGCTGCTGTAGTAGGGGAGGGTTTGGTGATCAGGGCAGAGCACTACAGAGGTGAAAGGAAATCCTCCTGGAAGCAAGATAAAGCAAGATAAAGCAAGATACACCTCCTGGTGTATCCCAGGCTCACAGCTCTGCCGGACCAGCCCTCCTGGACCCTGCTCAGGCACAGCTGCCCTGGGCTGCCCAGTTGTAAATGCTGCAGAATCATCAGTGCCTTCTCTATTTTCATAGGAAAAATAGAGGCAGAGTCTAAGACTATGATCAGTTTGATAGAGTTAAAACTTTACCAAACATCTGGACAACATAAATAGCAGAGCTGCTGCCTTCCAGGTATCCTGTAGGTGGACTTTGGGAAAGAGCTCCTTTCCATTCCTCCCGACAGTGCTATTTGTGTGGGGCCATTCACAGCTCAGGGGCTGGAAGAACCACTCTCATTCTGATTCTCTTCTCAAGTTATCAAGTGCACGTGGCCCAGCCACATCCTCCCGCTCCCTGCGAGGCGCAGGGCAGAGGTGAGTGCAGGTAATGCACCCTGCTGCAGGCCTGCTCGGTTCCCTTTGTCTCAGGGCAAAGCAGGTTGCTCTCCACGTGGCTGCCACTCCTCCCACTGTTGCACCCTTCCGTCTCCTCCATCTGTTAAAGCTCTGCACACAAATATCTGTGCCCCTGAGCCACAGAGACAATTTGGGCTCATGCGGATACGCAGCACCTTCCTGACTCACATTGTCTGTTTACAGTGGTTTTGTCATGCCTGAATTCATAGCCTGAGTCCATGGACAGAGAAGCAGCCAGCTCAGTGCTGTTCCAAGCAGTGCAGGTTAGCCCTTGGCCATGGGGTTGTGCTTGCATTTATCCAAGATGCACAGTCTGAGAGCACATTGAAGCCTAAGCCATTTCCACATCTCCTGTTGTGAGCAGCTGCATCCAGGTCCTTCTGCTCTTCCAGTAGAAGTGCTTGGGCCTGGTCTGGAAGGCTCTTGTCTTGCTTTCCTGGTGTTGGCTTGCTGACTTTGCTGCAAGGACAGCCGAAATAGATGGAGACCAGCCAAGCTGAAGAGACAGAGGGGAAATGTGTCCCTGCATACACTTAAGAGCAAAGCACAGGAGGCACTGAGGCTTTCCTGGTGTACCAGAGGAGTCTTCCCAGTGGGGGCATTTCTGCCTGCCAGAGCCACAGGTGACTGTGCCAACATTGCCCACACTGCAGTGCAGGTACAGCTGCGGGGAACCCAGATTTTCCAGGTGGTGCCTTCTCTGTAGCTAAGGAGAACCAAGATAAAACTGCTCGATAGAAACACTTTCTGAATTTACTGCTTAAGCTCACTTCCTGTGTATCATCCACTGAGCAGAAGTCCTTCTGAGCTTTCATTCTCTAGTCTCAGCTTAGTAGCCCTGCATAAACCCTTACTAACATGCCTTGTTTTTCTAATACCCGTGTAGGAGAAGAATTTGGACTGGTTCCCTCGGATGAGAGCCATGTCTCTGGTCAGCAATGAAGGCGACAGTGAGCAAAATGAAATCAGGAACCTGCAGGAGAGGCTGGAGTCAACCATGAGCCTTGTAAAACAGCTTTCCAGTCAGCTGGCTGAGCTCAAGGAACAGGTAAGTGCCCTGTGTGGGTAGCAAAGTGAGCACGTGTGGGTGAAGGCACTGCCTTCCATCAAGTCACAGTCCGGGCAGGTTACAAAAGAGACTTTTGTCTCAGGAAGGTTTTATCTTTCCCTCCAGCAAGCTTTCTGGGTAGATACACCGATAAGGGTTTGGAGTGAAATTGTACTCTGTTAGCAACAGCAGAGATCAGGTAAGGAGAAAACTCTGAGGGTGAATTAGTCATGAAATGCTCCTGGTGAGTGTGCAAGGACAGAGGGGAAACTGCAGAAGGGCTGAGGGGCCTCGTAACCCGGCAATGAAAGCAATGTAGTGTCAGGAATAGCTGCATACTGATGGGAGCCTGGAGGAAAAAAAGCCTTCTGTGTCCAGCCCTTGGGTTTTTCCCCCACTGAGAGCATCAACAGTGCCCTTGTGAAAACAATTTGCAGAGCCTGTTGCTTTGCTTGTGTCACCCTTGTGCTGGTGCCCCTCCTGCAGCTCCCTCTGCTCTCCCGTATGGAGCACAAGCTGCTGGCCTCCCTTAAAGCCTCCCTGAAAGCCCTGCTCCTGCCCACATCGCCTGCCTGGTGTGTTTGCTCTCCCTTCCCTATCAAAAGGCAGCTTCTTTTTTGCTACAGGTGCTGGTCACCTCTGCTTTGCTCATTACAGTTTCAGAAAAGCATCTGTGTGTTTTCTTTATGGGAGGCACTTCAGTGGCATCGACAGAGTTATCTAATTATTCCCCTTCAAATCTCTCCTTAAAACTTTTCCCTGTGAAAAAGCCAACAAAGGTTTAGGCTGGATGTGCTGAGACCATTGCTCATTGTGCTTACCCACAACATCCTGGTGGGATTTTTTTCATCCCCCTCTGGCTGAATCTGTTCTCTCCTGGCTTAAATTTAAACTCTGTGTGGCTGGGGCCATCTTTTAGTTCTGTGATTCTGCAGCACCAAGTGCAAATGCTGACCCTCTGCAGGGCTACACAACACAATAGCAGCACAAATAATACTCTGTAAGACCTGCCGGGGGATAAGAATAATGTATAAATGAGAAGAAAATGTCCATACTTTGCGGGAAAGAGATCTCCCACTTCAAAGACGTCCCTTACTTGTAATTTTCTATGCTGGAGAAAAGAATTCCACTCCCTGTTGTTTTGCTTATATGTATCTTGCTCTATGACTGCTAAATAATAGTAAAAAGAAAAAAAAAATCTCAACTCGTCTCTCTCTGCCTTTCCACCTTAGATGACAGAACAAAGGAAGAATAAGCAGAGGCTGGGCTTTCTTGGATCAAACACACCCCATGTGAATCATCACATGCCACCACCCTGATACCACGGGGAGAAGCCGTGACTAGCCTTTCATCAGTATTCCTGCTTTATTATAGAATAAAAAACTGAGATTGAGAGGAGTGAACAGTGCCTATTGTTACAAAGTTAAAAACAACCAAGTGCCAAGATGTTAAGTGGTTTAGCTCTGGGAACAATTTGTAGCTGTTTTCCATGGATGAGAGGGACCACAACCTAGAATGTGAGCGATACAAGGCAGCTCGTTTGTATTCCCTGCCTGGCCCGGCTCGGCTCGGTCGGCAGCTCCGGGGCTGGCTGGGACAGAGGCTGGGACAGAGGCTGGGACATCCTGGGAGCTGCTCTGTCCCCGGAGCACCGGGAGAACCGAGCTGAGCAGAGGAAGGAGAGGTGTTTATTGAGGCAAACACGACAGCCTGGCTCAGAATCAATAGGTCGTCTCTGGCTCACTTGCCAAATAGCAACATTAGTCATATTTGCTTGGCATTTACTATTTTTTAATTACCGTAAATATGTCAGTCCATAAGCGGTGATGCTGCTTCAAGTAACTTCTGCTAGGAGGGAAAGGGGAGAAGCCTCAAAAGACTGGGAGGAAAAAAAAAAAAAAAGAAGGAAAAAATAGAAAAAGAGTTGCAAAGAGAAACATTAACGCTTTTAAATTTTAGCTGTCACCATGCAATTTCTTATTTATAACACGGAGCACAATGGATCTACAGCTGTGGGAATGTTATGCACATAACACTGACAACATAACTGGAAGTGATTTCTTTCTCCTGGCTTCAGATGTTCTCGATTAATGTGGCCGTGAGGTTTCACATACTGAGGAGTTAAACTGTATTTTAAATTCAAGTTCCAATGGAGGATTCAGGGGGGAAAAAAAATTATACCTGTAGTTCGAAGCTTGTATGGGATTTTATTTTTTTAAGAAAGCTTAGAAATGTCTTTCTGTACAGAACTGCAATGGTGTCATTACCTTCCATAAACTCATCCTCAGCAAGAGTTGACTTGAGTAAATAAACACCATATTCTGCCAGCTTTCCTCTGAGCTAAAGATTGTGAGTGATGGTTTTGTCTGCCCTTCCTGCTGCCAGGGGTTTGCAGGGCAGCCTCATGGGCGCAGGGGGACAGGATCAGAGAAGCTCCTTCCACCTCTCAGCCCTACAAAAGGCAGCAGCTAAGTCACCAGTGCAGGTTTCTGCCCTATCCTGTATTTCTTGGGATGGCTTGAAAGAAAAGTTACAGGGTTTCCACAGAGCCCTAGGGAACTCTTTTGTCTTTTAGGAAAAAAAAAATTTGAGGGGCACAAGTGGGAGTTGTGGTCTCAATTCACTTTCATTTTCAGTGGGTTTTGGTTACCAGATTGTCTCATATTTGAAAATGCACCTCCTGTTACATGGAGTCACTCTTTAAACCAAAATATTTTTGCAAGGATTTGCCCCTGTAAAATTTTCAGTTTGTTATAAAAGCCATTTTGATGAAAGGAAAAAATATTATTGGTGTAAATATTTTCCAGTTTCTTCCTGGAGAAATACTGTTGTCCTGGTGAAGGCACTATTCAAACCAACAGGCCTAGAGTAAAGGGAAGGAAGGAATGATATTTCATTCCTTTTATCCCAAATTCAAACCAGTTCTTGAAGCTATTATTTTTAATTTTTTTTTTTTTGTGGCAGAGATGTGACTGAGATAAAAGTACTATATTTTAGCAATATATTTATATCTTCTACTCTAAAACATCTCCCATGGACTTCAATTGTATCCTTCAAAAATAGTTTAGAAATCAGAGGTTTGTGTATTTTACTGGAAGAAAATCTCTTTCTGTTGGCCTTAGTCCAGAGTGCACCCTGGTTGTGAGAGGTGATGGCCAAAGGAGTTGCCCACAAACATCAAGTCAGCAGTAAGTTGGGAGAGACTCAGACCCTGTAGCTGTATTAATTCAAAGTAGTTCATACAGTTAATCAGATCTGCTCACAGCTTCTGATTGCAACAGCAATTTCCTCTTCCTCACACGTGTGGTTCTAAAACACAAAGCACAGTTCAATCACAAGATAAGTGAAACTCTCATTATTTATTGGGGGGTGCGTGGTTGGCTAATACTGGAATTGGTTGGCACTTTTCTTGTTTACACTCAGAAAAAGCAGCTGCCCTGCTGCACATCAGGGGAGGCCTCTGCTGCTGGAGCTGGAGGAACTTGAGGCTGGCTGGGTTTGTGCCCCGAGCTCAGGGCTGCAGTTGGGTGCTGCTGGTGCTCCCTCTGTCCCACAGCCCAGCCCAGCTCCTGCTCTTCAGAAGGGAGAGGTACAGCACCAAAATCAGAGAACAGATGCTGGTTTGCCTTGGCCGTGGTGCCTTTCTGCTGTTCATAGCTTCCCAGAGACACTTCTGGAATCAGTAACAGTAGGTGATGCTACTTGCACAGACTGTAAATAGATTTCACTGAGAATTTTGACATCTTTGCTGTTCCTGTCAAAACTCAGGCCCTGCCCTGCTCTCATCCATGTGAGCAAAGTGTACAGTGGTGAGGGAAACAGGAGGCTCCTCACGAGGATAATGGTTTCAGGGCCAGACCCCAAGACTAAATGATTGTGAAATATCCCCATGAATGAGTTTGTAACAAAAATCATTGTTTTATACATATATTTATGTGTATATCTATGTTTAATGCAGCTGGGGTAACCTCTTCCTAAGCAAGTATCATTTACCTTACCTATTTATATGAAATGATTGCAAAGAAGTTAAAACATCTAAGAGCTTTTAATGCCTTAGAGAGATTTATAATTATAAGCTCCTTGACAGTTAAAATCTACTTAAAGAAATGTGTCCATTGCTGCTGAATGTAACTTTTAATAAAGTGTGTCATTTTATTTATGTCTGTCTCATTCTTGGTGCTAAGCTTGGGGGGAAATGTGTGTTCTGGTTTGGGAAGAGCAGGCTGGTGGTCCTGGGTGGGGGACCAGGCTGTGGGTGTGCACCCATTCCTTCAGCCTGAATGGATGGAGGCTGAATGCAGCAAGGGAAGCAAGAATTTGTTTTCTTTCAGGCACAGAGTGCTCCATGCAGGATGATGGATTCAGGAATGCAGCTTTCCCTGGAGGCTGGGTGGCAGCTGGGTGTCAGATTTGCTCTTTGTTTAGGGCAGGGGAGCCCTGGGTGAGGGTGGGCAGAGGCAGGGATCGTGATGGGTCGAGTGTTACAGGTGGGGGTGAGCAGGCTCAAGCCAAACAGCCTCAGGGTTTCTGCTGCTGCCTCATCTTTTCCAACCTTTGTGATTCCGTGATACTACGATGCAGGCTTTTCTGTGTGAGATTTTTTTTTGCACATTTTTGTCCCCCTTTTTTTGTTGTTGTTGTTGTTGTTTTTAGTGTAACTCTTTCAGGCAGCACATTGAGAGGGAGACCAAGGGCTTTCCCCACTCCTCTGGGTAAAAGAATTGAGAAAGACAAATTGTGTCCCTCAACTGAGACAACGTGGGCTGAGGCAATCTGTGGCCTAGTGAAAAAAGGAAGGGCCCTCCCTACAAACCTGTGGCTGGTAAACTATACCAAACAAGTGGGTTTTTTCTTTTTTCCCATATTTTTTTTTACAGATAGTCAATATTATTGAGGAAAAAAATAAGGCATCTTAGTGAGAAAAAGCCTACTAATTAATTAGTAAGAAAAATCCTATTAAATAGAGCATGCTGTTTCTCCTGTGCACTTGTTCCACCGACTTACTGAGTAGAATTAACTTTTCTATTCTCTGGTATGATTTTAAGGCTAAGTAGAAAGGAACTTGTTTACTACTAGATTTGTTAGATGGTTTTGCAAAAAGGATATCCTAAGAGAAAACAGGGTTTCATGCAGCAGGCTTTCAACCTAAGATTACAGTCATACTTAAAAGCCCCCAAACCAGCATTAAGCTTCTAAGCCCAAAGGGGAGCAGTTCCAAATGCAGGACTAAGAACCTAAAGCTTTTCTTTTTCAAAATGTTTGCCCCTAAGGCACATTTTAATTCCAGAGGTGTTTCAGGCAGCAAACCTCTCCCTCGGCACTGGCTCACA
Source organism: Polioptila caerulea (assembly GCA_013397295.1). Classification (NCBI taxonomy): domain Eukaryota; kingdom Metazoa; phylum Chordata; class Aves; order Passeriformes; family Certhiidae; genus Polioptila; species Polioptila caerulea. The sequence goes on from VYXF01001320.1 coordinate 479,475, forward strand.
CTGTTCTGGCCTGCAAGGGAATTCTGCTCCTCCCTTTCCACCATCACTGCTGCTGCTGCTGCTGCTGCTGCTGCGACAAAAGCATCTGCAGGCGAGGATGTTTTCTTTGGAAAGCACGTGCTTGTTTTCTGGGGAAGGATGCCAAGTTTATTTTTCAGGGGAGAAAGCTGAGATTTAAGGCTGCCAACCTCTCTGCTGCCCCGGGATGCCTGCAGGAGCACGACTGCTGCTTGCAGGTGCCCGTGCTGAACATCCTGAATTTGCACAAAATCATTCAAAATGCCTCAAAAGGAACTCGGGCTGTGGGGGTTTTAAATGTGCAATGGTGTATTGCTATCATAAGCTCACACTTGCCCGCTCTATTTATATGCTGCACTTCTTCAGGCCAAAGCAGGAAGCTGCAAGGCAGAAGACAAGCAGCCTTTCCAACTTTGCTATTTCAATGTGTTTCTCCTGCTGCAAACAGCCAAGAGTTAACTTTCTTTTTGTACTGCAAGTTTCTTTCTCCATGTCTCCACCTTTGTCTGCTGCCACTCGGATAAGGTGAGACCTGTGCATGTCCTGGACCATGGGGTTTACTGATAAACCAAAGCAATAAGCTAAAATGTGTAGGAGCACAGTGTTCTTATGGCTTAATAATTCTGTTTAAATGTTGTAGATTGTCAGCATCCAATATCTGACTCAATGCAAGCAGGAGGTGTTCCTAGCAGCCCTTCTGGTGGTAAATCATTGCACAGTCTTCCTCCCCTGATGGAGCAGCCATGTGCAAGGCTGTGGGTTCAACCCAGCCACTGCTTGGTGTGGGCCCTGTCACCACTCAGATTTCATCCAGATGGCAAGAGCAGTATGGGGATCCAGTTACAGCCCAAAGGCTCCAATTACCTTTATAAGTTATTCCCTTCTGGACCCCAAAATCTGCAACATTTATAGGCTTTGTTCCCAATAACACCGAGCTGCCACAAAAACTGTGGATTTTGGGCACATCTGCAGCGTTTCCTATAATGGCTTTCGACTGGGATATGTCAATCTGAATTTCACAATCCTCTCCTAGAAGCACTTGCTCCCTTACCAAAGATATAAAGACATTTTTCCTTGCTTCTTCTTCCCTCTTCTTCCCTACCCTGTCCATTTTACAGAATGAGACACCCGGAACCTGTGTTAACTCAGTCCCTGCTGTAGAGACCCACAGTTGTGTTCAGCAGAGCACAGGACAACCTTGAAACAGGGCTAAAAAAAAAATCCATTTTCAGTTGTGAGTTGGTGTTGGATGATAGAAGTTGGCTCAGAGTTTGTTTGGGTTTTTTTTTAAGTCAGCTTTTGCTGGCTTTGAGGTTGGTTCTGGCCCATTTGCAGCCCACCAGGGAGCTGCACTGGCGGCTCTGTCTGGCACGAAGGCTTCCACCCCAATTGGATAAAGCCAGCAGAATTCCTGGTGCTCCCAGAACCCCCTCCCAGCCATTCATCTTTCTGTTCTAGGAGCTGAGGGTGTTCGTGTTCGTTTGTGCACACACAGCCCAGTCAGAGGGCATTGGGAACACTGGAACAGGGACGGGTTGGCTGCGACCCCAAACAAGCAAAGCTGGTGTGAGCCCTGCCCTCCCATGCAAAGTGCAAATCCTGCTGCCTTTGCTGCTGAAGGAGGAGTCAGGAGAGGAGATTTTGGTCCCTGGAGCTGTCATGGCTCTGCCTATGCAGGTGTAAACATCTGTCCAGGCTCCTGGTAGTCAGTTGGGTTGTGGGAAGATGCTAGCGGGGTATTGTGTGCCTGGCCCCAGACTGTGAGAGTTGGAAATGTGATGTGTTACAGTGCAGGGAAAGCAAGGGAAGGAAGTTCAAGGGAAGGTCTCGAGAGTACAAGAAAATGTTGTCAGGGATGGTGATTTTACTGGGGGGGTTTGCTAAAAGTTTGCTTTTGAGTTACTGTGAAGAGTTAGTGTCACCAGAAGCTGTCTGTCCATGTCTTTGTCAATCTTGAGTGTCTTTTCAGAAGAGATGATTCACTGGTCCACTGAAATCTCTGTTGCTCAGGGTCCTTGGTCTATGAAATCTGGGAGGTTTGTTGCAAGTTTGTCCACAGCACCTCACTTGGGATCAGTGCTCTCTTACATGGCTAGCACAAATCTAAATAAATACAGAAACATAAACCGAGCTGGAAATTAACTGAGTACAAGCTGTCTTGCAAAATTGCCTGTGTTTCCTGGCTCTGGATGGGATGGAAATACCACAAAACTCGCTTCTCTCAGAGTAACGTGATACTTCTGCTTCCGGGCTCAGCGCAAAGCAGGAGGTGGAAGCGTGCTCAAGAGAGGAAAAAGAAAAGCAAAAGCAAATTATAATCGAGCTTGTTTTTAACATGGCAAAATGAAACTCTGAACTAGAATGCTCCAAGTGGCCACTGTGATCATCTACTCAGACTTGTGTAGGGCAGGATGTAGAGTTTTATCCATCTGCTCCTCTGTGGCACAGAGCTGGAAAAGGGAGCTGACCTGGCCTGGAAGTCTCCATGGGAAGAAGACATGGGATGTATCTGCTGAATACCAGCTGTTCTCATCTGACTCCTCTTCAGCCCAAGTGCTGCATCCTGGCCAAGCAAACCTGCTTCCCCACGGGCCGTGCTGGTTCCCATTTCTCCAGAGAGGGAAATCCACTCTAATGCAATCTTGGGATGCAAAGCTTGTTCTGCAGCACAGGCACTGCAATAATAGCCCACATGCCTCAGCACACAGCCTTGGGTGGTGGCTGGGGCTTTTGGCCACCGAGCCTGAGGAGGCAGAGCCGTGCCCATCCCTCTCCAGGTCATCACCTCCAGGGCAAGGAGCACACATGTGAGGCTGTTTCGTGGGCTGAATGTGGTTCTTCTGCACTCACACCAAATCTAGGCAGATATGGTGCTGCCAGATCACCTCTTTTTTTCCTGCAGATGCCTTTTATTTTGCCTTGTTTTAGTGGTGAGGGCTCCTTTCCCACTGGCCTTTCCCTAGCCAGAGGTTCACAGACACAGTTTCTCCAGGCAAGTGACAAGTTCTCGTATGAGGTCCCTGTAATTTTCCCCACCTGGCCAAATATTTGGAGGCAGAAGTTATGTTAGCTAAGGGGGCAGGGAAGGAAACAAAGCTGTGTCACTGCTGGGCCACTGGGATGTGGCTGTGATACTGCTGTGGCAGGTAATGCCCGTGGTGTGAGCAGCCATTTCCTAAGGAGATGACTGAGAATTTAGGGCACTGCACAGCTCCTCTCCCCTGATCCAACCTCCAGCACAGCTCCTTCCTCAGGGTGGAACAGGGACATTGATGCAACCTGCCTTTGCCCCTGCTCCCCCCTCAAAAGAGAGGAGTGAAAGTCTGTGTCCTCAGCACTGCCCATGTCCCTGGTGTCCCCTCCTGCCTGCGCCAGAAAACATCCTTTTAACAGCATCTTCTGAGAACTGATGGAGACCACACATGTCCTTTCATGTCCTTTGCCAGGCCAGCAAATAACCTTCAGCTAAGTCTGCCCAGGGCTGTTTTGGATCTGGTGATCTGCATTTAGAAATAGTCTTGGTATTTTTAAATGTTGCCTGAAGCCATCTGCTCCCCTCTTCATTTTATGTTTTAATTGTCATTTATAACATATTATATGAGCTATTCAAAATCCAGACAGACACTGGAGGGAAGCGAGAGAGTCCTGAGCTGCAACACACAGAAATCTCTGAAAGTCTTGCCTCGGCTTTCAAAGGGCTTGGGGCTAGCACCCCCATCAAGGGAGCCCGAGTGGCTGCAGCTCTGTGGGATCCCGGCTCTGGGACACACCCCATGCATTCCACAGCTCCTGCCAGGGCCAGGGACTTGCTCTTGACTGGAGCCAGGCAAGCCCCTGATGTCTGCTGGGCTCTGGTGGCCGCTCTCACAGCCCGGGCACAGGGAGGTCAACTGATCTTCTCAGGTCACCAGTGCGTGAGCAAATGATTCATCCCAGATTTTCCTGGCTCCTAAACCTTCGCTCAGACCACAAGGCTGCTTAGTGACTTAGCAGGGCTCTGAGGAAGTCAGCTATAAATTGCAAAGACGCTATGGCCAAATGGCCGGCTGCGGTGCTTTCCACGTGCCATTTGGGAGTCCAGAGGGGCTGGCTGGCAGCTGGGAAGTACTGCCAGGGTGAGGAATGCGAGTTGTTTGATGAAGAAATGGCTTCAGGCAAAAAAATATTGTTTGCCTTGCCTCCTACTTTATGGCAAAATCTTTCCACCTTCGTCTTTTCTGCCTGACTCTGTTCAGGGCCCGGGCTGTGATCCTGCAGGGAGTTGCTGCCTGGAACTCGGCCTGGCTTGTATGGTCTGAGCTCAAGCCACGCCAGGTGACAAAGCCATCACCTAAGTCCTGCAGCCTCCGCAGGGTAGGGTGGCCAAAGGGCACCCTGGTGGCCCTCAAGGCTGAGTGACACCCCCCAGGAGCACAGATGTCCCAGGTCAGGCTCAAACACAACTGCCCACCAGCGTGCCAGTGGTGAGAGGATGGGCATGGATTAACCTGCTCAGTCCTGTGGGATGGCTCAAACTCCAGCTAAGGGCCTCAGCTTTTGGAATGATGGCTAAAGGAGCTAATGTGTGCTGGGAATTGTGCTGCTGCTCTTTGGTGACATCTCAGCTTGCTCTGGTGGCACCATGGTGCTGGCGACCCTCTAAAACCCAGAAATATTTCCTTTTAGGAGATGCCTCTTGATTTCCTCTTGCTGGTTGTGCTAGACTCGGACAGCAGCCAAGGACCAGTCAGTGCAGATGGGCGAGAGGGCTGCAAATGCCCCAGGCCAGGCTGCTCTGGCTTCTGAGCATCCTCACAGTATGGGCAGTTATTACCACATTACTCTATTTTAATAAAAATCTATTACACTTCAAACACATGAAATAAAGCAGGACACTGAACATCAAGCTGCCTGAGTAAGGATTTTATGTTGGGGATTTTTTTTAGGAAATCCCTGGACATCAATGGGCAAACTGAGGGAGTCAGAGGCTACAAAGAGAAGACAAGAGGAGAGGCCCAGCTCCAGGCCCCCTCTCAGCCCTGCAATGAGCAGTCCAGGACAGCTGGCACTAATTGGCACTTTCCTTGGCGGCAGATGAAGTGTGGAGGAGACAATGGGGCCTGGGCTGGTTCCTCGTGCCTGGAGGTGATCCCCAGCACTGGGACCAAGGCTCACTCAGAGCACAGCCAGGAGCAGCTGCAGCGCCTGCCCCGCTCAGGGAAGAGAATCCCAAGTTTGGAGGGTCAGTGCCCGTGCAGAGGATGTGTGCTCCCCACCAGGGCACAGGGTGGCAAGCCCTCAGACCCCGTGAAGGGACAGCAGGGCCCGAGAACGCCCTGCTGCTGACCCCTGAGCACCAGTGCTGTGACAAAGCCTGCGGTCACCTTGGCTGGCCATGAGCAGCTGGGCAAGCCCACGACTCCCAGTGAAACACTCAGCACTGGGCTCCCTGCAGGATCTCACTCTGGGAACCCTCAGGAGGAGGGGAAAGGGCTTATGAAACTCTCTGTGCTGTGGCGGTGCTGCTTCATGCAGAGTGGGAAGAAATGTAAAGCTGTGACACCTGGAACATGAACAGACTGCTAAAAAGGACAGGCAAGAGCAGGAAACTTCTTCATAACAGGACATCACTTGGCAAGGAGGGATGAAGGAAAAGAACTTATTTCTAAGAAACGAAATTATCATGTAACTTCTGGATTGTGTTATAATGGGGGTTTTTGTGTGTGTGAGCAGTAATTCCATCAGCACGGTGCTTTTTTTTTGGTGAAAAGGATATTCATTATCTTAGACATCTATTGGCAGCTCAGAGGCACCATTTCCTTTTGAACTTCGTGCACAAATTCAAATGGGAATGGGGAGAAAAACCAACCCCACTTTCCAAAAAGTTCCCCATGGTTGAAAGGGCCCTGAGCTTAAGCGGCACTGAGGCTCTGAGCCAGTTGCAGCAGCATCCCAGCAGTGGGACATCGAACCCCTGTGCTTAGGATTACCACCCAGGTTCTCCAAAACTAAAGATACTGTTTTAAATTATTTCATGAAAGGCAAGCCAAGTAAACGCGATGATGCTCTCCTTGTTTGTCCCCTGGAGTGGGAACACACAGTTTAGGCTTTGGGGCCTTCCCTCGCCCCTCAGCACAAACAGGAGAAGCAGCTGAAGGACTTGGATGAAGCGGAGCTCTGGGGCAGTAACCAGAGCTGAGCTGAGGGAAAACAGCTGCGAGCTGGACACCAGCAGTGTCCAGTGCTGTCCCGGGGGAGCCATGGCAGGGGTGGTCCTTCAGCTCAGGAGGTGCTCGGCCCTGCCGGTGCCGGGCTTTGTGCCCCTCCGGCCCTGCCGGCGAGGCCGCAGCTGGAGCAGAGAGCGCGGCGGGAGGAGGCGGTGAGGAAGGAGAGGAGCTCGGCAGGATAACGAGCTCACAGAATGCAAATGCACGTCTGAGCTGCAGCTCCCACACAGCCACAGCCCGGCAGCGCCCAGGCACTGACATGTGGAGCCACAGAATCATCCAATAATTCGGGGTGGGAGGCAGCTTTAAAGGTCACCCAGCCCAACCCCCCCTGCAATGAGCAGGGATATCTTCAGCCACATCAGGTCGCTCAGAGCCCCGTCCAACCTGACCTTGAAGGGTTCTGAGGGTGAGGCATCCACCGCCTCTTCGGGCAGCCTCTTCCTTTGTAAAACACCCTCACTGTGAAATACTTCTTCCTTATATCTAATCTAAATTGGCCCTCTTCTAGTTTAAAACCATTAACCCTTGTCCTATTGCTACAGGTCCTGCTAAAAGCCTGTCCCACCTTTCTTATCAAGCCCCCTTTAAATGCTGAAAAAGCAGCGATGAGGTCACCCCGAAGCCTTCCCTTCTCCAGGCTGAACAATCCCCATTCCCTCAGCCTTCCCTCCCAGCAGAGCTGCTCCATCCCTCTGCTCCCCGTGGTGTCCCTGCTGTGTCCTGGCTCCAGCAGCTCCCTGTCCTTGCTGTGCTGGCCCAGGGCTGGGTGCAGCCCTGCAGGGGGGTCTCAGCAGAGCGGGGCAGAGGGGCAGAATCCCCCCTGCCCTGCTGCCCTGGGGCTCTGGGTGCAGCCCAGCACAGGGGGGTCTGGGCACCAGTGCACATTGCTGGCCCCTCCAGCCCCAGAAGCTGATGTCCAGCTTGCACTGATTTTCTCAGCTCCTGCTTTCACACTTCTTTGCACCTCCCTTTGCAGGCTGGAGAAAGGATTTTTGACAATCCCCTGGCTGATGTGTGCCTCCAGGGTACAGCCCAGGACCAGCCGAGCAGCAGGATCTGGCCTGAGCTACACTCAGCCTTACAATGAACTCTCATTTCCACCCCTCTGTACCAGTCTTGGCATCTCTGGGGATTTTCCTCTAGTAATCCTCTCTATGCCATTGACTTAGACAATAATAATTGGGCTTCAAAATTAATTACAGTATAGGAACAAGCTGTCACTTGATTGAAGACATTTCTCGATTATTTATTGAAATAAATAATCTTAACCTGACTTTGCCACTTGACATGAAGGGACAAGACATTAGGATATCTTTTATAGCTGTGTTTATATCCTTTCTGTCAGGTGCAGCACTTCAATAAAATACCAAGCCCTGGCTTCCAAAAAGCTCCCAGAGGCTCTCCTTTCTCTAAATTTCCATTAGTTTAGAGAAAGAAGAGACCAGAGAGATATTCTCTCTGATCCTTCACTTTAAGTCCTTCCTAAGTGCCACCCAGCTGATCCTGCTGCCAGGCTGCCCTCTTCACTGAGACCAGGGGACTCTGGGCAGGCAGGATTTGCTGTGGCTGCAGAGTCGTGCCCTGGGCAAGAAATGTCTCAAATTAAAGGACTGATAGGCTGAGGCAGGGAGTTCAGCCATTGCTTTTACAGGGATATTCGGGCCTTCCAAACAGGCATTGTGTCCACAAGCTCATCCTGGGAAGATGGAGTGGCTGAGGATGTTCTGAGGCTCAGCCTGTGGTTAAGGGGACTCATTTGCTTCTCCAAAAAGTACTGAGCAGCATCATTTATTCCAGAGCTGTTTGCCTGGAATTCCTATGTGAGACCATATCACCTCTAAGAAGAGATTCATTCCCTGCAGCCTTTACAGTTACCCTCTGTAATGATCAATGTCTTGGGCATTTGGTTTTAGAACAATAGTTTTTAGAGAGCAGTTCTTCCCTGCTGTGACTTGATGTCTGCCTCTGTGACTTCACAATCTGAAATTCATCCTTTGCCAGCTGCTCTAAAAAAATGCATCTGGACCCAGAGAAAATTGAGCTCCTGGTTCTCAAAACACTAACCTGGTTCTCACCTGCCAGGAGGCTGAGCTACCTGAGACCACATCAGACTTCAGAAAAACTTGAACTTCTGCCAAAATTTATAAACAATGCCCATTTATATTACACTGGAGTTGTTTCGTACCAGAAATCCTGAACAGAGACATAAATTTTAAAGCTGATGCTTATTTTATAATCCCAACCTGGTGATTTTTTTGTACCCACTTAGTTATGGGTGAGTCACACACCTTTGCTGATGCACTCTCACCACTTTCCTCACAGATTTATCAGGTGTAGATGTGTCAGAGAGAGAAAACCTTCTCTTGCTGATACCTCAGCCTGAAGTGCAGTACATTTCAGTTCTCCTGCTCTGTTTCAGTGAATTCCACTCTCAAAATGGAAACGTGGGACTCCTGGTTCCTGACAGCCACATTACAATCGGCAGAAAAGTTACCAGAGTGGGATGCACATCTTGGGAGTGCCTCAGTGACCCTCCCTCTGCTCCTATCCCCCAAGGCAAGGGGCTGTGAGCAAAGCTGTGTCCATTCAGGGTTCTGCCATCTCCTTTTCCTGCAAACTCAAACACGACCTCAGATCCCAGCTTTCCTCCTGCTGTCCTCTTCGTTATTCCCTTTTGGATCTGGGTGAGTGTTCAAAGAACACCCTCTCTTGTCCTTCCAAGGGGCCAAACATTTTTAAGCTTTATGCAGACAAAGTTTTCATATCACATTCATGAACTGAGGCGAACAGACAAGCCTTATGAAGAAGGACCAGGATGGTTTCTGTCCCATTAAGGGAATTTATGAGAAACTTGGTACAGTTTTAGGAAAAAAAAAAAGTGTTTGCTTAGATGATGGACGTCTGTTGAATATTAATCTTTTCTGGGTATATCTCATGCTTTCTTAAAGAAAGCCTAAATTATTCAGGAGTATTTGCATGCTGAGATACGGCAAATTTACAGGCAGTACAAATCAGACTTTTGCATCTTAATATGAAAGGAAAGCTAGTCCCAAATTTGGCTTCTTAATACTTTATTGGCCATCTCCTGCTAAGTAAAATAATTAAGCTTCTCATTAAGACACAACATATATCATGCTGGAACAACGGCCACTTTAATCCTTATACACAGCATCAGCAAAATAACTGTGAGATGCCACAAATTCATGTTTCAGGTTATTCTTTTTATCCATTTGCTGTTTTACAAGATGGCAGTGACAGGAACGTCACTGGTGACAAACAGCAGGCACACAGCAGCCTCTGCCCCGGGGAGGTGACAATCTGTGAGGGTTGGGGAGGTTAGTGGTGACCAGGGCTGCCCTGGGGGGTGTCCCCCACTTTGTCCCCCTCTGTCCAGGACAGTGATGTCATCCCCGGGGCCACGCTGGCCCCTGTCCCCACTGCCACCACGGCAGCCTTATTTATGTAACAGCTGCTGTTTTTAGGTGCTGTCACTCACACATTCTCTGGAAAACATGGTACTTGAAGAGCTGCTACACTAGTACAGCATATGCCGGAGGCAAAACTATATATATATTTAAAAAAAAAAAAATCCTTGTAAAAAAAGAATTAGAGCAGGATTATCACAGCGTGTCAGCCTCCCATCCACAGCCCAGCCAGTGCAGCGCCTCACCAGGGCCACATTTTGGAAATGCTGTGCTGCCTGGGTGTAAAGCCTTTGTGGATGGAAGTGATTTTATTTTATTTCTCTGCTTAGGATCACAGCAGATGCTCTTAGGTGATCCAAACTCCTGCTTTTGTTAGCAGCTCTAGGCTGGTGCCGGTGATCTCGTGTGGAGGAAGGAGCTGGGACTCAGCAGTCAGGCAAAAGCAGCCCCTGTCAGGCTGGGGCTGAGGGCACCCTGCCCTCCTCTGCTACCTCAGGGGCACAGGTTTCCCCCCCTGTCCAGTGCAGGGAAAAAATACTCTCAGGTGTGTATGCACAGGTTTTAAAAGCATGTGAAGCATTCTGACTGAAATCCAGCAGCGCCGGTTCTGAATGGAAATAGCCACAGTGATTTCCATCAAAAGTCCTGTTAATGCAGCTGTAAACTGGGATGCAGAAACAGAGCTGCTGCTGGAAAATGTCCCCTCAGACCAGGGCAGTGCATGACCTCCATGGATCTGAAGTCTTTCAGTGATGATGGCTCATCATCAGAGCTTATCTTTCAGATTCCCGTTGCTTGCTCTCAGAAGCAGATCTCTGCTATAATTTAAAGTTGTTTTAAAGCAGCTATATCAATTTTCCTGTCCCCCAGTTTGTAGAGGTGAATGTGGGTAGGCACCCTGTGCTTCCTGGGTGATTGGAAACCTCCGTGCTGGCTCCAGGGGACTTTGGGTTTGGCTCTCCCAGGAAACTGTCCCCCATATCCTAACCAGCATCTCATGTTCCCCACCATTTCTTTTCCATCACAAACACATTTAATACACACCCATGAGCAGCTGAGTGTGAAAGACGGGAGAAACCTGAAAGAAATTAAGGAAATAAATTGAATAGAGTAGAATAGAACAGAACAGAATATTTCACTTGGAAGGGACCTACCCTGATCATCCAGTCCAACAGCCTGAGCACTGCAGGGCTGATCAAAGGTTGAGGCACATTGTAAAGGGCATTGGCCAAATGCCTCTCAAACATACCTGGGGCATTGACCACCCCTTTAGGAAGTCTGCTCCAGTGCTTCCCCACCCTCTTGGTAAAGAAATGCTTTCTAATATCCAGTGTAAATCTCTCCTGCACAGCTTTGAATTATTCTCATGCATCCTATCCCTGGATACCAGGGAGAAGAAATAATCAAGCCCTCTTGAAGGGAGAAGATGACAGGTGGATGCTCGGTGGTCTCCTGTGTACCTGGGTGATGGCCACAGCTTCTCTCAGCTTTCCAGCTGCAGGTCTCTGTGTACACAGATGTGGGAGGAGGAGGGAAAGGGTGCAATGGATGGTACAAAATCACAAGGATCTGCCATGTGTCCTGCTTCCTGTCTGGGCCAGAGAGAGGAGCCAGGAGGGAATCCACCGAATGAAACACTTCAGCTATTGCATGGAGCAGCCAAGAAGCCATTGCCTCGGCCCCACACCTCTCCTGCATGCTTCAGGCCCTCCCCAGCGTGTCTGGCCAGGCTGGTGTAAATCAGAACCTCTGCCCCAAACCAGTGCAGTGACCTGCGGCAGCTGGGAATTCGAGGCGGCGCGCAGGCTTCTGCTCACCCAGCTGTGTTTGATTTACATCTGGAGCCACTTGGAAGCTCACGTCAGAGGAAGGAAGGGGCAGAAGCGGTGCAGGAGGGACGGCTCGAAAAATGCCCTCTGCTGGAAGGAGCCAAGCCCCACGGAAGGCAGACGGCTGGGAGAGGAGTCAGGCACCGATTTTCTGCCTCTTCCCCTGCCCTGACGGTGCCAGGTTTCCTGCAACTACTGATTATGATGATTACAGTGTTTCTGGTGTGTGTATGTGTTTGTGCACACGTGTGCAGCGGTTTCTTACCAAACCCCACTCGGTTGGACACTGCCAGATGGTACAAAAGCTTACCGGAATTTCATTTTCAAATAAACCACAGACTTGGATGAGCTAATGTTGTTCCACATAGAAAGCCACAAAATTCAACAGAGTGATGTTGTTTCAAGACGAGGACATGTCAAGTGAGGGAACCATCCGGTCGGCTCTGAAAGAGCTACACACACCCCCTCATGATTTTGGGGGCTGTTTATGTAAAGATGCCGGGCATGTGGCACTGCAGCTCGGGTTAAACCTCTCCCCACAGCTGATGCCTGTGGAGCAGAGCCTTGGCAGAAGTGGTGCAGCAACCACATCTGCTCATAAGCCTTCCTGTTTTGTTTTAACCACTCCTGGAAGGCTGGCAGCCCCCGAGGAGCTCTTTCTCCACAAGGACAGGTACACCAGGACTGCTGGGAGATGTGGCTCCGCATAGGTACCCTCGCTGTCGCTGGGTGACCTCCTGTGATACTCAGCTCCTCCAAGCCCAGAGGCTTGGGAGTGTCCTGGGAACCAGCCTGGGACCAGTGTCCATTTGCTATGTAGCTCTGTGCTGTCACAGCTTTGCCAGGAGTGGTGGCTCTGGGTGAGGCAAGGACGAGCAACTCGGACACCGAGGGATAAAGCAGCCAAAGGACTTCAGCGCTGCAGCAGTTCCTAAGCACATCTCCAGAGGTCTTCTCTCCCTCCTGTACCTCCAGGGTGAGAGTCAGGAATCTGGCAGCAGCAGAGGCCGAGCAGGGCAAGGATTCAAGTCAGCCACAGGAAGAGAGCCCTGCTCAAAGACCCACCTCTCCCTGCATCACTGCCCCAAGCTGTCTGGCAGAACCCAGGTACGTAGTTTGTGTGCATTTAGTCCCAGACAGCCTAATGCTGGCGTGAATAGTGCTGTGATTTAATAACAAATTGGCAGAAGCCTTCCCTCCCCAGCGAGAGCCACCTCCAGCCTGTGGCCAGCAAATTAGGTCTTGGCCTGGCTTGAGGATGTGTGGCTGGGGAAAGTGAGCCTGGTGCTGGGGGCCAGCAGCCACAGCACAGCCTCCCACGGGATTCTGGCACAGCCTGCAGAAGGGCTTCAGTGTTGTGGCAGTGAGAGTTTGCAGCTCCCAAGCTGGAGCACCCAAACGCACAGCGCTAAGAGGGGCCAGGTCTCCAACTCAGGAGATGGAGTTGGAGTCACTGCCACTGCCCTGAGGAGACTCACCAGTGATGGTGGCATTCTTCTTCTGCAAGAAGCACCTACAGCCACATTTGCTACAGTTAAGATTTAGTTTCCATTTTAAAATGCATTTACTATTGATGTCCTGCTCTGGAGGCTTGAGCAAGCACTGGCTCAGCCTGATGGGGGCTGCACTTCTCTGCCTTGGGCTGAGGGTCTCTCTCTGGCTGCTTTTCATGCCTATTTTCATCTGTTGCCATGCTGTCTATTTATTTCAGCCTGTTGTTTCTAGGGATGTGGCCTTCCTGCTCCTGAGGAAGCATCCAAACCTCAGCAGAGAAAGCAAAGACATACAGTAAAGGCATTTTTTCCTTAAACTCTCAAGCCTGCAGGATGGATTTTGTTTCAATTGCATCTTTATAAATAACTTTCTATTTCACACTCACCTGTTCATTTTCTGTCCTAGTTAGAATCAATATCACTGGTAATTGTCTGTCAGAGCGTTTATACATCACTGGAAGGTGACTAACAAGGAAAAGTCTTTTTCTTTATCTATATTTTTTCAGACCACTTTCAGTTAATTAACCTACGAGAGATGGCAGATTGATGTAGACTAGGTCCTAATTTTTACCCACAAATAAATGCATTCTCAGAAGGAGAAGCAATTAGAGCCTTCCTGGTAGCTCTGGCAGCCCCAGCAGGAGGGTCATCCCATGGAGATGTGACCCCTGAACCATCCTGCCTGATGCACATCTGTGTTGCATCACTGGCTGTGCCTTCCCCACCAGCCCTGCTCTCAGCAACTTGCCTCCCACAGGACATTCTTCTTCTTTTCTCATCCTCCACCCAGCATGAGTATTTTCATGGTGAGCTTCTTATTTGACCCCTAATCTATGTTTGGAAAGTTTTCTAAATCAGTCAAAGCACCTTTGGCTGGACCTGCTGCTAAAAGGATGAATGAACGCCTCAGATCAAAATGTGCATTTTACTGGTGAGCTGTCCTGTATCTCCTTTTATTTCTTCCACCTTCCTGTTGCACTGGTGCAAAACAACCTTGTGAGCTCCTTCTTAGCTAGAAGCAGCCAATTTATTCCTCGATTGTACAGCACCAAGTGCTCTGGAGCCACTATCCACTGTGGCACATTGTTCTTCATAGCATGTGAGCTGCAGATACCTCAGATATTGACCCACACAAACCTCTGGATTAATCCTTTTGCCAAAGCTCCTCCAAGCAGCTCCATGGGGTCGTCCAAGGGAGAGAATAAGCCAAGATGCCCAGCTTGCTTTGGAGGCTGAAGAGCAGCAGCTAATGTTCAGCACCACACAGCAGCCCCCCCTGCTCACCTGGAGGGCAGAGCAGTGCTGGTGGTCCATGTGGCCTCTGCCCAGGATGCTCAGGACAAGCCTCTTGCCCAGCCCTGTCCTGCTGGTGCCAGCCTACCAGGACCCTGGAGCAGGAGGCTGACCTCCATTTGCCCCATGCCTGGTTCTCTGCATGGCCCTGGTGACAGCTGGTCATGCCAAACGAGCTGCAGGTCACTCGTGTCCTCTGTCATTGCTCGTGGGGAGAACAGCCTTGCGCAAGGCAAGTGGCTGCACGGTGCTCGGCAGCAAATAAATCACGAGAAATTCATCTGTGAGGAATTTCTCACACTCCCTTCTTTGCAGCGCTACCGGGACCCTGTCCAACAAAATAACAACATTTTTGAAAGCAGAGGCAGTAATTTACAGTGGTGTAAATCAGAAACGCTGCCCCAAGCCCAGCGGGTTTGCCCCACATGATTCACACCCTTGTTTGCAAACATGAAAGCCGCGGTCCCCGGCCAAAGGTTTGCAGCTTGGGGAGGGAAAAGGCTGGGAGCAGGAGCACAGAGATGTCAAGGCCCTCTGGGACCATGCTGGAGGTCAGTAGCAGAGCTGGGTTTGTGCTTCCCAGATTTGTGCTCTGCTGCTAGCACACATGGAATTGTACTGCCAGCTTCCAAATGACCCAAAGGACAGCTGGTGGTACCAAGCTGTGATAGCCTGCTTGGGGTCTGGATCCCAGCAGGGGGATTTGTCAAGTCTGAGAGCTTGGTCCATGATGGGCAAATCATTACTCCTCTTTCCTCTCCTCTCTCCAAGTGTTTTGGGGCTGATTTTCCCACGAGAGCTTTGCCTCCTGTGGTGCTCAGAGCCACACAGGTCATTTGCTCTGTGTGTGGAAGGGAATAATCACCATGGAAATGAGCAGCTATCAGCAGTAATCTTCTAATCCCACGGGATGAACTTCAGGCTCAGTCCCAGAGAAGGTGGTCCTCCCATCAGCATCTGGTGGCACTGCTGAATGCCAGCCTCTCCCGACCACGGTGCTGCTTGTGAGGGTACAGCAAGGGCATTTTGGACAGAGGCTCTAGGGTATCTTAGAGCAGAAGAGGAAGAAGAACAACATTTCTACTTTTTTTTCCCATTTTCTGGTAGATTTTTTTCTTTTTTACTTGTCCTAGTTTGCTACAGTTATCACAACACATGTGGCTCACTAAATAGGGAAAAGCCCCACCAATTTCAAGCAGAAAAGCTGGAAGATTGGGGCCATCCTGCTCCTTGCAGATGACACAACCATGCTCAGGCTTTCACTGGAGCAGAAGGTGGGTTTGGGTGGTGCCTGTAGAGGCAGAGAGTGACATTTGGAGGAGGGCTGGATTCCATATGCTAGGGTGTAATTCTTGGGGTTGTGCTGCCACAGCTTGCTCAGAGGAGCCTGTGGGATGCACTGCGCTGCTGCCAGAGCTGGTGTACCCAGAAGCCACACATTCCCACTGCTTGCACAATGTCTTGGGGAGGGGTTGCTTGGACTCCTCAGCCCCCAGGGTGCTGCTTTGCACAAGCACTCGTACCCTTGTGCTTGAGGGAGGTGCCCCCAGCCCCATGGTGCCCCAGGGATGAGGAACGGCCACTCCTGAGTACCACACACACAGAAGTTCACCCGGAGGCTGATCCCATGATTTAAGGCAGGAGGGGCTGATTCACTGCTCTCAGCACCCAGCACAGTGTGGGTGGTTTGGTTTGGTTCCTAACTCCCCTTTGGGACACTGCCAGTGAGGGCATCCCCGGAAGGACAAGGTGCAGCTGATGGTGACAGGGCTTGCAGGGGGATGACAGCTCCTGGGAAGGGGAGCAGAGGCCCTCCAGCCAGCCAGGATGCCCAGGTGCATGGGGAACTGCTGGGATGCAGCCCTGGCATGGTGCAGAGGGAAAACCTCTGCCAGCTGCCCCCATCACCTTCCACGGCCTTTGGCTGACCCTGATAAAAATAGCCACTCGCCTCTGTGCTGTGCAGGCAGCAGGCAGCTGGCCACTGGGACTTTCTTTTTCAGCTGATTGCGTGGCATCTATTTTAGCAAGTAGCTGCTCTCGAGAGGTTTTGCTGATGGAAACACCTGCCCACTGCTGCGCTTGCCCAGCCAGCCCCCAGGATCTGCAGGCAGCTGATGCTCCCACTGTGTCCCTGTCCTGCAGGGCTTCTGTCTCCCCACAAAGCCCAGGGCCCTCAGTTGGTCACTGAATTTGTCATGCCTCAGAACTGGGTCTCCTTACCTCACTGCAGGGGATCAGCTGGGCCCTCTGCCTTCTTGGTGAGCATTTCAACCAAAACTTGTAAAAGTAGGTTTGGGAAAAGGGACCCACATTCTCCCACTGTCCCATGAAATGGTTCAAACTAAAGTCCCAGGACGGGCTTATGCCTCACTTCAGCTGCATTGGAGTATTTAAAATGTAGGTCCAGGAACTCCACAAAGGGGTCTCCAAGCAGAAGGTGTGTTCTGAAGAGACATATCAACACACCCTATCAGCCCACTTCTTGTCTCTGAAAGCAGAAAAGGTGCTGGGGGCAAACTAGTTCTGGCTTAGGAATGGCTCATGTCCAGCCTCCTTTCTCTGTGCCTTTGAGCTCCAGCCTGTGGCTACACAGCATTGCTTTTTCCAGGAGCAAGTGCTGATCATGGGAATGATGGAGCAGACACTTCAGGGGGGGTTCTGCGCTGCACCACACAGTGCAAGCCCCCAGTCAGCCCTCAGCATAGGTAGGGAAGGATAATGGGAGTTAAAGGTCTCTGATGCTTTTGTTTTCAGAGGCAATCAGCAATTCTGGCTGCCTTCATTGTGGGTTCATCTCAGGGCAGCTTCAGCTGAGCTGGCTTGCAGGGTCTGTAGCTACCTCCTATTCTGGAAGTCAAGGCCTTTGGAGGCCTTTCAGGTGGGAAAAAAGGAAGTGAGTTGCTCTGCCATTGCTGAAAAATGCAGCCCAGGAACGCAGCCGTGTGTGGTCCCCAGAGGCTCCCCAGGCTGCAGCTGGACTCATCCTGCCACTGCTGGCTCAGCAGCATCCCCCCAAAACCGACGGCTGCCAAGCTCCACGAGCAGTGATGGGACACAATTCTTACATGGCAGCTCTCCCTGTGTCCCTGTGGGATGCATTCAGGGTTGGGATGGGCTGGAATGGTGGCTGTGGGATGGAACCTGGTGTAGAGAGGGGAGGAAAGGAGCTGAACAGCTGCTGCCTCCTTTTCCTCCTGCTGTGGGCTGCAGGAAGCATCCTGAGAGGAGTCAAGTTCCTCCTGCTCCCACTCTCTTCAGGCCTGGAGTCTGTTTGGTGGGAAGAGTGAAAGAGGAGAGCAGATGAGTGCCTGTGGTACTTCCCATGGTCAGTAATTGTCTCGTCCTTCTTTCACAAGTTCTCCCAAACCCTCTCTCCCAGGATCTCCAGACGGAGGCTGAAGGACATCAGCCATGCCTTTCATGAACCCAGCAGCCTCCCTGTGGATGCAGGTCCTGACTCTCGTGTAGCTGCATGAGCATCGCTCTCTCCCTGGCAGCCTGCCTGGGCACTGCCACAGCTCAGGGGTGGCCCTGACTCCCGAGGGCCTCCCCAGCAGAGACCCACTGCACCCTCAGCTTTTTGGCATCCACCATCCCCCCGCAGCCCCGTGCCACCCACCCATGGGCAGCCGACATGGCACTTGCCCGAGACATGCCTGCCATAGCTGGTCTGCGCCCTTTTGCCTCTGCAAACAAAGCTGTGGGTGATGCTGGGCAGCGGCGAGGCGGAGGGAAGGGGTGCAGCCTGCAGCTCGCCTCTCGCGGGTGTCCCGCTGGCCGGGCGAGCTGTTTGCTTGTGCTGCTGCAGCCAGCCCTGGGATGGTGCACACCAGCGGCTGCCAATTGACGTCAGAGGAGCGTCGGTGGTTTGTGTGAGCTGAGGGACTGCTTCTACCCAAGGTGGGTTTCCAACACCACACAGAAATGCTTAAACCCCCCTGCTTCCCCTCCCTCTGCTCCAGGAAACAAGCGCCTTATTTCATTCATTGGCTGCTTTGGTTATGGCCTGAATCCTGCCCATATTTTGGCTACTCGGTTGTTTGCTGAGGACCGAGCAGCCCAGATAATGCTAGCAAAGAGCAGGGGAGTGAAAGAAGAGGGGGGAAATAGGGCAAAGCCAAGTTTAATCTCCTCTGCCTCATCTTGTGCCACATGTTTGCAGACAGGACTAAAGCCTTGTATTTTTTTCTTCTCACCTGGGATGTTTTTGAGGCTTGTGAAAAAGCGGGATGCTGAGTTCCTGCCATGCTTCTTCTCTTCCCCTTCAAATAACTGCATGTTCTGTGCAATGTGTCTGGGCCAAGGCAGTTTGTTTGAACTTGCTGCATTTCCCCTTGACTGTTCATGTTTCCCTTCAGCCCCTTTATTTTTATTTTGTGTTGCACTTATTAGCTACAACCCTTCTGTTTTTCACTTGTCTCTGGCTGGATTTGACAGTGACAGTGTCAGTACATTTTCCCTAAGCCCAGACCAATTCCTTTAACTGCAAGATGTTTTTCCAAACCTGGAGTGATTCCTACAGGGAGTGCTTGGGGGATTCACTGCCTTGACTTCCACGGACTTTGGGTCAGGCCTGTGCTCTCGGATCACTCCAAATGTGTTGCTGCCAATCCGTGGGGCCGGACCCTTTAAGATTGTCCAAAGCAAACACTCTCCGGGTGAGATCAGTGCACAGACCATCACGTGAAAACTCTGTGATAACAACTGACTGCGTGTTTGCTTTCATATGGCATTGATTCTTATTTCCCTGACTATTTTTAGTCTTCAAGGTTGTCCCTTAATCAACCCGCTTGCTTTAATAGCTGGTGTTGCCCCTAGTGTGCTGCAGCAGGGCTAATGATGCTTTGTATTAGATGTGGGAAGTATGAGTTAGTTTCTCATCCATTTCAGTGGCAAGGGAAATATGAGTTAGTTTTTCATCCATTTTAGTGCCTTGAATCAGATCCTCACACAGCCACTGAAAGAAAAACCCCATCAAATTCTATACCAGCCCCAATCAACATGTTCCTGTTAGTGGGGAAACCCTTACAGTAAGGTGTGCCATGCTCAGACAAAGACAAATCAAACAATCTTTATTCCTCTTCTACTCTACCTGCTTTTTGCCTCCAGGGGTAAGGATTTGTGGCCCCAAAGCTGTCTGGGGATGAGGAGTGGAGCAAGCCTGGCACTGAGCCCCAGCTGGAGTGAACCTTTCAAATGGGGTCAGCTTCCCTCAGGGAAGAGGATGAGCCTTCACACCCCATGATCCTGCATGCCCTGCAAGCCTCTCTTGCTCAGTGCAACACCTGAGCACAGAGGGGTCCCTGGTTGTTGTCTGCAGGGCCTGAATTTTCCCTTTCAGGTGTAATTTGGTAATGTTAAGACCAGGGCCTGATATTCCCACGCTGTAGCTGCACTTGCCACTTGGGCTAATGAAATGCCCCTGTTGTCTATTCACAGGCAATTATCCTGTGGGATTTTCAAGCACTGGATCTCTGTCATTTTTTGATAATTTGCTGAAAGCAACAGCACAATCAGTGGCTGGAGAACTCAGGAGAAGCCCCAGGAGCCAGTTTGCAAATCATGCCTCCCCTGCCTTGGCGAAGCAGGGGTGGCTCACATGGAGCCCACAGACCCTTCTGTGGGGTCAGGGGAGGATGTGCCAGGAAAGTCCTGCCTCACTGGAAAATGGAGAAGCAGGAGAAGCACTGAAACCTGGGTGGGGTGACTGAGAAAAATTCTATTAAATTAATTAATTAAAAATTTTATTAAGGAGATGCAACTCCTGTTCATTCAGAAGCACAGAATTTTACCAGCTGAGATCCTACAATTTCCTTTTGTGCACAACAAAAAAAAATGCTGGATCTATACAAAAAGTAGCCTGACCAGAAAATAAAGATATGAGTACACCCCATAAACTGCCCTTTCCCATCCCTCCCCTCTCCCAGACAGGTTACAAAATTTCCTTCTTTTAGTGGCAGCAAAGAAGCCTGGCTGCCTGGGTCCCCACTTGAGGCAGTCTGGAAGAATTGGATAGGCCATAAAAAATACACTAATTTTCACATTCCTAACGTAACAACACTTTGAATCTTGAAAATCTGAAGTGCCTGATTTCTGGGGGTTTATTTTCTGCAAGCTTTCACTGTTTCTCAGCGCGTTGGCAGGTTTGGGCAGCAAAACGGGGTGGGAGGATTTTGTATTTCCTCTTGGGTCCCTTCATGTGCGTGCTGCTCTCCTGCCTGGATTCACAAGGTGGAAGGGAAAGTGTAAATGTCTATTTTCTTCCCTTTTCAGTGTGATTGTTCCCTAAACTATCCCACCAAATCCCTGGTGACCTGCAGTGGCAGTATAAGTGGGGATTGCTGCAGGGCTTGGTTGACTCGGGCACATTATGGATCTGGGACACCAGCTTCCCCTGCCCTCCCCATGTCAGCTCTGGCAGCTGTGGAACTGGAAGAAAATGTCCCAAAAAAGATATGAGGGTGGTTTCCACACACCTCTGCCTGCGTGCAGCTCTGGCTCCAGCAGTGATGCTCCCAGCAAGCCTCATGGAGGACAGAAAGGATTCCTCTCATCATAGCTGCAGTGAAAGAGAAATCCTACACTGAAGTGAGGAGAAATCCCTCTTCAGTTAGCTTTGGGCTAATTAAAAATAGTTCTCCTTACACAGCTGTGAGAGTGAGATGGGGTTAAAACCCTGTCTCCCTCAAATATCTCATTTCCAGGACAATCAGGGCTAGCTGAGGGCTGCCTTAATGGTGTCACTCTCTATATCTCCTGTAACTTGAGGTCAGCCCAGCACTCATCAGTCATAATCCATCTGACTGAAGGAAGAGGCAGGTACTCAAATCACCCTCTGCAGGTTGTTCTCTCCTCTCAGACCAGGCTGCTGCTCACATTTGGTGTCTGACTCTCAGATGTCTGTGCCAGGCAGGAATATCTGGGTGCACCCGGGCAAAGCAGGGGGTCACTAGTGACTGTGGGTGGCCTCAGCTCCTCGCTCTCTCTGCAGCCAGCCAGCCTTAGGGGCTGCTGCATCTTTACTCCAACATAAAGATGTTAGTATTGAGTAACAATTTAAATAGGTATTGCCCATATCCTTTTTAAATGGAAAGGAAAAAATCACCAGCTCCCCCACAAGTTTGAAATTTAGATGAGGCTTTCAACCATTTGCTTGGACGAAAGCAAAATGTACCCTAGTCTTTGTAGATGCAATCAGTGTTTATGATATTTGGCTACAGAGGCAATTTAGCAGAGGAAAAATGGTACTGGGTAGTGATTACTAGAGGCAGACATTTAGCAGAAAGCAAAAAAATCCCTGGGGAGGAGGAACTGCAGAGGCCTGAGATGAGCTAACCCCAAAAACCACCTTCTTGGCGCCCTTGCCACAGGTGCTGCAGTCTGTGCGTGGCCACTCAGAAATGAACTGGTGAAGACATTGCTGACTGAGGGTCCAGCACTTCCTGACGTGACACGGGACAGGGCTTCCCTGTGCCTCAGAACAGCTCGGCCCTGCCTTGGGATTTATGTTACAGACCAGGCAGGAGCAGAGATCCTGCACTGCAGCCCCGGGAGCAGTGGGTGCCCAGTGCCTGCCGTGCCCACTGCCTTAAGGAGGCCTCGAGCTTCGCGCCCGGGCCTGAGCTGCCGTTGTTCCTCTGCACCTCCCTCGAATCCCCCTAAGCCAACACCCTTTGCTAAGACCGAAAAACATTTTCCAGACGCAAGCATGTGTACGTGTGTGGGTGGGTGGGGTGCAGGGGACTATGAAAATTTCAAGGCGAGGTATGACATCCTGGCTTTCTAAATATAGAGGACCTGAGCTGCGGCTTCTCTCACACGCTAGCAGTGTGCTTTCTCTTTCGAAAGGCCCCCAGAGCAAATATTGCACTGGCTGGGAGAGTGAAAAGAGGGGAAAAAATTAGAAAAAAAATTAGTCCAGCGAGCTGATTGCAGCTCCCGGCGTTCTTGTGCAGAGTTGTTTTTTAGGCAGAGCTCCAAGCGGTGCCCACGCAGAGCCGGCCGGGCCAGCGAGGCGCAGATGGCCGTCACATGAGGGCTGGTGGCAGCCCCAGCCAGGGCCAGGGCCTGGCGGTGCTTCCCCTTCGCCCACCAGCCCCCGGCCTTCCAGTGGCAGCAGGGGAGGGAGAGGGACACGAACCCTGGCGGGGCTGAGAATGTGAATTTTGGCTCCCTGTGAGGCGCCGCGTCTCGGTTCCCTTTTCGCTGCCGTTATTGTTGCTTCGGAATTTGCATAGCACGACATCGAAATGCCTCAGAGCCTGAGGAAAGTGGTAGCTGCTGCTTCGCCTTTTAAAAACCCGAGCAGTTATCCATGCAACGCCATCACTCTGGGTATGTTCGGGGTGGAGGAGCAGGCATGACACCAGAGGGTTATGGCCTTTGGAAAAGTTCTGCAGAACTGAATTTAATCGAGACTGATGATCTCTAAGCCAAGCTATAAAATACAGCGGAGAGTTATATCCCAGTAATAGACCCTATTAGAGGGTCTAGCACAGTCTATAGAAAGGATCTCCTCTCTATTAAATTCTCTAGGGCTTGAGTTCTCATTTACACAAAGGGCCCTTTTAGCTGTATAAAATGGCCATAAAGTAGGTGTAAAGATGATTGATGCCATCTTTACAACCCCTTTACACTGGGAAAACAGTGTAAAGTGGCCAGAGTGCAAATGAGAATCACACCTGGGTTTGTGAGAGTAAATTACATCAAGCCCTTCACAAATTCCGTGTGTCCATAGAGGTTTAATCCTACCCCTTTCTGTGGAATTCACCTAGAAGATAAATTTCCCCGGCTTATAAAAAAATTGTTTTCTTCTTCATCACCTCTGTCCTTTCCAAGCCTTTTAGTCCCTGTCTTTTTCCTGGTGCAGTCCACATGGACTCTGACACTGGGAAAAGACTGGGAGGTGTCTGGATATGCTGTGGTAGGTGAAAATCCTTTAATTAGTACTTTCCAAAATTCTTAATCCAAGCAAAATACACATTGTAAAACCATACCCAGGGGGAAACCAGTTCCTAAACCTTCTGTGTCTTTTTCTCCATCTCTTCTGTTCTGATTTTATGCTCTTGAGATACATGAAAAGGAAATAAAGCAGTTCATCTTTGCTAGATTGAAATGCCCTGTATTTATTCATTAAGCATATAAAACCCACCAAGAGAATACGTGATGAATATTGCTTTCTTCCAGAGCAAAGGGTTAAGCTGCATTGTGCTGATTAGCCAGCCGAATTCGTGGCTGGAAGTGGAGGGTGAGCTGATGTGGAGGTGCACAGCTTGTTAAGCTGAGCGGGCTCTGTTCCCCAGAGCTCCCTTCCCCTGCCTGCCGCCACGCCAAAGGCATTTCCAGCAGCTCTGTGATCATCCCCACTGGGCCTGCCGTGCAGTAGAGCAGCCCCAGCAAATCTCAGCTCGGGGGGGAGCAGGCAGAGGCCAGGCAGGGCCAGCACAGCCCCATCCCACAGCCTCTGGCAGCCCAGCACCTGGGAGGTGACGGGAGACAGAGAGTGAAAACATGTGGGTGAGGCAGAGGTCAGAGGATTAAGGAGACAAAGGGCAGCTCTGGTGGAAATGCCGCTGGGCCAGGGCTGGAGTGCTGCACACCAAGCTGTCCCCTGAGAACACGGACTTTTGGGGTGGGTGGGGGGAAGCATGCCCTGCTCTGCCAGCAGAGCCTTCCTCTTGTTGGGCCAGCCATGGGCGCAGTGGTGAGGGTGGGAGGAGGCCCCAAAGCTCAGCTGTCATTCGGACTCCCCATGATCTCCTTCCTCTTTCTTGTTACCTTCTGTGGGGAGAGAGGACTCCGCATTTTTGGCTGGAGGGAGGGGCAGGTGCACCAAGGGCCATGCAGGTAGGAGGAAGGTGCATCCTCTGAGCTTCCACAGAGAGCACAGCTGGAGATGTGTGTGGGGTGGAGGACAAACCCGAGCACATCACAAGATCTGTACCCATCTCCGGGCAGGATGGCCCTGGCACAGCTTTGTGAGCACTGTTGGCAGCATGTTCCACCAGAGCCGTGGGAGATGGGCTGGTTGCTGCCAGATCCACAGGGATAGCCCCAAGGATGAGTCTGACATCACCAGCCCACCAGCCCACTCCTCTCCTGTCTCAGCTTGAAAAAACAGTGCCTGGGAGGCAGACTGAGGTCTTTGGATGGGTGGTGACACGGGCACCCTTGCAAATGTGCCCTGCAGCCAGGCTTATGAGTGGTTGTTACTTTTAGGTGCAATCAAAAAGGTCATTTGGAAGCAGATCTCAAAACCCCTCATGTTCTGCACCTCCTTGCTTTGTGGCTTGGCAGAGAGCACCTTGGTGATGCTATGTCTGCTCCAGAGGCACTTTCCATGACTAAAACTGCAGCACCTACACCCAGCAGTGTTCTAGGTGGGCCACAGGAGACTTCACTACACTGTGATCTTCTGACACTGAAGGCTTGATGGTATAGCCCCTGGAGGATGTGTGATCACCATACAGAAAGACAGCTTTTTTGGTAGGATTAGAGCTCTTTAGACAACTAGGTTTTTGCCAGTCTGGGTTTTTAACTTTTTGATGCCTATTTTTGCTGCAGAAAGTTGGCTGGATTTTTTTTCTCTGAAGCCTTATATAAATTTCATTTGCTTCCTCTTAGCTAATGATTATGGCACAATTTTTCTGCCATGTGATTGCTCCACCCCACCTCAGAGACATCCTTGTTCTGGCTGGGATCGGGAAATCCCTCGTCATGGCAGGGTGTGAGCACCAGCTGGCTTGCTCTTGCACAGATATGGATCAGGAGGCAGTGCCAAGTGCTGCCAATTAGGAATTGCTCCTAAATTTAGAAGTCCATGCTGTGCAAGTGGAAATGGCAGTTCAAGGGACAAACCAATGTAGTTGTCATGGTATAAGGGTAATAAGATGTAAAACACTTGTAGGGCTGCACTTTCAGGGTGAAAAAAGCACTGCTTGAATATGTTTTGTTTTTCCATCCTCATTAAGAAATCATTATTCTATTACCCTCATCATTATCAAAGGTGTCTTTGGGAGACTGGCAGTCTCTTCTTGCTTCCCTCCCTCCACCCCATTTTAAAAACATTCATTGTTGCAGGGATGTGTCTTTCAGGGCTGTTGGCCCAACTCCACTGCTGGTGTGTAAGGCTGATTGTCTTCAGAGGAGTTACACCAAAAATGCATTTGGCCTTTTGTGCTTGGAGTATAATTGGTGGAACTGGCTAAAATCCGGGTTTGTTAGCCTGCAATTAGAGTAATATGGACATAGTTTTCAACATGACTAGTGATTTAGGGCCCCTCTACTTTAGGAGTGCAACTCAAGGTTCCTTAAACTGTTCTTTTCTCCCAAACATCAGAAATCTGCCTGGAGTCTCAAGCAAGGCCCACCAAAGAACCTTCAGTGAACTCACTCATATTTGTTGTTTATTAGTAATTGGGTTAGGTGGCCTATATCTATTAATCACTCTGAAAAGTTATGTGTATATTTAACATGGCAGCCATCAATATATTCACTTTGGTGTTGGTCTCAACCTGCATTGGGAGAGGTCTTGACCTCCCTCACTACTTTCCTGAATGTTAAATTCCCATTAGGTTAGTGTGGATTACACCCAGAGCACCAAGATATGATATAATTCCAAAGCATGTTCCCACTGATGCAATTGAGCAGTTTGGATCAGATCCTTATCTAGCAGATATTGGCATAGCTTCTCTGAAGGCAAGAGGGAAATGGACCCTACTCTGTAATGGCTGTAGCCCTGCAGATGAGTTCCCAATGATTTTATCTATGGCTATTAAAGATCCTCTTTGGGGAGCATTTGTACAGCTGCATCTTTAGGACTCTGCGACCTCTAGCTAATCTCACAAGAGGCCTTTTCTCAAGAGCAGCCGTACAAAACGCTCCAAAAATGATTGAAAAATATATTCATTAAAGCCATGTGAGTGCTTTAACTTGTCAGAAACCTCCCAGGTGTCCATCCCTTGGAGTGTCTGCGGTGGCAGCTCCCATCCCTGGCCACAAGCCCCTGCCAGCACTGACCCTACACTGGCTGCCTGTGGCCCTCGGTGGCCGGGAGGGGCTGGAAGCGAACGCCCACATAGAAGACCTGGTATCGGTGCTTCCACACCACGAAGCACATCAGGAGGCACACCAGGGCTGCCACCAGGTTGAGGGCCATCTGCAGCAGGAGGTACAGGCTGAGCATGCTGGTCAGGCTGCCACAGTCGGCCGCGTCCTGGTACACGAAGGTCCGGCCGAGGGGGTCAGCGGTGTCCAGCTTGCACTGGCAGGACTCCTGGATGGTGTCACAGGTGAACCTGGTCAGCTGCAAGTAGTGGTGTGCAGCAAAAGCCACTGCCAAAACACAGGCAACCAGAGCCAGGGCACTCAGGAGAAAGTACAGCAGCTGAAAGAAAGGGAGAAAAAAAAAAAAAAAAAAAGGGTTAAAACCCCTTTCCCCAGCTTCACAGAGACTGAGGAACACACAAGGAAAGCAGCACATGTACTTTGCAGGGAATGCATTACCTGCAATGTACTGTCTGGAGACTGGGTGCTTCAACAACTGCAAGTCCCCTTAGGATGAGAAGTTCAGCAGGTCACCTCAAGAACCTGCCTGGCATGGTTTATATGAGCATTGCCTTGCAGTTTTGAGGCCTAGGGAGAGCTCCAAGGAACCGGTGTGTCTATATATCAAGAAGCTTTCCAGACAGGGAGGGAGCATTTTCCCCTCCAATCCTACCTGCATTGACAGGACTCAGGGTCATCAGCTGAGGCAAGTTAGTGCCTGGAAGCAGAGCTGAGCAGACTGAGCCTTGGGCTGCCATCTTACCCCAGGCTGTGCTGAGCTGTAGGTGTCTGTGAGACTTTGCTCGTGTTTGCATGTTTGCGTGTCCAAACAGATCTGATTTACACTTGCAAATCAGGCAGTGGGGTGGCTGATCTCCCACCTGTGTCCCTGTGGATGCAGCCAGCCTGTTTGCTTCCCAGGTTCCACGGTGGAATGGGAATGCAGATATCCTCAAAAAAGTGTGTGCTGTGCTCAATCTGCTTCCAAATCCTGTTCCATCAACATGGGGAAGTCTTTCACAGGCATGAAAGGGCAGCAAGCACCTTTCTGTTCCAAGTGCTACAGTGAGAAGGACAAGGGTCTGCTCGTCACCTCCACTGCTCCTCACAACAGTGGCAACTTAAAAATAGCATGGCTTTTATCAAGGGTAGCTCTGCAGAGTCCACCCCCACAAGCACATGGAAACTGGCAGCAAGTCAGAGCCTTTGACACTCTGGGATTCACCTGAGAGCTTTGGATACCAGCACATATGGACTTCCCTTTGCTTTTGATAGCTGGAACTGGCAGTTGCTGCACTGCGTACAAAATATGTGTGAATGTATATTAAAATCGTGCTCTGTGTTTAGCCAAAATTGCATTTTTTGGTTCTGTTCAGCACTGTAAAAACATTTATTTTCCTTGGCGTCTTATCTGTCAGACACATGGCATGGCTGGAAATCTGTTATTTTAAACAGCAGCTTCTCTCTCTTTTTCTCTCTCTTAACCTCAATACTGCAAGCAAAATATCAATATAAAAGCATTTTTTATGACCTTGAAACTCCATGTATGTCTCAATAAAATTCACACTCCTGGTGCATTTGTCTTATATCTACAGTGCGAATCAATCTTCTGTTTGGTTGCCAGCTTGAAAAAATATTTGGGATTATTGCAGGTCCTGAAGCACTATGTACATTTCCCCCCTTGCATCACCAAATTCTTACTGAAAGATCTTAGTTTCCAAGACTTGGCTGCTATTAAATTTAATGACATCCCCTGTGGCCTTAAACCAAGGGCAGCTTCAAAATGAGGGTGGCTCTTATTAAACACAATTACTTTGCCCCCGCAGCTTTCAAGGGAAGGGTCCATGGGAAAGGTGAAGCTGGAAAATGGGGGCACCTCCTCATATGAAGCATACAGAAGATGGAGTGCTGCTGACTGATGGACCCCCTCCAAACCATGATGTGGTAATTCATAAGCCAGTGGCATTGTTTATAAAGATGGTGCAAATGTGTTCGGTGGGGAGAACAGAGAATGGACAAATGTTGGTCGTTCTGTGATACAGAAGTCCTGATGGAAGTCCCTGGATTCAGCCCAGCAGAAGACAGAATCAGGCCTCCCTAATAGATGAGATACTAAGCCAAGACTACACCTTGTGCCTGATTCTCCCTGGGCAGGTATTTTATTTAGCTGCCAACTTCTATCCAAAGTCAGGACACAACAGCCTTATCTATGCTCCAGGTACAGTAAGGGAGAATTTGTCTGTTGTGTTCCTAAAGGGAAGGAAGTCTCAGAATCTGAATACACAGGCAGCTCTTATGATAATCCTAGGAGGCAAAGGGAGATGCATGGGGGACACAGGGCAATTTCAAAAAGCTAATTATTCTCACAAGATGTTTGCAGAGGAATCTCTCTGCGAGCTGCTGAAAATGAACACGTTTCCAAATATCAAAGGTGAGCCAAATGCAAGCACTGCCTCTGAGGGAGCACAAGACAGTGAGTGCTGAGATTTCATCAGCAGATTAATCACATGCCAGACCTGGAGGCAACTTCACAAATACAACTGCATGGTGGGCTCTGCCCAGGAACCAGGACTTGCCAGTGGAAAACTGATTTTTAACAGCTTCAGAAAGATAGTCACTGCAATTGCTGCTTAAATAGAAGGAGAAAAGGGAAGTAGGGAGAGACAGTGTACAATGAGGTCAGAGCATGGCAGCTCATCCTCCTTCATGTTCCTCATATGACAAAGAGACACTTTAGCAATATTTACTGGCAATAGTTTTCCTCCGTGACTAAATTGAAATAAAAAACAGGAAGATGGATTAAGTTCCTCATGGAAAAGGCTCCTCATAGTTATCAGAGGAGAAGGCAGAGGGGTTTGCAGAGGAGGATCAGGAGGCCCTTTCTGAAGGCAGTGGTGGCTCAGGCACTGGCCCCTGCAGGAACAGGAACCGCGGTGGCACGGCGTGGGCTGGGCGTGCGGGAGCAGAGGGTGTCACTGCCGTGGGGAGGACCACAGGAGTCACCTGTCAAATGTCAGCACAGAGCCCAGGAAGTCCACAGGATGGCTCAAGATTTTCCTGTGTGGCACTGGCTGCTGCTGTGCCCCTTGAAGGGCACAGCCCTTTGGGTGGGCTCCCTTTCTCAGGGACACACAGTGTGCTCAGGAAGGGACTTCTGCCGAAGGCAGTTCTCACACCTCCTTCTTTAACAGCATCCAGGGCTCCTGCAAGTGTGAAATGAAAGAAGCAGCTGCCTAGAGGGAGGAAGGCAGAGAGCACTGCACAGGTCTCCTCCTGTTTTCCACTCCAAGGGAATCGCTGGCTCACCTTGGGGGTTCACCCAAATCCCCCAGGCCTCTGTGTGTGTGTGTGCTCCTCCTCTCACAGTGATCCCTGGGCTGTGCAAGGGAGCTTAATGCACTCCAGGGAAGTTCAGCCAAGATTTTCCTGTAGGATGATGCTTGGCTGATGGGAACCAGCCACCAGCGTGTGGGCAGGACCAGGGCCAGACCCTGTAAGGACAGAAGAGACTGGGCCAACTGCAGTGCTTGATGAAGCACCAGGCCCTCAAGGAGAAAAGAACAACCCTCTGAACAATCTGTCTCATGGCTGCACTCTTGCATCCTCAGCCTTGCCATGGTTAATGCTCGTTTTTAGCTCAGAGACAGCCTTTAACTGAAATTCAAAGATTTGAGAAGTGATACTGGGGATGTAGATGAGTCCTATGTGATCAAAGCCCTGGAGGAGAGTTTTAGCTCCTACTTTGTTAAAATAGGTATGAGTCCTTCAGACAGAAGCCATTTGTCCTGTTATCCCAAACTGTGGGATAACAGCTCCCAGCAGGGACATGGGACAGGAGAGGTGAATAGCCTGGGAATGATGGAGTTCTGTGGCACGCTGCAATAGAAAATGCTGGGAAGGGGGATTTTGGGGAGGAGAGTGTCTTGGGAAAGCAACAGTCCATAAGCTATTGACCGAACCAGTGAGATTTAAGCTCTAATTCTGCCAGGTGACAAGGACTGGCCCATTTTACATCACCCCGGGAGCAATTCCAAAACGTCTGTTTTCCTAGGGGAGCGATGGCTCACATTCCTTACCCTCAGGGTGGGTGGCAGAGACATCGGAGCTGCCCAGCCCGACATGCCGTTCCCAACACGAGGGATGACTCCCTTCCTGCCTGGATGCCAAAATCAATTTAATGCTGCGGGGCAGGCAGTAAAAAGCCTGGCGTGGCAGCCCCCGCCCAGCCCAGTAACCTTCCTTGGGGGCGGAAAGGTGACAGGGGACAATGCAGAGGCAGACACAGGGCAGGCACAATTGTTCTTCTGCCTCTCTTTTTTTAAGTACGGGAGAAGCTCGAGAAAGACACAAAAGACACACCGGGGTCTAATTTCTAAGGCAGGATGGATGCCAGGGTTTGAAAAGCTGCTCCTTGCATTTTGTTTCCTTCTGCCTTTTTCCAGTTAATAATCACTGTTATTTTGTGCTGCTTGCGTCGGTATTTTTCTCGGTTATTATGTGTCTGCAAAATATTAAGAGCCCTGAAAACTACAATAATAAGGAAAAAATAACCCAGGAAAAATGATGTTGAAAACAAGCGTTCTCAGCCTTGCTCTTCTAGCTGCTCACCAGGGTAGGCAAAGCAGTTTTGGAGACAAAGGTGGGGTATGGTGCAGTCCCTGCAATGCTCAGATGGGAATTTGCTCTGTGGGAGAATGCATGTCCCCGTGCTTTCTAAATACTTTCCCATTAAATATTAAAACTTGGTTTAAGTGGACTCATTTTATGTCACCCTACTTGTTATCTTGCTCGCTATCTCCACTTAATCTGCTTAAAATCTCTGAACACTTCCCAGATTATTCCAGCTTGGTCTGTATTCCTAAAACATGGTGAATAAAATGGTATCTTGTTCTGATTTGAAATTTTATTAGAGTTTCCCCTTTATAGGATATAGTTTCTTCATTGTCTGCCTGGAAAGTAACAGAAAACCATTCCTGCATTTCAGGTGTATTTTCACTTCTTTTCCTGTGGTCTTAAAAATATCCCCTGTATCAACTTTTCTGATTATATTTAATGACATGAGAAGCAAAAAAAAAAAAAAAAAGTTTAAAAAATGTTATGGTACCTTCACTGTGAACTGTGCACACGTCTTCTCATCGGGTTGGTAGGAAATACAAAGCATAACAAATCCCACTAAGGCCACCACACAGACCTGCAAGGGAAGAGATGTGAAATGTGTCAAGGTTAAAAAAACCCTACAAAACACAATTTATTTATTTCCCCCCAAGCCAAGACACCTTTCTGTGTTTGCAGGACCATAACTCAAGAAGCAGCATGGAAGCAAAGTCGTCAAAGACACAGCACAGCAACAGCCCCCAGGATGTGTGTTGAGTTTTTGTCCATACAACCATCAAAAAAGAGCAGAAGGCTTCTGAAGTTGGGCTTGCAAGACCAAAGAGTACCATCCTGTGTAGCTCTGGGTGCTGACAGGTTTTTTCTGTCACCCATGCAAGGTTTAAATCATTAAACCATGGCTGCCACTGCATAAGAAGCAGCAGAGATGATTGCAGAGGCTTTCACCCTCTGCTGGAATGGACACTTTACTAAAGAAGATATCCATCTCCCCTGCAATCTGAAACTGTGTTTTAGCCCTGTGGCAGTAATTGCTGAAGGTTAAAAGTAATGGAAAAGTATTTGCACACTTGTTTATTCATTTAGCCATCTTTATTACTAATTCTGGATTTATCTGGGGGAGCAGCTACTCACAGGTTGGCATTTTCCAGGTAAGAAGGGAAGATCCTCCTCTGAGGAACTAGCCAAATAAATGTGATTTTCTTTTTTGTGTTTAGTAAACACAGTGTGTCCTCACACTGTGCTAAGCACTCCAGTCAAGTGCCCTCCTCTACCACTTTTTGGAGGATCAGTGAGCAAACATCACAGGAGGACTTGGGAGCAGCAGACTGCTGCTGGTTGGCAGTTCATGGATGGAGGAGCTGGGTACCCAGGCACCAGGGGAGGGCTCCCTGTGGGGCTGGATCTGGGCAGGAGAGGGGCTGTTGGCAGCTGGAGCTGTGTTTGGGGGAATCTGAGCATGTTTGAGCTGCCTTGGAAAAACTGGTGAGTTGATGGCATGCACATGTCTTTAAATGACCCTTCAAATCACACCTTTAAAAGACATTTTAGGTGTGATGAGCCTTAGTGGGGACTTTGGATGAAAGCAGGCACTGTCCTTTCAGAGGTCCTCTCTACATGCAGGGCCAGGAGCAAGACTTTGCCTCCCTGCTAGGAGCATCTTGGTTATAAATGACAGCTATTAAATTCTCAGAATCAGCAAGATTCTGGGGTTTTTTTACCCCCTCCATTTCACTTCTGAAGTTTGGAAGAGTTATCATTAATTGGAGGCTTTCTGCCTTCCTGGGGCAGTGGGATTTGCCCTCTTTGGCCAGAGCCATGTGTGAGCTGCCTTTGCCAAGGTGAGGCTATGCCATGGAGATGCCTGCAGGAGTGTGGGGCTCCATCACAGCCCCATCCCCTCCTGTATGCCCTGGAAGTGCTGCTCACATCCAGATTTCCGGCTCTCCAGGGAGCTTGACCTGCAGTGAAAGATGCCCAGCTGTCCTTTTGGACAGCAGTGGGATAAACACGTTCCTTCTATGCCCTGTTGCAGAAAGTATCAAACATTTTGCACCTGCATTGCTGGTGCAGGGCCCAAGACAGCAGCCCTGCAAAGGAGCAGTGCCTCCCAACACACTCAGAGCCATGTCCCTCCAGAACCTGGGCCATTAGTAACACTTTTCCCCATGAAGTTTCATTTCATGTCATTTCAGTGGGACATGAATAGGAAGTAGTGCCCGAGAACATTTCTAAAGAATGCGTCAGTATTATTTACTCCTTTCCATGTCATGTGTATTTATATTCTGGTCCTGTGACTTACACACGGCCTCCAATTTATTTGTTTCTTTCTTTTTATTGTTGACAGCCGTAGCTGACAGGGTAGTCTGGGGAAAAAACAACCTTTCTTGTCAAAGGTCCTTCAGTGCTGGGGTTTTTTTGCCCTGTAGTGCTTCTGGGTGACTCAACCTTGTTTTATTTCTCAGGATTAATCGCCTATGTCCTTGGTCCCTCGCACTGTATATTAATCTTTTAATTCAATTAACATGCCCATAAAACTTAAATCTTAAGAGATCCTATTGCTGATGATATCCAAATGATAAACTCCCCCAGTGCCAGTAATGGCTGAAGGAGAGAACCTGCAACAAGAATTAAAAAAAAACAAACAAACAAACANTCATCATCCCCCAGTGCTAGTAAGGGCTGAAGGAGAGAACCTGCAACAAGAATTTAAAAAACAAACAAACAAACAAACAAAGAG
This sequence comes from Polioptila caerulea, assembly GCA_013397295.1. Lineage (NCBI taxonomy): Eukaryota > Metazoa > Chordata > Aves > Passeriformes > Certhiidae > Polioptila > Polioptila caerulea. Next base: position 513,141 of record VYXF01001320.1, read on the forward strand.
CTTTAACACACTGTTTAACATCATATCCCCAAAATTCAGGACAAGTCATAGGGCCTCCTCACATCAAAGCTGGACCTAAGTATTTTCAGGATCTGGTGCTGAAGGATCTTGTTATGAGCAATAAATAAATTTGCTTTGCTTCAGCTACACTAGTGGGCATTTACACTTGCATGGACTGAGAGCCAGATTTGCCTCCAGGTGCCTGCCATGAGACATCATGGGACTGTTCCCACTCCCTCCTTCCCCTTCCCTTTAACCACGAAGGCCGACAGAGCTGCATTCATTTCCGAGGGCACAGACCCATGCTGGAATTTTCCCTCTGCCATCAAGTGCCTCGGACAACTCTTGCAAAACTCCTGCTGGCTTCACACGTGGCAGGATCAGACCTGCCTCTCCAGAAAGCTTCCCATACCAAGGGCCATCAGTGAAAAGGAGCTCCATTCCTGCACATGCTTTCTAAAGGTCCTCTGGGATTTAAATAAAATACTCAGGGACACTTGAAGAGGTACATTTGTAGAGAGGTATTTATAAAGGATTACACTGGGTCAGGATTCCAGCAAGTCTTGGCCAGGATATTTCAGAAAGCTTAAGTATTTCTTTTTTAACAATACGGTAACTTCTTTTTATTTTTTTTTTTTAAACCAGAGATGTGTGTTTTTCTAAGCAGCAGTAAAAAAATAACGTGGCTGAGAATTATGACCCACATATGTTTAACATTTCAGCTCTTTAAAGGTAAATTCACTCCTTGGAGGAAACCAAAGCGTGGAATGTTTATATAGGAAACAGCTCTATGCTGCTATTTTATACATTATTAATAGATCAGCTTTGAATTACACCTGTGAAGTGTAACAGAATAACTATAAAAATCCACTGCTAAGTATTTTTTAGGAGCCTCTAAGTAACTATAACAGCTGCAGGCATGTTACAGGTGGTGTGGATGCTGATTGCTAAGCAGCATTAGGTGATCCTGCATCCTGGTGCTGCAACAGGCACTGCCACATCCCAGTGTGAGGCACACATTTCCCTTGCCTTATTGACTGAGCACACAACATAAAATGCAATTGAACCCACTTCAGCACGTGCTTGCCACCAATCGATGTGCATTTGTTACACAAATAAAACAGATTCTCTGAGACCTGCAGGATGGCACTTAATTAGACCAGCTCTGGTCAACTGTTATCCAGAAATCCAGGAATTTGCATTTCTGTGCATATTTCAACTCGAGTTTATTTCAAGATCCTACTTTGAAATTTCCATATGGACTAGCACACCCTTTGCTGAATAGGTAGTGACGTGAAAGGTTATCCAAGGGAAGAATTTAATTTTGGAAAGTGCTGCCTAGAAAAAGACCCAAATGTGATACAGAAGTATTTAGGAAAGGTAAAGATTTCATTTTGCTTAAGGCATACCCTGTGAAATCTCCCCAATTCACAACCTAGGAAAACAGCTATTTACTAACTCTGGCTAAAGAACTTAAATGTTTAGGCTGTACAAAATTTTTAATAATATTTCTTTCTAGGGGGAAGCAGTAGACATTCCTCCCATTGGGCAGGAACACCTCAGGGCTGAAAAGTGATTTAAGAATTATTGTTTTTAAGCCACAATCAGAATAGGAGGAGAAATTTTCCAGCTTGCTCCCCCCCCCAAAGAGGGCAGCAACCTGTTGTCATGTTATCCCATCTGCTCCTGCAAGGATTCAGCACAAGGTGTACGAGGAGCACAAGGACACCACGTGGCAGGGATGAGGAAGGTTGTGTGTAATTAGGGGAAACATGAACACGCAGGGCACAAATTTCCGCTGTGGTTTGCACTCATTATCTTTGCACGCTGACATATTCATGTGGTTTGCTTTATTCCGACGGATTTCAAAACCACAGATTGCTCTAATCTGTCTCCATCTCTCCCTTGTATGCTTGTGAAACTGCTTTCCCTTTTGTTGTTGCTACAATTTTAGCCCAAATGTAGAATAGGTGGTTTTCTCTAGCAAACTACCTCCTACCCAGAGCATCCTGAAAACCTTGGCTGGTAAAGCAGGAGGGTTGGGAACATCCACCAAGAAATGAAGGCAGGAGACAAAAACCTGGCTCTAAGAAGCATCTTGGGTCTGTGCCACATCACAAGGCAAACACTGCAAACACTCACAAAGACACAGTATAGCTCTTTATATGGGGGCTTCGTTAGCAAGAACCTCCTGCCACAATCTTTAGAGGCACAAAGCCAACACACTGCAGGACAAAACCTCTCCCAGGTACCCCTTGCAATGCACACAGCCCTGCTGAGACCCACAGGAGGGCTCTTCCTATTTAATACGAATGTAAACTCAAACTTCAGGAGGAAAATTGCTATTAGTAGAATTCGGAAGAAAATTCCACCCTGGACAAGTTATTTGGTAGTTGCTCACTTGCAGACACTGGGGATCTTTCTGTTTTTAGGGACACAGGTAAAGAATGATCTCTTGTAGATGTCTCTGGAGTTTGTGGCCCTCCCTCACAGGTGATGCTTGGCTTGATGGTTCTCCCATCTTATCAGCTGGCAAGGCTTAGCTCCTGTCTACACCTTTGGAGAAGCCACTTTATCCACCAAACCTATCACTCCCCCTGGACACAGATTTTGATGCAGGAAAGAACCTGTCCCTGTTGGCTTTGCCATTATAAACCTGGATCACCTCTGGTGCCAGACATCTCCAGAGGCTGCTGAACTGAAGTTCATTTGCTTTATGAGGTTTGAGGAAGCTGTGATGAAAGGGGGTGCTGCAGGCAGCTTTCACTGCCAGCTTTCATCAGCCTCAGGTCAGCCTGGGTATCGCTGTCACTTGTGAAAGAAGCCAGTCTGCAACACAGAGGTACTGTGCCCTAATTTTTTTTTTACCCCTTATAGACTTCTCATTAAATTTAAGGACAGTTTGGTACCATGTAAGTTACTTCCAGAAATAATAGTAATAATAATAATAATAATAATAATAATAATAATAATAATAATAATAATAATAATAATAATAATAACAAACACATATACTGTGGTTGCAGGCAAAGGCCATCATCATCATCATCATCATCTAGGAAATCATTCTTTTAACAGCCATAAACCCCACGATAACTGCCCATCCCTGCCCCACCTACAGAATAAAACAATGATGTCTTTACTACAGGTCCCTTCAAGCCATGCAATAACACCCCCTGGCACATCCACAACTTTCTCTTAAATCCTGTAAAGTCATCAAAACCCTGCAAGAGCATCCACAATCAAATGAAATGCTGTTTTCTCCATAATGATCTTTGCTGTTTAGGTCAGTGCTCATCACTTGTGCTAAGGGAAGATTTAATTCCCCCAGCAAAGGCTGTGATTGCTTGCACAGCCAGGAGCTGCAGCAGCAGTCCATTGCTGCTGTTAAACCAGAAATACAGTCCTGGCTGAACAAACACCTGAGGGATCAAAAAAAAAAAAATTAAAAAAAGTTCACAGAGCCAGCAGTGATTTTCAGCTTGAGAAGTGCAGCATGGCTGAGAGTACTTGTGACCACCACTCATGGTTTGGGGTGTGTCTGTGACTATGAAAGCCACCATCTCCATGGTCATGAGGCTACCTGGGCTGGGGAAACCCGTTTAATATCCCTCTCCAAATTTTACCAAGGCTGTCTGCACAAATTCCAGCCAGGACTTCTGCAGTTAAACTGTGGGCTCAGCCATAGAGGGGTCCAGCCCCTGGCCAGGTACCACACACACCTCAGGTGTGCAGTTACCTTCTCAGACCATTCCTTCAGAATGTTTGAACATTTCTCCCCATCGAAGTTTTCCACACCTGAGCAAAACAAAAGTGTGAATTTCAGTTAATCAATGCACAGTCACTCTTGGAAGAGGATGAGATTTAATGGCAGAGGGTTCTGAAGAGTCCTGCTCTGGTGCTACACACGGCTCTGAACAAGCACTGGCCTCTTCTTCAAGGCAGTCCTCCCTCAAACCTTTTGATTAGCCCATGGCTAATTGAAGCTAGCCCGTACCAAAAAACCATGGATGCCTGCATGACTTTTTGATGGCTACTCTGATGGCACCAAGTTTTAAAAGTCACCTTCTATTAGAATTTGAAAACCATTTCCCTAAAAACAAGAAAAAGTTATAGAGACATAAACATTTCTGACTCCCAGTAAATGAAGGTGAATTAAGCTGCCTTTTCAGTTCAAAGTCTGCCTGCCTTTTGCACCACACAGCCCCACATCAGCCTCACCTCCACCAGGGCAGAGAAGCCAATGCTTGAGCGCTGATGCCAAAAAGCCACAAGCAGTGGCCACCCCTTGAGTAAAGCTCAGGGACCCTCTGGTCTGGGGGGACACCTGGGGAGATGGAGAAGGGCTGGAGCAGGGAGAAGGGCCAGAGCTTCTGGGCTGGGGGCTCAGCCCATGGCAGATCTTTTGGGATGCTTTTTGCAACAAAAATCAGGGACAGCTGGAGCTACAGTTGCTGCCTTGAGCTGCTCGTGAATCAGGTCTTTTAAAATGTTTTTAAAAGTCCTAATTTTATGAACATCTATACATATACATTTAAAATAACTTCCTGACAGAAATAATAAACACCCTGGATAATCATTTCTGATGAGCACTTCTGTAACTTTCCTAACTCCCTGAGTCTGCAAAACAGGGCTGAAAAGGGAGCTTGCCCATGAAAACTCTGATAGTCTCCACTTTTGATCGCAGTGGAAATAATCTAAAGTGGGTTTTTCAAGGAGAAATATATCGGTACTTCTTCTGGGTGTCAAAAGGCCACAAGCTAATGAAAAAGAATGAAAAGGATACCATTAATATCTACTGTGTCTGCAACACTTTTCATCCCAGGATCTCAAAGCAAGGGGTGACGGATGGCCACTATTAACCCCACTTTGCAGGGGAAATAACAAAGTCTTAGCAAGGTTAAGTAACTTGCCCAAAGCTATGCACCAAGCCAGTGGCAAGGCACAGGAAAAAATAAAGCCCTGCACTCATGAGTGGTTTTGTGAAGAGTTTGTCCAAGCTCCTGCAAAGCAGCAAGAAGGAAGAGACTGCCAGGGAGTCCAGCCTGCAGTTTGGGGAGCTCAAGACAGGTCTCATGGGCAACTGCTTCAGACCTGGGCACCTTCACTGTAACTGGCTCCAGGCAAGGGAGACAAATGCTACAAATGCTTTTAACTGCATTTATCTGCCTGTCCTTAGCAATGGAGGAGAGGCTTTTACACAAATAGGTTGCTGAAGCCGAAACAGAAGGGGTAAATCCCTTAGGCTCCATGGCCCCACACGTTTTGGACTAAATGTATTTTGGTTTTAACTGGGTTTTAACTGGTTTTCATGGTGAAATGTTTTGGTGTGATGCAAGTGGCATCGTTTCCTTCTGCAGGGGCTCAAGAGGGAAGGGCCAATGCTCTGGGGAGGGAGCTGTGCAGGCTTGGAGCCATCCTCCACTCCCTGTCAGAGGATCACTGGCCACATTTATTCTGGAGGATGATGAACCCAATCCCTGGCCTGCGTCAGCCTCACAAACCTACACAGCCAGGTTTTGAACCCATTTAATTCAGACTGCCTTGCCTAGTTTTCCTTGCTAGCATTTTCCACTGGCTGCTCCTCTAAAAACAGTTCCTTTCCTTTCATAGTAATGCACTGAAGCTCTTGATTTTCAGCAAGGAATTCAGCAAGGAATGGTGTCACCATTTTGCCACTAATAAAGAAGAAAAAAACCAGCTTTCCATCAATCAGGGTCTATTTAACACATTAGCAATTTTCCTTCATTTTTCTGTCATCCTGCATTAACAGCCGTGGGTCAAATCCAGCCTGGTGTAATTCCAAAGGAGTAACACCAGGAATGAGCTTCACCCATTATATCTAATGTTGCTAAAAAGGTCTCGATAATAGATTTTTTAAGTTCTTGATTCAGAATACTAATCAAGTAGTCCTTTAAAAAGAGCACTTGAGTGGGATGCTACTAAAACAAATATGCTCTGGTGTTTTACACCACATCTTTCTGTCCTGTTGCTCATTTCTGTGTGAATATATGAGTTTTGGGAAGTCACTTTCTGCCATGAGGTTTGTTCTTGAGCAGCACAGGGGTCATCCATCCCCTATGTAACACCTTCCATGCAGCCCAAAAACCAGCCCATCCAGCCACATGCAGGTCCTAGCCAAGGGTTCTCCTTCTTGGGAGGTTTCCCCAGCTCTCCAGAGGCCAGTCCTTGGCACGGTCCCCACTACAGCTCACCAGCAGCACCCTATGATTGCACACCTGGAACTTCCAGCTCATCAGCTTCTGGCCACCTCCACCTGATGTCCCAGTGGGCACCAAGTCCCTCCATGGAGACACCACAGCACAGGGACAAAGAAGATGCAGCACCGTGTGGCACCTCCTGCATTTTGCCCCTCAGATGTGCTTTGCACTGCTCCCACGGTTCCACAGCCAGTGCTCCACACAGGCTCTGTTCTGGGAGGTCTGGGGCTGCCCCCCCACTTCATCCTCTCCTTTCTAGCACCAGTTTCCTTTTCACTTTCCTCTGACCTGGTGCCAGATCCCTCCTCCCCTTCTGCTTTGGGCTGAGGGTACAGGAGAGCAGCCTGGCTGCCCAGGAGCCAGCCTGGCCACGTGCCCCCAGCAGACAGTCCCTGTCATCACCCTGAGGGTAAACAGAGGGGCACCAAAAGCCAATTTGAGCCAGGGAGGAATCAAACCACGCTCGAGCGTGCTGGTGACTCAACATCTCACCAGGGTCCCCCAGGTGAGAGTCACCATCTGACTCAGAGCATAGGTGCAGTCACCCTTCCCCACGGGGCAGCCCACAGCCTGCTCTGCTCCTCCTGAGAGCCAGGGCACTCTGCAACACAAACCAAAACCCCCACAGTCCCAGGAAATGCTTCCCCAGGGATTGCCCCGGCTGGCAAGTGCAAAACATGACCACCAACCACAGCTGAGAGCTGAGTCTTGCTCCGAGTTGGGAATTAGCTCAGGAACACGCATGGAGAACTATTCCTGATTTTCAAGGGGGAGTTCTAAAAGTGACTGAGCTTTGCCTCATGTGGACATCTAAATGTCATGACTGCTGGCAGCTGCTGCTAAAAACAACAGGAGTTAGAGCTCTGTTTTCAGAAAGCAGCGACTTTGGTGGGGTTTCAGGCCTCCCCAGGGGAGACCAGCCATTTGTGGACGTCTCAGATGAATGCTCCTTGGGCACTGATGACATTCACATGGGCCAGGGGCTGCTTCATGGCTTTTCTCTTATCCCTGGCTGTACATTAGTTCAGTCCAGCTCATTCTTTCCCCAGTTTTTTCTACTGAAAAAGTTATTTCAAACCTTTGATAGCAACAGTGCTGTCTGGAAAGGACATTATCTGACCTCCAGAGTCCTCAAAATAAACAGGAGGAGTGAACATGCCATATATTGCTATTTTATCATCTGTATTCCCCCCTGGCGTGCAACAGCCAAAACTTCCCAGGAGGAAATTCCTCTTCCAAGCAAGGGCAGGCTCTTGCTCCACAAAACACCACTGAACTCTTGGATACCTCCTCAGTCAGAAGAGAAACATGAAGAGATGAGTCAGAGGAGCTCTTCCTCTGGGAGCTCAGGCCCTGCTCCTACCACCCTCTGAAGGGATGCCCAGCAGGATTAACACAGCAAACCTCAATCAGCTCAGATGCTCAGATAATCTTCTAACAATGAATTACATTTACAGAAGATGCTCCCATAGCTGTCCAGAGCTTTGAGAAATCCTTTCTCTAAGCACCTAAACACGAATTTATTTGCTGAGAATTCTTACAATTCTGGCAATGCCCAGAACTGTGCTAACACACCAGAACATATCTTCAGGACATATTTTCCTGAAAACTGTTTCCTGGAGAAGAAATCTGCACGCTCAATATATCCATGTTCGATCCCAGGCTCATAATCACTGACCCTGTCTCTCCACAGGCCAACCTCACATCCCCAAGCCCACAGCCAGCAGAGTCACACCACAGATGGCACCACACGCCCTGTCCCCACCTCTGCAGGGGTGGCTGCTGCTGGGGAACAACCCGGGCTCCCCCAAGGGATGCCTCTGATTTACACCCAGCAGGACACCACCCTCTGCCCAGTGCCCTCAGCCCACGCTGCGAGCCTGGCCTGTCACTCCAAAGTGACTCGGGCAGCAGGCCTTGGAAAGGCTCCCTGTCCCTGCCATCCCCTTCCCCATGGCCATGAGCACTCCGGAGCAGCAGCAGGAAGAGGGTTAAACTCCAGCGGTTCTCCAGCACGGCACAGCGAGGAAGCTCCGGAGACAGGCATTGCTCTCCTCGCCCAGCTAAAAGTTCCAGAGTTACGATCTCACTTCCAAAAGCTGATGGTTATGGTTTGGTGGGCAAAGAGGGTAGGCAGCATAAGAAATTAATTTTTTTTTTTCAGCATCACCAGGCAGGAGTTCACTGCAAAGCACAAGCTAATACATACATCCAGTGAACAGCAACCCTGTATTTTATTTCAGGTCTGTTGGGTATTGCAGGGAAGAACACGAAAGGCTGTGTTATTCTGCAGGAGCCGTTTTCCTTGGGAAAGTATAGCCAGACACTTAATCCCAGGAATATTTATAGTTAGCATAACTCAAATGGTGTTGTGCATGCAGTTGGTTAGTCTAAAGTGGAGCGTCATGCAGCTTGCATTAATGCTGGCAAAGGCACTTTATGGAGAAACAGACTTTATGCTTACAATTATCCCAGCCCAATATGGAGTGTCTCTGACTAGCAGAGAGGAACTGATGCCTGCCATAAGGAAGCCCAGCACTGTTACAGAGGTGCCTAGCGCCAGCTGCAGCAACGCAAACAGCAGCGGGAAACGGCAGCCACAACAAGTGTGGGATTCCTCCTCCTGGCCAGTTTTGGGATCCCCCTTGGCTTTCTTCTGCTTCTTCTTCTTCTTCATCGCGGACTCCTGCGTCGAGTCGGTGCTTTTCTCCCCTCCGGGCGCCTTTCCTGTCTGGCTCTGGCTGTTCGGGGACGTGCTGTGCCGGGCTTTCTTCTCCTCCTTTCCCATGCCGGCGCACTCCGGGCTTTCACGTGTGTGTGTGTGTGTGTGTGCGCACGCCGGCCGGGCTGTGAGTTTTCTGCCCCCCAAAGCTTCGCTTTGTGCCGGCCGACTTGTTCCTGGTATTTGAATCAAGGAGGCTGAACAAATATGGAAAACATTTGGAAGCAGATTGTCAGAGCTTCGAAATGCCACATATAGCCCGGAGAAGGGGGGGATGCAAGGGGGGTAGCGAACTGCCAACGTGCAGGCGCCGGCCGGGCACACGCGGGGCTGGGCGAGCGCACCTTCGGGCCGTGGGGCCGAGCCGCACGGGCAAACTGCAGGGCAGGAATTCCGCCCTGCCGGCCGGGGAACGGCAGGGAAACCTGCCCCGCCGGGGAGCCGGGAGCAAGCAGGGAGGAGCTCACGGCCCCGCGGCTCCCCCCGGGTACCGCCGGCACTGCGGGGGCCCGTTCCGTTCCGCACACCCAGCGCACCCCTTCCAACAGGGGCGTCCCCGTGGGAGGGAGCTCGCTGCGTGCACGGAGAGTGCGAGATTGATACAAATGAAAATACGAGTTAATGTCCTGGGGAGCCAGAAGGGATCCTGTCTGTTCCCCGAAGTTGCAGAAGCACGGCTAGGCATGTTTTATGATGAGGCAGACAGGGACCAGCAGTGAGGGCTGGTGCTTCTGGGCAGGCAGTGGTAGAGCGTGGAGCAAACATCTGCTGAGTGTGTTTCCATACCAGGAAGATTGTTTGTGTTACCTAAAAGAGAGAGGGATGTCTTGTTGTGGACATGTGGTCACTGCTCTTCATCCATATGTGGGCTCAGGCTGGTGCTTGGAGACAGCACAGCAACAGAAGTGGTGGGATTTCTCCTGAAATACTCAAAAGTTGCTCCGTGGCTGAATTCAGCAGAGCCTCTAAGACACTGGAGGGGCTCAGCCATGGAGGTGCCAGCAGGACTGGGGTCTGCAGAGGCTGAATTCTGGCTCTGTGAAGAGGAGGGAACAAGAAGAGGTGGGTGCTGAGTGGTGCTGTGCCGGGGCTGTGCCAGCAGCCCTGAGCTCAGCCAGGCCATNGAAATACTCAAAAGTTGCTCTGTGGCTGAATTCAGCGAGCCTTTAAGACACTGGAGGGGCTCAGCCATGGAGGTGCCAGCAGGACTGGGGTCTGCAGAGGCTGAATTCTGGCTCTGTGAAGAGGAGGGAACAAGAAGAGGTGGGTGCTGAGTGGTGCTGTGCCGGGGCTGTGCCAGCAGCCCTGAGCTCAGCCAGGCCATGGTGCACAAATCCTGCAAGGGAAGACCAAGGGAAGCAGGGAGACTATGGGAAGCTTGTGCTTAGCTCAGGCCAGAGGAATTACTCAAAAGCTTAAGGGTTAACAGGTGCTTAAATGCTTTGCTGGCCCGGGGCCGAGTGTGTACAGCCTGATGTAGTGCATGGCTCCTCTGTGTGCAGCTCCGTGTCCCCGCTGGCACAGGGACACCCGAAGGACACGTGGGTTTGTGCTGCTGCCCCACAGACACCGGGGAGAGAGCCTTAAATGGACCACACAGCTCTGGCCCCACCACCGGGCTGTTGCAGTTTTTTCCTTTCCCGTAGAAGCAGACAGCAGGAGCAAAGGTTTGGGAGGAGTGGGGCAGGTGGAAAGAAGGCATCAGAGACTGGAGAAATCCCACCAAAATTGCCTTTGGATGTGGCAGAGCAGCTCAGCTGGGATTGGCCAAAGTGGTGAGGTACTCGGAGAGGATCTTACACATGCTGGTATAGCATTGAGGAGATATTTCCTCTGACACACTGGCAGTGCCTTCTGAGAAACTACTCTATTTCCAGCTCTTTATGGCATTTAACAGCAATGAACTGTGTCTTCTGTATTAATAAATTATGATGTCACTTTGTTTTATGGATTAAGCAATATCCTCTTTGGTTATTTATAATACTGAACGGATGAAAGAAAACTAGAAACAAAGTGGTTTCAGCTGCTTTCTGCACACATAACTCTCGTGCTAAATCCATAGAGTGAGATTAAGATACATTGTTCAAAAAAGGAAGAGGAAAATAAACAAGAGGTGAAAAAAAATCCTTCTCCTCCAGTCATGTGGCATAGAGTACCACATTTTCACAGTTTCCCACCAGGATGTTTTGTCACTATCATTCACTTTTTAAAATCTCCTTACAATAACTTGCACTTACTGGTGTATCTTGCCTCTCAAAGCCACACACAATTATATTTAACCACAGCTTTGAGAAGGACAGTGTGTCCAAGGATCCTCACCAAGGATCAGGCCAGGAATCAGTGGCAAAGCTGAGGGCGTGTTTAAATGATGCCCACTTGAACATCTACCCTAATAATAATTAGAGTGAAATGAAGTTAGAATTTTCCTTTATGCCCATCCATTTCTCTGGTTCTATCCCACGGATCTTTACTGTGGTTTTTCCCCCAGGAAAATCCCTGGTTTAGCACCTGGATTTGTGCTGGCAGCTGGATTTATGATTGCTGTCTTCTCAAAGGAGCCAAAATCCAACTGCTTTATTCGTGCTGACATTCATATTGGTTTCAGTGGGAGCAATTGCCTGAGGAGGATGAACAGGATTTAACCCAAGGTCAATAAAATTAACAAGAATTTACCTTTCAGCCAATAACAACCCTTGTTTATCTCTGGGCCAGAGACTCTCTGGTGAAGCAGGTGACTAAATATCTTTGCTCTACAGCAAGTAACTAAAACAATGAGGCCATGCTCAAGGGCAGCAGGCCCATCTCCTACAGGGTATTCATGGGATGTCCACTTGGGTCCCAGACCCCTGCAGCCCTTCTGAAAATTCCAGCTGGTGCCCAGAATCTGTAGGGCGGGAGAAGTCCAGGCCAGCTCAGAGCTCGTCTTCTTCTGTGCAGTGGCAGAAAGGTTTGGGCATGAAACCTTGAAATGTGGTCAAGGTAGAGCAAAGTTGCCTTCTCCCAGCTGCTGGGTCTGGAGTAGCTGTGCCACGTGGTTTTTCCAAGGAAAACAAAGACATTAGTTGCCATCTACCCTGGTCACACTGAGACAGGAAGGCTCTCCTTGGCTCCTTGCATACATGAAGGCATATCCATCTTAGAATCCCACCATTTCTAATCTCTGTATGAATTCACAGCTATTTAGAGAGAAAATTAGGGGTCAAATACATTGAAATGTATTAAATGTCTTACATGCTGGGAAGTTTAGTGGGGATGGAGAAAAGAGATGGAAGCAGGATTGCTCTTCCATACTTATTATCTGAACCAGATTGTGTTTGCTGATTCCACTTGGCATTAACAATGAAGTATAAAACAGCTGTGAAGGAACTCATAGCAATGACAAATTAAAAGAATTACATTTTTGGAAATTGAAAGATTAAACGAGGACACTGAAATAACACTAAATTTTCTCGAGTAATACATCTTCCGGATGTCACTTGGATTTTCCCAGCAACACAAGAATAATCATTACCCTTTTATGCCCAAAGGCCCTGATTAAGTATGTTTTTAAATTAAGCACATGCTTGAATACCCTTCCTGGATGAGGATGTTTTTTGATTTGAGCCCAGCTAGCATCTCTCATGTGGCACGCAGTTGTAATTTCATGTCCTTTACACAAAATGAGTCATGTTGCACAGCTTTTCCATGGCCAGACACCGTCCTCTGTGAAACATTGCCTGCTCTTGTTCCTCTCCTTGCCAGAAAGCAGCACAGCCCGGGTGCCTGTGACAAGTCAAAGAGCACACACAACGCCAGGCGTGGAAAAGGCGAGGTCTGGGCTGCAGCTTCGTGGTGACAAAGTCTTTCCTACTGCTACTCCAAGGGCTGGGGACACACAGCACTGCGTGGGACTCCAGAAAGCTGGGACTTTTCCCCCACTGCCATCTTTGCCCTGGAAATAGAGCGGGGTTGGCGTGGCTGGGCTGCCAGAGACGCACAGGCGCTCACTCCCACATAATCGCGTTTCCACGGATATTTCTCCCAGGCATCAGCACCCCGGCCAAGTGCCAGTGGCAGGGTTGCAGCACACAAATCCAGAGCAGCAGAGCTAGCAAGGAACAAAGGCTTGGACAGGGCTGTCCTCATTGCCCCGAGTACTGTGGGATATTTGGCTCCCTTTGCCTGAGGAGCAACTCCACAAAAAGCTGCTGACCCAGGGGCCCTCTCGGAGATGCCACCCCCAGTGTGACAGCTGGAGTTGGGAGGGAACCAAATGTGCCACAGCCAAAGGATCACCACTCTCCAAGGCAGTCTGGGAGAAGGAGAAGCTACTCCCTGCCTAACCCTTGCTGCTTATTCTCCTGATTCCCTCATCCCACAGCAAGCCATGGACTGCAGAGCTGGGCCAAGCACTGCCAAGTAGCCAAAGCTCTGCACAAAGACTGGTCCAAACTGGGAGGAGGGCTTCCTCATTAAGGCAAATGATGAAAGGTTCTCCCTGAAAAAAGGCTTAAAGTGAAGCTGGGATTTCTAAAACCTCATGCCCATTGACAACAGGTAATAACAACATGTAGCTCTTGAAAGCACATTTGCATAAAAGACAAGGCCAGTTAGAAATGGGTCCAACATGTGCAATCCAGGCTGGCTTCTGCTACAGCCCCTTTGAAAGTTCAGGTCATCTGGAGGTGAGGCTTGTTTTCGACAGGCTCTTCTGAGGGCAGTTCATGTAGTTTTGGGTGTCTGGAGGCTCTGCTGGGAGAGCTGGGTTGTGCCAGGTGACCTCCAGAGGAACCATCCACCCCACAGTATTCTCTGCATGTGCTTCATGTTCCCTTTTGGTATCACTAGGGGTAAGACCAAGGTAGAGAGCATTTTAGTTAGCTGGTTGAGGTGACGGATGTAAAAAGAGGTAGAGAGGAGGAGTCATTTTATTTCAGGGTACTCCACCCCTGGAGGCCACTTATTTAGCAATGCACCTTACTACCTCCATTATCTCTGACCATGAAGTAAATTTGTGCATATAAAAGAAATCAGCTTGGGAAGAAATTGTGCCTTGCACAAAATGATTGTGTTATGCTAGTTTAAATTCCTAAACCTTTGCTTTCTCTAAAGGTCTCTTAGATGCCTTGTGCCTGGGGCTCCTGACCTCCAGCTGTGGTTCTCTGAATCCAGAGGATGGTCCAGGCATTTGTGGGGGTCTCCTGTTTAAAACTTAACAGTGCTTAAGCTGTCCATACTGATCTGACTGTTTCTGCCTCGTCTCCTACTCTTATGGCAGGTTCTTTGGGGTGGAAGGCATATATTATCACATTTCTGCATGAGGCCTGGTGTGGATCCTTGGGGGCTGCAACAGATAGTCCCTCAAAACTGGGCTGGGGAAGGAAGAAGCAAGAAGCTGTGATGCTACACAAAAGCAAAGCTAAGTGCTGCAACTTGCTCTACACATCACCACGCTCTGGTGAGTATTTTATACCAGCCCAGAGACCTTTGTATCTCCCTGAGCAGGGTTAAGCAATCTGAAAACCAGGGATGACCAGTTTACAAGTGCTCTCTGGCCTTTCCAAAGCCAGTCCTCTCTCTTTTCCATGCATATTTGAAGAGGTTATCGTCCATCAAAATACGTTAATGAGATATTATGGGTGTTAGATCTTCTCACCAGGTGTTAATCACTACTTGGTTAAACAGAGGCAAATCCTCTCAGCCATGTTCTTGCTGAGGATAACAATTAGGTCTGTTCTGTGTCTGTGCTCACAGGAATGCATTCACACAGCCCCATGCACATGCAGGCCTCAGGATGCTGCATTAAACCATATACAGATGTTCCAGGAAATCAGCCTGTGGCTTTGCACCAGGACATAGGCTCTGTGGGAAGCAGAGGGAAGGGCGAGGGCTCCTGCTCTCACTTTTCATTAAGGAGAGGATAAAATGAAGGAGCTTCATAGCAGTGGGTGCCAAATGTGCTCAGCTTTTCCCATGCAAGTAGATGTTTTGTAATAAAATCAGAAAGGCCTTATTTTCAAGAGGCACATGAAAAAAAAACGCTTCTGAGCCAGAATAATGCTACCAGCAGCTCTAATAAGGTGTTCTCTCCAAAGATCCAGGACAAACTTTGTGGAGCATATTCACACGTATCTCATTTCTTGCACTTTCTGGAATGCAAAGACACTCAGGGCTTTGTTTCTGCAGCTGGCTCAAGGTCCCACGCTGGCACTTGGGAAGTCTCACTGTGTTACTCACTGCTCCAGCAATACTTCAAGGCCTGATGTACTCACAGTCACTGCAGTTGTCTGAAATACAGTTTTGGGTCCTCTGAAAGGCACCAGCTGGAATTTTCTGAGAAGTCTGTCTTTCTAAAGCAAGCAGTTGTGACTGTCCTCCGACCAGGGTCCACCAGAAGTGGTGGCTTTTCTCAGAGTCATCTTTGGAGGCCTGAAGCACCTGAGCAGCAGAGCTGATTTCTTCAGCCCAGTTGAAGCTGGTTGCTGACCTTGGCATGGCCAAGATTTGCCTTTGCCTCTTGGCTGGTTCAAAGGTGGATCCTATGATCTTCCCTGGAGACAGGAGACCGGAGTATACTGGGGTTCATCTTTTCCAGTCTCCTCCTGAGCTTGCCTTAGCAACTACAGGGCCCTGTAGATGCTGGGCCATAATCTTCTCCCTCACAAAGAGCTGGTTACTCCCAAAAATCAGTATCCCTTTGCTTCCTGCATTGCTGCATCAATGTAAACCATCTATAAAATCATCTCCACAAATGACCAAAGCTGCCTGGTTTCCATCTGAAGTGAAACAAAGGCTTGAGTTCTGGGCTAGAACTGTGTGACAGATTTGGGACCCTCGACCTCTGCCCATCTGTCCCCCAGAACAGCCCCCTGGCCCTTGTTCCTGCCCTCCACCTGGGCTCAGTTTCCCTCTGAGCAGCAATACCAACATGGCTTCATGTTGTAATGTAAGAGGGTTCTTGAGGACACAGAGCTCTCTGTGCTGCCAGAATTACTGCATGTGCTCCACCAGATGTTGAAGAATATTCCCTCCCATCCCAAGTTACCCTGGGTATTATATTTCCCTGGCTTGACATTGTTATGAAATGTCAGAGCTTCGCAACTTGTCTGAGTCTCTTTTGCAATGTCCCCAAGGGAGCACAACCACTTCCAAAGCCTTGGTTGGGTCGGGCAAGCCCTACGGACTTGCACCATCCTTCCCTCCTGAAGAACCTCAACCATCTCTGCGAGATAGGTGAGACATAGTGGGCTACGAGGTGAAAGCAACAGGAGCTGAAAGCAGATCTAGAAGGTAGCTGCTGGTGGATTTGTCTGAGGGCTGCCCAGGGACTGCTTTTAGTCCATATTTTTCTGTCACACAAAAGAGGGAGGAGTGCGTGGTGAAATTTCCTGATGACACAGACATGCGAGCGCTTGTCAATACAGAGAGGCCCCAGCCTATCAAACAGGAAGAACTGCGTGACCTCGAGGGTGGGAACAATGGGAATAGGATGAAATTCAATTGTGCCAAATGTAAGGTTTGGCACGTAAGGCTGAAGGGCCAGAGTTTCTCTGGGAAAATAAAACATCTCAGGCGCCTTGGCTGGTCACAGGATTGCCTTGAAACAGCAGCACGGAACAGCCATAGAAAAAGGTAAATGTGAGAGGGGATGAATCAAGTATTTCCCACAGGGGACTCAAAAGTATTGGTGATGGAGAACAAGGACTGCTGGGCCCTGTGAGGAGGCTGCACTCAGCTTTATTCATCTCTGTTAGAGAAAGATGAATGTGACAGCACCCAGTGTAACTAAGGGTGCTCAGTGGGGGCTGCAGACCCTACGTAACAATAGGAAACTCGAAGGGATTGCCTGGTTCTGCCCAACAACATTAGGGGTTAGAGAGGACACGATTGATCTATAAATATCCTGTGTTAAACTTAAAACAATGTTGGCACAAGGACAAATGGATACAAATGGCCATGAGTGTGTTCAGCCCGGGAACCATTCTGGCCATTGGAGCAGTGAGGGGGAGGAACAGCAAGGAACAGCTTGTTGTAAGGCACTGCAGCATCATGTTTTGAATTGAACCGTTTGACATGGGGCTCGAGATGATTCAGTGATGCACACAGTGCCTTCCCTTGCAAATCCCCATTGTGGGTATGCTTGTGGAGCCTTCTTGGGTGCCTTAACTCGGCCACAGGAGAAGGCAAGGCTGTCAGTGCCCTGACTAGCTGTGTTAGGGCTTGGCATAATTGAGCTCCTAATTTGTTAGTGGCAATTATTTTGATTTCATGCATTTCTTACAGAATAAACTGCAGGCTTACATCAGTAACCAGTTTGGTTTCTTTTTCTTTTTAAAATTTTTTTTTGTAGTTAATACTTTGTACTTATATAGCATCTTTCATCTTTCAAAGTGCTTTACATACATTAATTATTTAATTCTCCCTGTACCCCCTTTGATCTAGGCAAGTATTATGATGCTCAGTTTACAAGTGGGGAAAGCAAACAGAACAAATCCTTGCTGCCAGGCTCATCCCACCAGGACTGATGCAGCTTCGTGGCTCCAGGAGGCAAGGAAAGGTTCCATGATGTGCACAGGGCCCACAAGCAATCCAGTGGAGGAGGCAGGGTGATAACTCTCCTGGACACCCCCTTGTTCCAAAGAGGGAAAGACAGCGAGGGCTGTGTGCAGGGCCAGCCATAGGGTGCTGTATGGATGATAAAGGACTAGAAAATTATGTGCCCTGTGCTCTGGAGAAAGACCCAGAATTCAGTTTCAACAGAGCATGCAGAACAAAGCCATCACAGTGGCTAGGTGACTAAGGCCCAAGGAACAGGCATAAATGCACACAGTTAGAAGTAGCAAATGAATAAGTGCTGACATTGATCTGTGTAGACATGATTTCAGTGGAGTGATGTGAGTCTTCCCTCTCAGTTTAAAAAAAATACCATCTGATGTATTTTTGATTGTTCTTGTGTTGAATGTTTATGTTGGTTTTCAGAGTGACTGTCAGAGTCTGATTTGGAGATTTCATTGCTAAATAACGGAGCCATTTTTCTTGCAAATTTACAGGGTGATGTTGTTTCTGTGTTTGGGTTGCTGTGACAATGTCAGGACACTGCAAATGCACTCTGTCTTGTTCCAAAGAGAAGTCTTGCATTCTCTCTCTCTTTTTCACCTTTTTTAAAGGATATTTCTTTCTTACAGGGGCAAGCAGTGTAGTTTTTGAGGCAGAACAGGAACCTGGGAACAACACACTTGAGGCCCAGTGCTCATTCTGATGCTGGTTTGGTGTCTGACATTGCTGCATCTCAGTGGCCAGTGCCCAGAGTGGGAGTTAAAACACCAGGGTACTGATTTTGACAGGTACTGACTCATTTTGAGGCCAAGAGAATGTCATTTAGCACTAAGTCACTGTCCAGCCTTATGGAACAAGGAATCGTGGCCCTGTGCGTCTTCCTCCTGGCACAGCTTGTGCCCAGAGCAGCTCCTGTGCTCCTCTGGGTCAGTCAGCACTGCAACATAATGTCCTTTTGTGGGGAAAAAAAGGGGGAAAGGGCCTGAATTTAGTCCCATTTTTTCCTGCAGCAAAACTCTTTTCTGTTCCTGCTGGCATTAATTCCTAGAGAAGTAAAAGTGGCTAAGGTTTTTTAATTTCATGGCCATTTTGATATGCTAAATGGTGCCAAGAGACTCAGTGCAAAATTAACAGAGTTCAAATCCCCATGGAACATGGAAAATGTAGTTAAAATAATGCTGCTAAAGATTTTGTAATTAGCAAAAATTATTTTAAAGTGTAGCATTTTTAATTAGCTGCGAATGCCGCTCACTCCACATCAGTATTACCTACAAAATTGGCTACACCTAAAGGATTTCAGCTTCTCACCTGCACAAATCCCTCAGGAATCCACAGGTTATAACTGAGACCCATGGTGCTGTGCTGTAACAGAAAGGGAAACTGTGATAATGGAACAATGCTGAAAGCACAGTCTTCTAACAAGCACAGTGCAGTCAAAGATGCCGTTGTGATTGTCTTGCTGTGTCACTCCCTCCTGCCAGAGATCCTCTGTGTTTCTTAGTATTTATTTCTTATCATCAATTTCTTAGGACTTGTGTTGAAGTAGGGCTCTCCTCGACCCCATTCTAGCTCATCCCAGCTCTCTGCACCCATGGGCTTCCTCAGTATTTGGTAATGGTCCTTAATTCCAGAAAATCTCCAGCAGTTGTGGACTCATCCTTCTCTCCAGGCCCTTTCACTTTCTTTGGGGAGTCCCCCAGTGTGAGAAGAGCAAAGCAGCACACCTCAGTCAGTGCCCAGGTGTGCAGGGAGCTGGCAATGTAGGAGGAGACAGGCTGCCCAGATGATGAGAGGAAGGCTCTCTTGAGGAATGTCAGTGTAGCAGGTTCACAGGGTGCTCAGGTTACCTCCAGGTAATGCCAATGGGATGTGCTTAAATGTGCCTGGTGAGTTTAGGGTTGAGGCCTGTCTGAGGTCATACAGGCAGACTGTGGCAGGGAGGGGACTTCTCCTCCTGCCATCTGAGCCCAGACAAGTGCCTTTACAACAAGGTCACTCATGCCTTTAATTCCTCTGCTGCAGAGGAGTTATTAGCTGTACATTAGAAACACTGTGCCCAGGGAAATGTAAACTTCAGTTGCCTGCTCATGTAGCACTGTTACAGTGACATTTATAAAAATCAGTCCACACACAACAATGAGACAACAGAGAGAGACAATTACAATAGGCTGTCCATGTGGCTGGAAACCCCCTGACCATGCTGTGATCCAGGACCATCATTCACAGAGCTGTGCCCTGTCAGTGCCAGCCTGGGGGTTCTCAGGTATCCAGACAAAAATTGCTGGGTTGATGGCAAATGGTGGGGCCCTCTCCTAAACATCTCCTCCACATCATTGCTGCACAAGAGGCAAGGAAGAGTATTTCTTTTTGGATACAGAGCAACATTTGTGAAATATCAACTGGTTTCTAATACAGATCTTCCAGTTCAAGCTATGTTGAAAAAAACACCAAAAGGCTGGGGGTTATTAATATGCTGTAACTAAAACTACAGGAAAATTCAGATGGAAAGGCCAGATGTGTGGGATGAAGAAAGCAGCAACAGATAAACCAGCTTTGGACAGTGAATTTGCACAGGTCAGTTCAATCCTGGCACTTCTAAACCTCTTCATAATTCACTGCACAGCTGTAATAACTTCTAACACAACTTTCTGGATGTAGCTTTTGAGATCACAAAAGGACAGAAGGGCCATGGTCTCATGCCACTCTGGCAGTCTCGTGGCTCATTAGCAGGGCTGTAAAACCAGGAGGTACCAGGTGAGACACCTCAGACAATCCAGGGCCTGGCAGCAGCAGGGAGGTGGTGCAGGATGGGAGGCAGTGGAAAGACCCATGGCAAACCCCTGACATGACACTGAGCTCTCGTGCAAAATTGCAAACCCCTGTTCTAAAGCAAGGCTATGCTCAAGCCATTCAGCAAAAAGGTCACCAGAAGCACTTCATGTGGTGCAAAACAATTTCTTCTGCCCTCTCCTCTTGTGCTTGATGCCAAGTGTTGGCCCAGCCCATTAGGCTGGATCTTTCCCTCAAAGATGTCAGAGGCAGCCATACAGCATGGAAAAAATCACCTCAAAATGCCTGGCAAAGCTTTAGTTGACTGAAAAGGGAGTTGTATAATGGGATGTCTTGAGTAACTTGAAAAGCAAACATCCCTACCAGAGCTGCCTAGAGTGCAGTTGCCTGTACAAGGTGTGTAAATGCCATTTTTTGTAGTGTTTTTCCAGCTGCAGTGTGTTCACCCAGCCTTAAAATTATGTCAGTGGTATCTGTGACTGTCATCCACCTCCTGCCAGCACAGGCCACTTTTTATGGGTGCAGTCCCGGGGAGTCGTGCCCTTGGACATCCCCTGCTCCTGAGTGTCCAACCTTGAGCTCAAACTACAAGGCAAAAGTAAAAACAGCCTTTGGTCCCGGGCATCCATCAGCAGCTTAAACAGGCAACAAGAGAGCCTCCTCTGCAGAGACAGCAGTGCTTTCTGGCAGGTCCCTGCTGGCTTTGCCTGGTGATCAGAGCCCAGGAGCTCTCCTCTGGGCAGCCACAGCCCAAAGCTGAACTGGGAACACTTGAAGGATCTGTTTTGCTCACATGGACAATGTTAAAGGGATGCTGCCAGTGAAACTCTCACTCCAATGGCTCTCCATCTGCCACATGAGTGCCATGTGAGTACCATGTCTGTGCTAGATTAATTTTTTTGTCTCTCTGATAGCTGTAATAGCTCTTATAATCCCTCTCCTACTCTTTTTACACCTGTTCTGTCTGCCAGCACAGCTGAGAGCAGACTGCCTGCTGCCAACACTGTAGATCCCAACCAGGGATTATGCATATACATTTTCCTACACAAAATGAGGTCTCTGGTGCAAACGAGGCCTTGTGCAGCTGTGTAAGGAGTCCTGGCATGGGCAGGTCGATGGCCTCAGTGACACAGGGAAGGTGGGGATGGAGGTCTGGCTTGCCAGGGTGAAATAGAAGTTGCAGGAAGGAGACCTTGGTTGATGTTCCTGCTATAGGTCTTGGCCCAGATCAGGGTAACAAAAGCAAATCTTATTAGTACCTTGGCTGAGACAGCTCCTGATTTCAGCACAGTTTTATCTATAGTGTGAGTCCCTGTGCCCAGACCTCAAAATTATCCATACTACACCTGTAGTCCTGGTGAGGAGCAGTAAAGGAGGGAGAGGGCTGCCCAGGAGGGCAGGCAATTCTGGGCCTCCAGAGCCAAAGAGATTCCTGCTCAAGAGGACTGGAAAACTGGATCATGAGGTGGAAGGGGGTATTAATAAAGGTGTATTGACTGATAGATACAGAGAGCAGAGAGCAAAGCCCAAGGGAGGCTGGGCCAAGAAAGTCCAGGGAATGGGAATGCTTGATTTGATTTTAAAAATGAGCAGGGAATGGCAGGAGGAATGGGGGTGTGCTCAGCAGAGCATTGCAAGACTGGGGTTCACTGCCACTGGAGATTGCAGAGTTCAGGAGGTCTGAAAAAAATGCATGGGCATTTATAAAGGTTGTGGATATCTCCAGAGTTACCTCATTGGAGATAATCAAGCAGAAGGGATATAAACCAGAGCTCTTCAGGGGACATGCCAAGTGATATATGCCTAGGGTTAGGAAAATATTTTCCTATAAGCAAGTTAGGATTGGCCACTCTGGTGTTTCTCGTTCTGGGTTTACAGGACTTGGCAACTGGGCACCTTCAGAGAGAAGAGAGTGGAGTAGATGAGCTGAGAGCCCACTCCAAGGCAGCAGTCCCTCTGGTCCTGTGTCCTGCTGTGTGAGAAAGCATGTGAGGAATTATAATTCCCTTTGGACATGTGACCCAAATTGCAGCGGGAATTTGCATTCCTGGTGCTTGCTTCCATTTCATGTCTGCAGCACAACAACACCTGCAGGAGGGTTTGTTACTGTCTCTCAGAGCACAAACTTAAAAATCTTTCCAGAGACATTAAGAAGAGTATCTACAAAGGAAACTGAAAGGTAAAGAGGAGTCAAAAATATGTAAAAGCTTATCCATACAAAACAAACTTGCTCAAAGAAAAATCAGCTGTCATTTTCAAATCTGACATTAGGTTTTTCAAATCGCAGACCTTAATCAGGAGTAATCTTGAAGAGGAACAAAGAGAATTTATGATGAAAAATCAGGACAGTTGAGTGCTAGGCTCAGCGGGACTAACTGCATGACAATATGGATAAGAATGATAATTGCATTAGCTTAGCCTGAAATGACTGGCCAGAGCTGGGTTTTTTTGGTCAGCTGAATTTCTGAAATGGCTTCATTTGCTTTTTGAGCAAACTTGGAAGGAGAATTACAAATAGATTATGACATCTCCATCCACTCTCTTCGGGGAATAGAGCTTTTCAAAAAAACATCCTAACATTGGCCTAGAGCTTTTTGAAATGGGTTAAATGAAGTGCCCTTTATGGGTCCTTTAAAATGACACTAAGAGGTGAAAGTAGCTCCTACTGCTGAAAGTTAGAGGATCCAAACCCACGATGCTCTCACTTTATTCCTCACATTTGACCACAAGCCCCATTAAGTTCCTCCCCATGGTGACATTCTCACTTAATCCAATTTTTACATTATATTTACCCTTTAAAAAATCAGGATGGCTTCAAATAGGCACTAATCCTCTGCCTGTTAAAAACAACAAGATACCTCTACCTGAGTCTACATTTTCTGCAATAGGAAACTGTGGGTTTATCTCCCAGCTCCACAGTCAAATTCTGGTTCAATTCCATCCCAGTGATCCCAGTCCTGGTTCCAGCTGCCAGCTCCATGTTGCTGAGACCTGGTGGGAATAGCTGGGGGTTCCCAAAGCAATGTTCTCTCAAACCAGAGCACTGTGAGATCACAGACAGGGGAAATAGCAGCCAATGGCAGCCAGTCCAGGTGGGAGAGAGGGGACAGACATTCCCCCACAGCCCATAACCTGGGCCACTGCTCTCACTGGTAAAGCATTGCTCTGATGGAACATTAATTTGGCCCTTGTAAAACCTGCCTGGAGCCTGAACTAGGGAGCATGAATGAGGCAAGGGGGATGTGAACTCGCAAGAAAAATTGGCTGATCATGGCAAATCTGCTGCTGTTCCATTGCAGCATCAAATATGTGGCAGTGCTACATC
Organism: Polioptila caerulea; assembly: GCA_013397295.1. Classification (NCBI taxonomy): domain Eukaryota; kingdom Metazoa; phylum Chordata; class Aves; order Passeriformes; family Certhiidae; genus Polioptila; species Polioptila caerulea. The sequence goes on from VYXF01001320.1 coordinate 536,734, forward strand.
TCTTGGTGCTGCACAGAGGGACAGAAGCCCTGTAGGACTGGCCTGTCCCTGTTCTTGGGGCAGGAGGCAGCAAGCCCTGTGGCACAGGCAGCACTAGTTGGGACCAGGCATCTGGGACTGATGCCTCTCTGCAAAAGGGAACGAGTTACTTTAACTTGTTCTGCACAAAATAACCAAAACATCTGTGCCTCTGATTCCTCCTTCAGCAGCAGCAGCTCCAGCGCCCTGATCCTGCCTGGCAGGCAGCACAGCTCTCCTGCAGCCAGCCCAAGCACAGCTGCTGCTGGATGTGCTCAGGACACCTTCTCTGAGCAGCCTGGCAGCTGTGCCAGCCGCTGCTGTGTCTGTGGGGCTCAGGAGTGGCCGGACAGGCGGTGTCCACTGTCACACAGGCTGCCTTCGCCGCGACCCGGCCAGCACACACAGCTCCGATTGCAACACAGCCCGCCTCGCTCACTGCCTGCTTTTATTCGTCTTCCTCAAAGGCTTAAATAAACAAGAAACAGGTTAAAAACAAAATCTTGGCCCTGGCCCCTTCCTGAGCTGGCTGTTCCATGATGGCTTCCGGCCCTGTGCTCGAGCTTCCCCCTGCAGAGGGAAGCGGCGCCGTCCTGCAGCTGCCTCGAGTGAGAAATAAGGCCACGTACCTGCCTTTGATTTCGGTGCCAGGCCACTGGAGCAGTGCTCTCCACACTGTCCTGGTGCTTTCCACATCGAGTGGGAACTCGATTGTGCTGCTGGGAGCTGGAAAAGGTTTGCCTTGCCACGGCCATGGCACAAGGACACCGGGACGGTCCCTGCCAGCTGGGTGCCAGCTCCACATGAGAGGGCATTTCCAGAAGACAAACCTCGCACACCTCTCCAAAGTCTTTTTTTGAGGGGAAGAGGAATTTTATTCTGCTTGCAATCTGTCATGAACATAAAAACAATCTTGGAGGAGCCCATCAAACCAAGAGGTTTTGCCCTCAGGACCTGCAGCACAACTTGCACTGGAGTGAAGCTCCTCTGGCCATTTTGCTGAAGGGACATTGGGAGCTCATTGCAATGACCCCCTGCTCGAGGTCACTGTATGACAGCTGGACAAGGCTCCCAGGGCTTTCGAAACACTTCACGTGCACAAAGTTGCCTCACAGCACCTTTGCGATGGATGTTTTCTATTCTTGCCATTCAGAACTTCCAGAAACAGATAAAAAGATGCCAAAGTACACGATGGGACTCTGTGCCAGGTACCTTGAATTTCTTCCTGCCCCAAGCTCCCTGCTTTCTTGACAAGGCCCAAATGATTTTCCTCACAGAGCATTTGAGGCCTGGTTTTCTGTGTGCATTAAAGAGCTTTATGTCCATCATATTGCTGCTAAAACATGCCACTATCTAGCCCTGGCAATATGTTCCTGACTAGGGCTTTAGAGTGTTATAGATAAGTTATGTGGCATTTTCCATTTAAATTAAAATAGATCAAGCTAAACTCAAGGGAAGCTGATAGCTGCACTTTCATTTTATTTCATTCTATTTCCTCTTTATGACCCATGTTACGCTAATAATCAAAACTTTGATTATAGGTCCCTAAGGCACCACGTTGCACAAAGGCCAGGCTGCCTCCAGCTCTCCTATTGCCAAGGTCCCAGCTGCCAGACAGTGGCAAAAGCAGGGTGATTGATATCAGTGTGGCATCTTGGGGTGTTTTTCCTCTCTCTCCAGTGAAAGTCTCTGCTTCTTGTCTCATCTGGCCTGAATTCTCCAGGGATGAAGATACAGATCTGAGTTTCGCCTGATTCTGGCATCCGTTGCTGTTGCCAGTGGGGATCTTGAACTGCCAGCATGGACCTTGCCACATTGAGCTGCATCCAAGTGCTCTAAGGGGACTCTTGCAGTGGACAAACCCAGAAAGGAAGCTAAAAACATCCAGCTGTAGGGGGTAGTGCTTCTGGGAGGGGATAGACTGGCCTCACAGGAGATGGAGACATAAAGGAGACACACTGTCCTGCTGAAGGCATTGCCAGCACCCAGCTGCTGTCCCCCTCCTGCAGAGCTTCAGGAAACTCCTCTAAATGGTTTTGGCTATACCAAGTGTTTAAAATTAAAAATGTAAGAGGAATGATAATGCTAACTTGCAAAATGGGAAGGTAATGAAAAACTTTAAGCTTTCTTGTTTCCCTCAGGTTTGTGAGGCTGAGGAATCACAGAATCACAAGTGGCCTGGGTTGGAAGGGACTTAAAAATTATCTGGTTCCAATCTCCTTGCCATGGATGGCTATGAATGGGGATGTGGTAGCAGTCCTGCTTGCCTGACTCTGCCCAGATGAGCTCCCACACCTCAGCTCAGCTCCCAGGGCAGGTGCAGGTGTTTGTACCTCACAGTGCCTCTGATCTTCAGGAGAAAATTCTGCTACTCAAGGTCTTATTGCCTTGCTAAAGACTTCACACACTGGGGGTTTTAAAGAGTGGTTTGTACCATACAGGAAATCCCACAAGTGAGACCTTCTTGCAAAGGCCTGGACCCTGTGCCAAGATCCACGGGCTGAATTTTGGCCATGGCTGTTTTAGAAAAGTCACAGAGTAAAGTTCAAAGAAAGCATTGAAACGGCTGCATGGCTTCTTCTCCTCGGAGCAGAGCAGATTTGTGGGGACCTGCTGCCTGCCCTGCTCTGAGAGGGAGGGTGGGGTGAGCATCACCCACTGCTTTGCCTGCCTTGGATGTCACACCTCACCTGCTCACTTCCATGAGTCCTGCACCCCTCCAGCCTATGGCTGCCTCCTCACACCTTGTTAGGGCAGCAAAGGAAGCAAATAAAACAGAACACTGACCTTTTCATACCACAGACCTTTTCCAACTTTGACAGAAATTCATGAGCTTTAACAGGCACACGCTGAAGCCTTGGGTTTGGTGATTTAATGCCTTTCTCTTTGCCAAGGCCACCAGCAGGCACGGCAGGTTTGTGCTTGGGGTCTGGGATGCAAAGCATTTTTATGCAAAGGTGATTTGGACCCTCATGGCTGTGGGGTGTGTGCACGCGTGTGTGGGGGTGATGGAACAGCAACCTCAGCAATGCCTGGCTGTGGACAGGGGTCCCTGGTGGTCCTGCTAGGGTGCACAGGCTGCACATCACCTTCTGCCCAGGGGCCAACACTACAGCCAAGCCATGGAGGCAGCGGGTGCCAGCACATCCCACAGGTGGGCTGCGTGGGTGGCACTGTCCCCATCCCGGGATGCACCCTGGGCTCTTTTTCCAGCACCCTGCATCCCTCCCACCATAGTGAGTGTCCTCGCTGCTCCTGAGATAAAAGTGCTGTGCCTGGGGAAGACCCAGGGTCACTGCCACCCTCGCTGTCCCTGCCATCAACGTGGGAGATCCGGACCCAGCGTGGCCTGGGTGGGCAGGGGCTCATTGTCAGGATGTGCCTCGGGCACGGCGCCTCTGCCCAGCCCTGCTTTCTGACCGCACAAAGAAAACATTTGCCCAGACACAGCCCGGCCCCTTGCCACGTTGAAAGCCTGGCTGCCGGCAGCTGGAAGGGGTCATGCAATGCCTCCCCAGCAGGACACAGAGCACAGGACTGGGAGACGAGTTAAATGAGGCTGGGTTTTAGAGTCTTCCTGAAATCCGCCCTCGTAAAAGGCAGCTGTCTGGAAACCTGCTCACCGAGGGGAGGAGAGTCTCCCTGAGAAGAAGGGAGGCTTGCCAGGCCCTGGCTGCAGCAGCCTGGTGACACACCGGGAGGTGAATGACACTGCGGGCAAGTGACCCTGCAAGCAGGATTTGCAAGAGCTTCAGAGCCCCACACACCACAGGGTAGCTCCCTGTGGCACTGCACACGCCAGGGAGCACTGCCAGCACAGGGGACCATGCTGCCATCTGGTCTGGGAGCAAAGGGCACACTGGAGAGAGCAGGGAATTCAGGCACAATGGTTGAGGGGGTATTTCCCAGCTGGTACAAGGTCCAGAGGTATCCTGGATACGTCCTGACAAGCTAGGATGGGTCTAAGGGCTAGCTTATCCTTCCCTCTGGGACAGTGGGTTTTAGTGATCATCACACATGCCTGTCCCTTGTCCTGAGTGCCTGTGCTGAGCTCTGTGCTGTCCTGCTCGTGGTCTGGGGCTGCCCTGCAGTTGGTGCCTATGTCTATGGGCTACTTTGGCTTTCCAGTCCAGTGCTGTTTGTACAATGCAGAGGACTTCTCCTTGCTTGCACATTCCAGGTAGATCTGGGGTGGTGGCTGAAGCAGACAGGCACCAACAGGTCCCCTGCCTTCTCCTCCTGTCCTTCTAGCTAAAATACTCAGCTCTTCCCAACCAGAACCCAGGAGAACTCACACAACAGCAGGTGAGCTCTTTGCTCAGAGCCAGCCTGCTCCAAGTAGCATCTGTACCCAAAAACACACACTGGGCTTCTCCTCTGACTTCTCTCACATCTTCCCAGCACTCATCTGCCTGCAGCCAAGTGCCTGGAGAGGGGCTGTTTCTGCTTCATAGAGGAGGGAGCCTGTCTTGCGCTCTTGGACTTAGAAGGACTTGGCTTCCCTCCCACACCTGACCTCTCAGCCTCCTCCTTTATTCTGAAGGAGCTCAAAATGACAAGTCTCTAATAAACCCACCATCCTGTGAACGACGGAAAATAATTTAAGAAGTGATGAATGACACATTCTTATTTACTGTAATTACACACTACGCTCCAGGATGGTATTTTCCTATTGTGAATCCAAAACATTTGCACTCCCCTTTCTCATACTTTCCTGCTCCTTGATTCCTTCCAGGCTGACACCCCCAGAGTGCTCTCAAGGTACATTCAGTGTTCCTGCAAACCTCTGCCCCTTTGGAGCTGGCAGAGAGGAAGGGGATGTGTGCTTCAACTTCTTCAGCCTCAGCTTTCCACAGCTATATTTGCAGTGAAGGAAGGACAGAGGAAGAGTGAAACCCTAAAGTTTTGTTTGCCCAGTGTGTTGTGTTCCTACTACATTTTCTAATGGGCCTTGTGACAGCCTGGGACCCCACTGTAGTGTGTAACCACCATAAATATCCAGGTCAGTAATGTATGGCCTTATACAGTGTTGCTCTGGGTTTATCCTTTTAAAGACTTTCACACTGTTTCTTCTAAAACTGTAAAATATCCCAAATTTCCACTTGATTGAAAAAAAAAAAAGAAAAGGAACATGTGCTTCTATGCATGACCCAAAACTCTTTCTTCTTTTCCCAGAAGTCCATAAAAAGGCTTGCAGAAGGCCTTAGGTTTTCATCAAAATGGTAAGGAAGTGCTTTGCTTCTCCTGGGGCCTCCCAGAGGACTGGAATATGCTGGGTGTTACCACTTGAGGCAGTTCTGAGGAGCAAGCCACTTGACTGGAAGAGTCTGCAAATAAAAACGAAAAAAAACACCACCAACCCTTCAGGCTCTGGTCACATGGAGCTGTTTTAGGGATCCCAGCCACCCCACAGATCTGCTCAAAAGTTCTGGATTCAGAGTTTCTCCCTCAGGCTTTGTGTAATCCTCCCCTACCTCCTAGGACTTGGAGGGAGGGGATGTCTTTCACTTGGACATCTGGCACTGGTGTCCTAACAGACAAGCTCCAGGGCATTTTGTGAAATCGTCTGCAGCCTTTAGAATGCTTCAGACAGAAACCCAAGGACACCAGGCAATGCAGCCCACTGATGGAATGAGTCTGTCAGATACTGTTTCATGGGCTGTCTCTGTGTTTCTGTGGGACTGTTATTTGCAACAGGGGCACTCATGTCCTGCATGCATTTTCTGCATCCTTCCTGATTCTTAACCAGTGTTGGACTTTTTCCCTTAGCTTAGGCTTGTTGGAAATGTACAGAAACACAGTGTGGTTTATAACATTTGCCAGCATTTAAAATAATAATCTCAGAATTTCCTGCTCCAGACATCACCTGACAACGTGGCTCTATGGGTGGTTTGCATGCACTAGAACATTTATGCATTATTTGACCATTCGCTCCAGACTTTTCCACCATGACCAGAATGTTTTCCCTTGGTATCCAACACTCCATTGTGCTCCAAATGTTTGCATACTGCACTCTAGGACAGTGGAGTTTCTCAGCTCATTTTCTGGTTGCATCCTACTGGGATTCTTTCTGTGATGAACCTTCAGGAGCCCACATCTCTCCTCTGGCACTTCCCTTCCTTGATTCTCCTGAGTGAACTGAAAGTATTTGCACATCTACAAGTGTTTTCAGAGGAAACAAGCATCTCCCTTTCTGCATCCATCCCTCTGAAGGGTCAACTCTTTATGACACTGCTGCACTGTGTCCCAAAGGTTCTGCCTGGATTAGGCATCCCTGCTACTCCACTTATGACCAGAGGCGTAGTTAATTGTGCAGTTGCAAAATTGCCATTTTCCCAGAGACTTGAGCAAATTGCATTTGGGAATCCCACATAACGAGCTAGTGCAGGAATTCATGGCCTACCCCCCTACACAAATCAGCACACTGATTACACTGCTCCCTCTGTGCAAATACCAGCAGAGCTCATCAGTAAATTTAACCACTGGCAAGAATTGCACCAGTGGAAACTGCTAAATCTCATTCTGCTGGCCACTGAAATGCTCTCCCTCTGTCACTGTGCCCAAGCAAGGTTTTGCAATGTTAGCACATCTGCAAACAACACATCTCCTTCTGTAACAGGAGCAGAGTCCTGTGGACCTGCAGCTCTGGGGAGCGGGCCAGCTCCAGGCAGTCTCACTTTTGCTTTTTTCAGTGGAAATTCCCCATCACCAGCCTGTGCAGCAGGCTGAAGTTAGCTGCTCTTGGAACAACTCCCTTTCCTTTGGGACCAGTTACAGACTGTCAGCCTTGAACTTATCACAGGCCATGTTGTCCATGCACCTACCACTTGTTCAAAGGTCTCGGCGTGTGCCCATAAATAGCCTAAGCACAACAGACCTCTTGGAAGGCTGAGGCCATCCAAGGCCTCCTGTTGGCATGGTGTGCCCTACCTTCCCCACCAGCCTCTCCAGTGCAGCTGGGGCTTTACATAAGCCCCCAACCATCACTAAATTGCCAGGTTGGGCTTTGCTGGAAAGCAATTTTCCCCATCTTTCTTTTCCTTTGTCTTTTCTGCCTGCTGATATACAGCTTTCAGATCTCATGTGACTGACCAAACTGAACCCATCACCCAAGAGGCCTTCATGCTCACACTGAGCTTCTTTCCAGGGACTTCAGATGGGGAAGCTAGGGGGAAGGTTGTTTTACTTGTTCCTGGTTGATGTTCCTGGAAGGCATCCAGCAGACAGATGGAGATCCTTTACCACATGACCCAAGATCTGACTGATCTGTTGTGGAAGAGTCTCTGAAGGTCCCAGGATTCCAGGCAGGCTTCAGACTCTCCGATCAGTCAGGGCTCCTAATGACCTCAGAGTGGAGCCACCTTTATTTTTACTGTCCCTGAAGGCAGGACAGGTTCTCAGCTACCTGCAAACAATTAACTTCACTGGAAACACACCTTTAAAGGAAACTTCCAAACTGATGGGGTAAGGTACAGTTCCTGGTGTTTATCAGGACATCACCTGATAAACATCATCATGCCTCACTTATTGCTCCAGTGCCTGGTTTCTGACTTTTCCAGGTTTGGAGGTGTCTACATTGCCCTGTCACCACTATCCACTACCAGCTGATTAGCCCGGCCACCGCTAGCCCACAGACTGGTTTGGGAGACTGGCCCATCTCTGGGATCACCCATTTCACACGACCTAAGATGGGCCAGAGTATGCCAGACTGTGACCAGTGCCCCCAGCAAGGTTTTTGCACCAGTCATTCACAAAAACGTGGTCCTGACTCTATCCCTCAGCTGCATGTCTCCCCATCTCCTCATTTTGCAACTCTGCAAAGGGCTCACTGCATATTGTGTCTTGTCTTGGCCCACCACCTTCCCATATCATATTTCTGCTTCTGAGCTCAGCTCTGTTTTTGCATGGCCCCTGTCTCTCTCACTTTACATACATTGGGGGTATGTGGTACTCTCTGAGGTGGAAGTTCTCCTTTTTTGTCCCCCCGTGAGTTACAGAGCTGTGCTGAGAGGACTGACCACCTTCTCACCACTGCCTGCTTCTGGCCCAATGCTCTGCTGCAGCCCGTGATTTAGACTTGGCACATTCCTCAGCCTCTTAGGGCGTCTTTGGCTTCCCATTAAACACAGAGATGTCATTCCTGGCTCAGGAACTCTCTGCCCTGCAGGCCACCAGGACCTGGGAGACCAGCGTAGGGAGCTTGCTTTATGTCCATGCTCTGTTTGTCTGGTCCTCCCAAAGCATTTCCTCCTGGACTCCAGGAGTGCGGGACCTTTTCTTTGACCCAGCTCAGGATTTTGTGGTCTTGCATTTCCCTTTTCCCCCCCAGTCTCAATCTGGTCATCCCCTCACTGAAAAATCTATTAATAGGTCAATGTCCAATTTCCCCTGGTTGAATACCTTGTTATTCAACCAAAATAATCCAGATCCTTCCGCTGAATTTTTTTTTTGTTCCCCAGTTTGTGGCACACATCTGGTCAGCTCTCTCTAATTTGATGGTTGATTCTAGTCATGGAGCCAGGCTAGATAATTTAATCTCTTTTCCTGAAGACAAGTGCTCACTGACATAAGAGCTGACCCCATCAAATTGGCTCCTAGGCCTCCCATTTCAGAGCCATTCCCTCATGCCATGGTTGTGATGGAGCTGAACAAATCTCCCAGATACATTTTCCTCAAACACCGTGGCTTTTGCCCTGATTCAGCTGGGGCAAATAGTCTGATTCCTTGCTCCTGGAGACTGGAAATCCTGGTGGATGTTGGTGGTAGGCTGTGTGCTGGCCAGCTCTTGTCTGCAGCAGGAGGCTGTTTCTTCCTGCAGTAACCTGCAAGCCTTTTATTTCCTTTTCTCCCCAAATTTCTCAGTTTCTTAACTCTTTGCTGTGGTTCATCTTGGCTTATAAATTGGCCAAAGCTTTTGTTGTGCCTCGGATTTTCTGGGAAACATTATTTTCCATGATACTTATGCTGCTGATCACCTCTTTGATCCATCCTGCCTCTTTAAACTGGGAATCTTCCAGAAGAAATTTGCATTCTCTGGACACTGAAGTCTTTTATCCTTGTCTGCAGGTGACCTCTTATAAAACTCTTAGAAGTTTCCAGATGTTGCTTGAACTCCTTTTGCAAAGTCTCCAGCTGTCTTGGCTCATGTTTTGAGTCTTTGGTAATTTTCAATTTCCGTTCCCACTTGGTTCCAGAGGAATCCCAGAATTAGGACTTCTCCTAGAAGCTCAGTCTCACACTGGACATTCTTTCCATAATTTGAAGATCTGCAGGTTGTTCCAGAGAGAGGATGAAGCTGGCAAAGAAATGCTCCAGAAATGCTCCAGGTGTTCTACAAGGAGGTTGCTCCAGAAATGCTCACTCCCCTGCTCCCCACCCTGTCTGTTAATTACAGAAACCATGCAAAGCCCTGCTTTCCTGCCCATGGGAGGAATCACTTGCAGGGAACTGTCTTTGCTTTCACAGTTCAAGCTCCCTTTGGGTCAGCACTCCCTCAAAAGATCTCCATGTGTTTTATTTCAGGGTTAAGCTCCTTCTTTTACTTGGGCTGTTTTCTTGATGCTTTTTCAAGGGCCAGTCCAGTGATGAGGAGAGGAATTTCATGCTGAAGCTGCTCGTTTCTCTCCACTGACTGACAAGAGAGCCTGCAGTTGTACCTTAGATGTCCAGCATGGAAGACTAACTTGGGGCAACCTTGTCCTTTGTCCTTGATGAGCAAGTTTCCCTTGCAGTCTGTGGTCCCCCCTCCGGAGGGAACTGCTCTGCAGTCCAGGCTTACCTGAGGTAATGTCCCAGGGAAGATTTAGGCTGGATATTAGGAAAAAATTCTTCCCCCAGAGGGTGGCTAAGCAGTGGAACAGGCTCCCCAGGGAAGTGACCACAGCCTCAAGACACACAGAGCTCAAAAAGCATTTGGACAATGCCCTCAGGCACTTGGTAGGATTGTCCTATGCAGAGTCTGGAGCTGGACTCCAGGCTCCTTGTGGGTCCCTTCCAACTCAGAGTATTCTATGATTCCACGAATGTATGTAACAATTTGCTTTCCTCACCAGCAGCAGATTCTCTCACCCACCCCTGCAGCAGTCCACAAGCCTCTCCTGAATCCCCACCCCTATAACCTATAGGCACGTGGCACACATGTATGTTATTTATTTTTGTCCCCGGTTTAGCTTCATGGACAGCGTGGAAATGCCATCAAGTGAACAGGGAGAGAGCTGTACCAGCCCGCAGTGCCGCTTGCTGCTTGCCAAGCAGGAGCCTCAAACACCTCATCAGAACCTTCGCTGCTCCTAAAACCTTATTCCCACTTTACAGACGGGCAGTGCGGTTCAGCAGCACCCCATCCCCCCTCTCCTCCCCGCACACAAAAATCACGAGTTACCCTCCTGGCCGGATACCTGCAAAGCACGGTCGTTAGACAGGAATGATGTGAGGTTCCCGTCTCTGTTTTGGCAGGCGGGGGCGTGTTTGGTGTTATTGGGGTAATTCCCCCGCCTCCCCCAGCCGCCGGATTCTGTGGGAGCCCAGATTTGGAGGTCACGCACTTCCAGGAGCCGGAGCCCGCGGAAGGGAGGGAGCAAAACGGAACCAAATGAAAAGCAAGCGGTCAGCGCTGGCGGCGGGGATAAACACATCGCTATGGATCGCCTCAGCTGACACTTCCCGCCCGCGGTTCCCGCCGGGAATACCGGAGAAAAACCCGCCAGCCCGGCTCTGAGAGGAGGTGGTGGTGCCGGGGGTGTCCGCTCCCCCTGCCCCGCACGTGGGGCCGGGGCCGCGGCGCTCCCCGCACACGCTGCACACCCCGCACGTTGCAGGGCCACACATGCGGCGCCAGCGTGCAGGCACGGCGCACCCGCGGGGACACGCGGGGACACACACGCCGGGACACGCACACGCGGGGACACACACGCACGCACAGACAGCGCCTTTGCCCGGGGCAGGGGAAAAAAGAGCATCCCCTTCCCTCGGGCACTGGCACACCGTCCTTCCGCTGGCAGGAGGGTCCTGGCGGGCTGCCCGGCGAGGGGCAGGGGGCGCGGGGCCGGCGGGGCACGGCCCGCGGTATCCCGAGCCGGGGGTGCCCGGTGCCGCCCCGTGCCGCCGCCTGCTAGCGGGGGGCGGCGGGGCAGGGCCGCCCGGTGCAGCCCGGCGGCAGTGATGTGGCAGCAGGTCGGGTCACGTTGCCGGCCCTGTGCTCGTACC
>VYXF01001321.1:0-11222 GCA_013397295.1 Polioptila caerulea
TGATAAAAACTCTGTTTACTCGATGTTTGGGGCACTCAATTAGAGGAAGGATCCCTGAGTGCTCAGTGCTGCAATAAAGAATGCCTGCTTTTTATATTCAAAATTGTGTTAGAAAGTTTCTATCTGGACGATTTTGGTATCACTATACAGTTTAAACCTTTGCTTCAGCATCATATTTTCTGGGACATTTCTACCTCTCACAGCACCTCATTCTTAAAATTATATAAATTTTCTGAGAAAAACCCCATGCTTTTAAAATTTTTATTTTCATGGAAGCTGGAATAATGAAAATTTGGTAGATGAATTTTGCCTATCCAAATTTCAGATACCACCAGCTTTCATAGATATGAAGACTGAGCTCTGCTCTCATCTTGGCCAGTCCTGTTTTTCAGCAGGGTAAGAACACTCATAGCAAATGAATAGTGTAAGCATTGCTAGGCTTTTATAGACACTATGGAAAAGGATAGGGAAGTGAGATTTGAGGATAATAATGAGACTGTCTTGCATAAATTTACAGGGACCTTCCTCAAAGTGTCAAGGGAAATCTGGGAGTAAAACAAAAAATTAACCAGTAAATAGGGTGAATAGCACAAAATTATAATAAGTCAATGTCACAGCACAGCTGGTCTGTAGCTGAGCGATTAATTCGGCCATAAATAAGAAACCCAGTTTGGCTAGCCTGGTTCAATATAAACTGGTCCTTGAGTAAACAATGATAGGATATATTCGAACCCAAACAGGGACTTCACCCAATGACATTCCATCCTAAGCTTCAAATATCTCACTGGTCAGAGAGCTGGGCAGTCCGAGATCCCAACCAATGAGCTGTCTAAACCCGGGAAATTCAAACCTCCTATATAAGAAGGTTTGGAACAATAAAACATGCTGTTTTGTCTCATGATCTTCCTAGTTTGTGTCATTTTTCTGTCTCCGACCAACAACCTCAAGTAATGTGGTGCTCCGTTTGAGGACACAGCAATTTCTGCATACAGAGCAGGGGAGACCAAACAGCGTAGGAGCCGGAGAAGCCAGAAAGGCTAAAAACTACTGAACGGCGTGGGAGCTGGAGAAGCAGGAAAAGTTGAAAACCAGAAGAAAAACCCCACAGAAGATATGGGTGGATTTGTCTCTGTGAAGGAACACCCAGCAATTAAGGTATGGATGCTCTTTCTACAGGAATGGGACATAGATTATGAAGAGGAGACTTTATTAGACTTAATATCATGGACAAAAAAACAAGGGTTGGAACCAGCTAAAGAGACTGCATTAGATATAAATACCTGGACACGGACTGGGAGATTTATAATAGATGCAGCCTCCAAATGGAACGCTCCAAGCCCATGTCACAAAGTTGCAGTGCAGCGCTGGACCCCCCCTGTGGCTGTGGAAAGCTGTTATGCTGGATCGGGTCACATCGCAATGCTGGGCAAGCATCCTGCGACCGTAGCACCGTGCCATGCGTCCCCTGGGACTGGTCTCCCACTGCTCATGCCAGAGCCAACCATGCCCCTCCTCGCCGTGGAAACTCCTGGATCACCTCTGCCCAGAGCTAATTGGCCAGACTGCAGAGCCACGCCTGTAATCCTGACTCCATTGGCCATGCCCACTTACCAATGCAGTTCTGGAGTGTGTCTCGAGAATATGTCACCACAGAAGCCCGCATGCTGGACTGACATCACACCCGGAAGCACACTGGATCCAGGAAATACCAGCAGCACGGCACCGGACCTCGCTCCTTGTCCCAGTCCTGGCTCTGCTCCTGCTGTTGCCAGAGCCTTTGCAGCCTCATCATATCAGCAACCGAGATTAAAGCAGCCCCAAAAAATCCACATCACTGATGGATGCCCCAGAGCCCCACAGAGGGAACACAAGTCTCCACCCTGCTACCAGCTTCAGAGAAGAAGCCCTCACAACCCTTCCAACTCCATCCCCATCATTGTTCTGGACAGAAGCCACTCATACTCACCACCCGGTAATCTTCTGGATGGAGGTAAAACAAAAAGCTATTGAAAGTAGGGATAGAGAGGGGGATGAACTAATTTCTGTACCCATGTCTTTGCCATCAGCATAAAACTACAATGCTACTGAGAGGAATGACGGATTTGTCTTTACAAACAAGCTGTGGGTCTGCTGATAGATAAAACTAGCACTGAGAGATAAAAGAAACAATGGGAAGGATTCCACTGATTGATGAATGGAAAAAAGATATTTGCCTTACAAACAAACTGTAGGTTTGCTGATAAATGAAATTGGATATTGGAAGATGAAAGAAACAATGGGGAAAACCCATAAATTCCATAAGAATTAAAAATAAAAAGGGAGGGTTATACATTAGAGGGGAATCTTTGGTATCAGGCACTCCAGGAAGTCTGTACCTCTCAAGTACCTCAGCCAATGGGGAAAGAGAGAGGGAAATGCGGCAGGGAAATTAGGATAAAAAGGAGGCTGTGTCCTCCAAAAATTTGAGAGACCCCAGGGGAAATGCCCCATGGCCTCTCCCTTTATTTAAATAAAGTAAAAGGACTCCTCTGTCTCCTTTTTGGACATAAATCTCTCATGTTTGTGGATTAATTTTCCTGACACTACAATAGTAGCATTCCCAGTTCTGCGAGGCAATGAACTACACCCGACAAATACGTACCATTTAATTGGTAAATCCTTTCAGAGCTACGCCAACTGGTCGCTAAACATGGGCTGGGGTCACCTGCCATTGCAAATATGCTTCGATTTATAACTGCTACTGAATTAACCCCCTATGACATGAAGCAAATTGCAAAATTACTCTGCACTTCAGTACAATACACGATGTTTGAATCAGCCTGGAGATCCTTTGCAGAGGATCAGGGACTGCAAAATTCAAGAGCTTGGCAGCAGGACCCATGTTTTGGGGCAGGGATCTCTCAACTCATGGGACTGCCCCCCATGAAAGATCCACAAACCCAAGCTCACCTGAACTCTTCAATACTAGCCCATGTAACAGACTTAGGGATGCAAACCCTAAATAAGATCACAAACCTGTCTGTGCCAACCCAAAGATATTCAAGCATAAGAAAAAACTCAACGAATTATATATGCAATTCATAGAACATTTGCAGGATACTATGGAAAAGTAAATCACAAACAGCAAAGCAGGGAGCCAATTAATACTACAGTTAGCACAAGATAACGCAAATGAAGACTGTAGAAAAGCTATAGATGCATTACCTAAAGAGAATCCATCCCTAGAGGAAATGATTAATGTTGCAGTGCGAATACTGTGTTTTACTAGGTAATTTAGCCTTTCCTACCCCTACCCCCCTATGTACATATGTACTGTGCTTATTTGTTATGGTTTTGCACCTTTGTATTATGTATGGTTTGTTCCAGTGTCCCCTGTTTCCCTGAGTTGGTTCTATCCTAAGCCCTATCCCCCTTGTCTCCCCTATATGGCCATTCCCTTCCCCTATTCCAGACCCTTCCCTGTCAATCCTTTCCCAGGTCCAATCCTGTCCCATTACCTCCCTTTGCCCCGCCCAGGTCCAATCCAGTGATAGGTTGGTGTCCTGTGTCTCCCCGGCCTCCCCTGAGCCAGTATAAAACCCCCTCCCAAGAAGTGATTGATTTGAGAAGTATCCAAGAGCTCCTTCATTAAAGCTTTGTCCTTCTAAGCTCGTGGCTTTGTGGAATTATCTTACGGATGCCTCTCCTTCCCTCCGCCTTGCCACACGTCCTCGACGCTTGCTTGAACCCCGTCAAAGGCACGGCGCGACCCCAACGTCGGGGAGCCTTAGCTACATTCGGGCCTGAGCTGGCACAGCCTCTCCTGAAGCGGCCCACTCGTGACGCACTGCGCGACCGGGTGGAGAGAATAACCACTGCAAGAGCTATCCGGGGAGACCGCAGCGCGTCAGATTAAGGCATGCACTAAGGTTGGGACTGGTTCATATAACATGGATGTTTTAGCTCATACTATTAAAACTGCTGTTAAATTAACACCTCAGTGCTACAAGTGGGGATAACAAGGCCACATGAAGATGAACTGTCCTCATAAATTCGTCCCACCAGGGACATTTCAGGGACAGAGAAGTGCAAATTTAAGCTGCAACCAATGTGGGAGATCTGGACATGCAACCAAGGTATGCAAATCAAAATATCCTATTAACAGACAATTTCTCAAAGACTAGGGAAATGGGAAGTCGAATGTGAAGGGAAAACGCATGACAACACAAGTGTTCTCCCATCCTCCAGTGCAAGCCTGTGCGAGCAGCTCACAGCAAGGACAAGAGGATCAGCTGGCACGGATGTTTCCACCTCAATCCCAATAAGTATAAGCTCATTGAAAGTACATAAAGTCCCTCTTGAGGCCAAGGGGCCCATAGGGAAAGGACTGAGTGCACTGCTTCTAGGGAGATCCAGTGCCACTTTGCAAGGTATCTTTGTGTACCCCAGTGTTATAGATACTGATTTCACAGGACAAATACAAGCCATGGTGTCAACCTCTAGTCCGCCCATGACTATCCCTGCAAAAATTCGGATTGCACAACTCATTCCTTTTAAGTCTTCTGTCCCCAAAGCAGATTCTAGGGAGCAAGGAGACCGAGGCTTCAAATCAACAGGACGGCCCCAGGTGTATTGGACTCAGGTCACGGATGATCAAAGACCTAATATGGTTTGTACTGTTACAATGCATCAGGCAAAGTCCTCATAGATACAAGGTCAGTGGGATAATTGACACAGGGGCAGACGTCACCATCATCTCTGCCAACACTTGGCCTCCATCGTGGACTACTACACCTTCAGGATCTGCCGTTGCTGGCCTCGGAGGGACCACACAGAGCTGCCTGAGCATCAATCCTGTGTTGGCCAAGAGTCCTGAGGGCCAAACAGCTACAATTTGACCATACATCACTGCTGCATCTCTTAACCTGTGGGGGAGGGATGTTCTATCAGCATGGGGAGTCCAGGTGGGGACGAATTTTTATCAGGGGACACTGTATTAAAGGGCATAAATTATCCCACACTAGCTCTGAAATGGCTCACTCCTCAGCCTGTGTGGGTACCACAGTAGCCCCTCAAAAAGGAAAAGGTAGACACCCTAAAATCATTAGTACAAGAACAGTTAGCTCAAGGACACATAGAGCCATCTGAGCCCTTGGAACATCCCAGTATCTGTAATAAAAAATAAAACTGGTCAATGGAGATTGCTCCATGATCTAAGAAAACTCAATTCTGTGATAGAGAGCATGGGCACTTTGCAAGCTGGCATGCCATCTCCTACAATGATACCTGCCTTCTGTGATATCCTGATTGTAAATTTAAAATACTTTTTTCACTATTCCATTACACCAAAATTATATCCCAAAATTTGCTTTTACAGTACCTTCCATTAATAACACTGCACCAGCAGAACATTACCAATGGTGAGTTCTTCCCCAAGGCATGAAAAACAGCCCCTCAATTTGTCAGTGGTATGTTGCACAGGCACTGTCCTCCATGAGAGAACAATTTCCAGGGGCATACTGTTACCATTACATGGATGACATTTTGATAGCAACCCAAATCAAAAAAGAACTCTCACAGATTTGGCCAAGCCTGTTGCAAGCATTAAAAACATTTGGGCTGCAGGTAGCACCAGAGAAGGTGCAGCAGCAACCACCCTGGAAATACCTGGGACTCAAGATAATGAATCAGACTATATAGCCTCAAGCAATTCAACTTTCAACCAAAATTCAGACTCAAAATGATGCACAAAAACTTTTGGGTACTATCAACTGGGTCAGACCATATCTAGGACTGATCAATGCACAATTAGCACCTTTATTTGACTTCCTAAAAGGTGATCCTTAGTTAACTTCCCCCAGAAAGTTAATCCCAGAGGCAAAAGCCACTCTCAAAACAGTGGAACAAGCTATCACCAACAAGTCCACCAGATATGCCCAGAGGTGTGTATGACTGTATTTATTCTCATTATCAATTTCCACCCTACTGATGTTATTGGGCAGTGGGATTCACACTGTCCTGATCCTTTGCACATTCTAGAATGGATGTTTCTACCTCATCAACCTAAAAAGATGGTGCCCGCTGTCTTTGAGCTAATTGCACAATTAATTATCAAATGCCGTCACAGGTGTTTTCAATTGAATGCTAGAGAACCTTCAAAAATTATTATACCTGTGACACAAGAACAGTTCTAATGGTGTTTTGCCAAAAGTACAGCCTTGCAAAGTGCCTTGCAAAACTTCACAGGACAAATCACTTATCATTTGCCAAGCCATAGATTACTAAAGTGGGTACACTGCATTGTCTCTTAAACCTCTGAATAGCCNACAAAAACTTTTGGGTACTATCAACTGGGTCAGACCATATCTAGGACTGATCAATGCACAATTAGCACCTTTATTTGACTTCCTAAAAGGTGATCCTTAGTTAACTTCCCCCAGAAAGTTAATCCCAGAGGCAAAAGCCACTCTCAAAACAGTGGAACAAGCTATCACCAACAAGTCCACCAGATATGCCCAGAGGTGTGTATGACTGTATTTATTCTCATTATCAATTTCCACCCTACTGATGTTATTGGGCAGTGGGATTCACACTGTCCTGATCCTTTGCACATTCTAGAATGGATGTTTCTACCTCATCAACCTAAAAAGATGGTGCCCGCTGTCTTTGAGCTAATTGCACAATTAATTATCAAATGCCGTCACAGGTGTTTTCAATTGAATGCTAGAGAACCTTCAAAAATTATTATACCTGTGACACAAGAACAGTTCTAATGGTGTTTTGCCAAAAGTACAGCCTTGCAAAGTGCCTTGCAAAACTTCACAGGACAAATCACTTATCATTTGCCAAGCCATAGATTACTAAAGTGGGTACACTGCATTGTCTCTTAAACCTCTGAATAGCCAAACACCCTTAAAAGGTGTTACCCTGTTTACTGATGGTTCTGGAAAAATGGGAAAAGCCATTGTAACTTGGAAAGAGGAAGGTGAGTGGCAAACGTTGGAAGGTTAATCGGAATGGATCACCTCAATTCATGGAGCTGCATGCTGTAGCTATGGCTTTCCAACATTTTCCCCACATTCCTCTGAATATTGTAACTGATTCTGCATATGTAGTTGACATGACACAGAGATTAGACTGAACATTATTAAGGGAAATTGACAATGCACAATTATTTNGATGGTGCCCGCTGTCTTTGAGCTAATTGCACAATTAATTATCAAATGCCGTCACAGGTGTTTTCAATTGAATGCTAGAGAACCTTCAAAAATTATTATACCTGTGACACAAGAACAGTTCTAATGGTGTTTTGCCAAAAGTACAGCCTTGCAAAGTGCCTTGCAAAACTTCACAGGACAAATCACTTATCATTTGCCAAGCCATAGATTACTAAAGTGGGTACACTGCATTGTCTCTTAAACCTCTGAATAGCCAAACACCCTTAAAAGGTGTTACCCTGTTTACTGATGGTTCTGGAAAAATGGGAAAAGCCATTGTAACTTGGAAAGAGGAAGGTGAGTGGCAAACGTTGGAAGGTTAATCGGAATGGATCACCTCAATTCATGGAGCTGCATGCTGTAGCTATGGCTTTCCAACATTTTCCCCACATTCCTCTGAATATTGTAACTGATTCTGCATATGTAGTTGACATGACACAGAGATTAGACTGAACATTATTAAGGGAAATTGACAATGCACAATTATTTAACTTACTAAAAACTCTATGCCATAGCATCCAAGCCAGAACCTACCCTTATTATGTCTTACACATCAGGAGTCATACAATTTTACCAGATTTCATAGCAGAGGGCAACACTCTAGCAGATATGCTAGCTAGCCCTGCCTGAACAACATCACAGCCGGATATGCTTGCACAAGCAAAGGCATCACACGATTTTTTCCACCAAGGTGTTTGAGCATTACAGCAGCAATTCCAGCTTGTCAAACACAGAGACTTGTAATATAGTCAACACCTGTGCTGACTGCCAAGGTCACACTGCACCACTGCAGATGGGGGTCAACCCTCATGAACTGCGTGCTTTGCAAATCTGGCAAACCAATGTCACACACATCCCTGAGTTTGGCCATTTAAAATATACATGTCTCAACTGATACCTTTTCATCAGCAATATGGGCTAGAGTAAACACAGAAGAAAAAGGTTGGGATGCCATTGCACATTGGCGATCAGCCTTTGCTACTTTATGCATCCCTCACACCACCAAAACAGACAATGGCCCTGCATACATTTCACAAAAAATGAGACATTTCCTGCAGCTCTGGGGTGTGTCACACCGCACTGGTATTACCCGCTCAGCAACAGGTCAAGCCATTGTGGACAGAGCACATGGCACTTTAAAACATATACTTGAAAAACAGAGGGGGAGAATGGGTAGTGACTTCCCACAGAGCAGGGTAGCTAAAGTCATCTATACACGAAATCATTTAACAGTATTAAGTCTCAGAACCCAGTCTTTCTAAATCACTTCTTATCACTACAATCATCCTGTGATGTTCAGCTGCCCAAGCCCAAGGTAATGGTGAGAGATCTCCTCACCAATACATAGGGGGGTCTTTGAGATCTTATTACCTGGGGACAGGGATATGCTTGTGTTTCCACAGACACTGGAACACATTGGATACATGCCAGATGTGCCCAGCCTGCACTACGTTCTGCTCAGGACCACAAGCTGCATCCTCCTTATGACCCCTCAACAGATATCACAGAGCAGTGACTGTATATGCTCCGTATATGGAGCAGTGACCAGAACAATTTGTTCACCTACCTCATGGAAGTCTAGGACTCTTGAAATAACAGTTATTTTAAGGATTTTATTTGTTTACAAATTGTTTTTCCTGTTTACAAATTGTTTCTTCTGTTAAATTGTTTTTTCTCACAGTTCTAAAGTTGAATGTTTTCGTTAAGCTATAATTTCAGTTTTAAAAGACAAATATTTTCTTGTTTATAGAGTTAAGTTGTAATTTGCAACTAAAGTTGGTTAAATTGCGACATGCTAGCCTGAAGGTTGATGGTTTCACCTGACAGCTTCTGAACATGAATGCTGCAGCTCTGGTGATATATGGGACATATTGCTGGCTGGAGGAGCTAAGTTTGTCAAATTGGGTGAAAATCCTCATTCAAATTAGACTCATGCTGTCTGTGTCATCCTATCTGCAAAAGGGCCCTTGCAGGTAGGATAACAGAGAACACTCTGCATTTTTAATATAACAAAGAGGGAGAATTGTCACAGCACAGCTGGTCTGTAGCTGGGCAATTAATTCAACCATAAATATGAAGCTCAGTTCAGCTAGTCTGGTTCGATAAACAGGTCCCTGGATGAACAATGATAGGATAGATTTGAACCCAAACAGAGACCTCAGACAACCCCGTTCAGTCTAAACTGCAGACATCTCACTGGTCAGAGAGTTGGGCAGTCCGAGATCCCAACCAATCAGCTGTCTGAACCCTGGAAATTCAAACCCCCTATACAAGAAGGTTCCGAACAATAAAACTCGCTGTCTGTCTCAAGGATCTATGACAGTAATGTCGTTTCTGTCTCTGACCAACGACTTCACATAACATTCTATGACCTCAGCAACAGTAGCAGCAGTTACAGCTTGCCACATGTTAAAGATAACATTTTCCACCCCTTATTCTATACCATCTACATCATGTCTAGATTTTATACCTTTCCATTATATACATATATATACACATATAACTATACATAAGCATGGTTATTATTTCAGTAGTCATTGACCATCCTCCCCTAAGATGTTGACTGAGTTCATTTAGTCCACGACTGGTGTAACTGGAGTGGTCCATACTCATTGTCCATGGTATTTATGACATACAGTGGCAGTGTCATTCAGCAACCAGTATTACATATGCAATTCAACATTATAGACTGTTCTCACCCAAAAATCAAAGCCCGTTGAAACACATCATGTTCCCCCATCCCTCTGCATTATCTACCAAGTGCACCCAGGTCCTTGAGCAAAAACAATCCGATGGATAGGTTTGCCTTTACTTGAGCCAAGATTAATCCAAACTGTCTTTCCTCACACATTTCTCATGCATCACAGGGATTTTATCCCCTTCTACAGTACCTAGAAGTTNCCAAAAATCAAAGCCCGTTGAAACACATCATGTTCCCCCATCCCTCTGCATTATCTACCAAGTGCACCCAGGTCCTTGAGCAAAAACAATCCGATGGATAGGTTTGCCTTTACTTGAGCCAAGATTAATCCAAACTGTCTTTCCTCACACATTTCTCATGCATCACAGGGATTTTATCCCCTTCTACAGTACCTAGAAGTTCCGACTGAGCAGGATCAGCTTGATTGGTAGAGCCTCGAGTGTTAACTAACCAGGTGGCCATTGCTAAATGTAGATCTCAATGTTTGAATGTCCCTTTGCTCATTGCTTTCAATGTGGTTCTCAACAGTCCATTGTACCATTCAATTTTCCCAGAGGCTGGTGCATGATAGAGAATATGATACTCAATCCCCTGCTCTGTGGCCAGGGTGTTTATGAGGCTATTTTTGGAATTAGTCCCATTGTCCAACTCAATTTTTTCTGAGGTGCTATGTCACCACAGGACTTGTTTTTCAAGGCCTAAGATGATGTTCCAGGCAGTGGTATGAGGCACACAGTATGTCTCCAGCCACCCAGTGGCTGTTTCCACTATTGTAAGCAAGTAGCAATTGACATGATGGGTTTGTGGGGGTGTGATTAAATCCATCTACTAGGCCTTCCAATTTATATTTCAACCATCATCCCCCATACTGCAGGGACTTTGCTCCCTTGTCCTACTTGATTGCTGCACATGCTTCACAGCTATGGATAATCTAGGAGATAAGATTGTTAAGTCCACCCCTCAATCATAAGTCCATCTTTATCTTGACTGTCTTCCCTGATGACCTAGGGTGTCATGGGCCCACTGAGCCAGAAATAACTCCCTTGTGTTGCCAGTCCAAATCTACCTGTAATACTTCAATCTTGGCAGCTCAATTCACCTGTTTGTTGTTGCGATATTCTTCATGTGGTCCGACTCTTAGGTATGTATGCATCTACATGATGGACTTTCACAGCCAACTTCTCTACCCAGGCAGCAATATCTTGCCACAATTACGCAACCCAGACTGGTTTTCCTCTGTGCTGTCTATTGGTCTTTTTCCATCAGTCTAGCCACCCTCGCAGAGCATTTGCCCCAATCCACGAGTCAGTGTAGAGTGTTGGCCA
>VYXF01001322.1:1135-122458 GCA_013397295.1 Polioptila caerulea
TTTTTTTTTTTTTTTTTTTTTTTTTTTTTTAGGAAGAAAGAGGAAGGAAAACAAGCAGTACAAAAATGTCAATATTAAAATAAGTTTTTAAACAATACTTAGCTATTTTTTTTACTGTAGCAGGCAAGAAACAGCCTGTTCACAACAGGGAGTTGACTCTCTTACACATAAACACAGGTTCTTCAACTACTTTGCTATACTTCAGGAACAAATGAAAAGATGAATACAGCCCCTATTAGACAGGAACTCCAGGAAAATGGTAGTTACAGATCAACAACTAGACTGGTGGAGTGTTAATGATTAGTTTCTTTCTAGTGTGTATTACTCTGACAAAAAAAAACATTTTCTCCAGGATTAGTGGCTAAGGTAAGCATTTTTCTTTTGAAAATGTTATTGAAATTATAAAACCAAACTCCAGAACTGCAAATTAAGTAGCTTTTTGCTGTTGTAATTGTATGTTGCATTTCTCTAGCTAATGCTTGTAGATAATGGATGCATTTGTAATTTTACAGGTGTGCTGAAGATGAAATATAGAGTGCTGTAGCTAAAGATGGTATAACAAAAGACATGAGCAATAAATGTGTTTGCTTCCAGCATGCAAAAGGTAACACTTTTTCCAATCTCTTTGTTCATTCAGTAGTTTTCCTGAGTACAAAAGACATTTTTGTGTAGGCGAAAGAATAGCCATCGATTTGTTAGATAAAGAGTCTGTGGTTATGTGCTATCATGACCCTTATCTCCCATAGACAAGAAGTGTTCCTCTCATGTAGGAAAAAGAGTTTTTTATTTTCGTATTTATTTTTACACAATATATGTTGTAGTTTTTGGATCTCCAGTTCAGTGCCAGATTCCTGTTTGGAGAGGGATGAGGGATGGCTTGCCATTTCTGCAGCTCTAACTTGCTTCCTCAGCAGATTCTCTAGCATCCACCAGCAGAATCATATTACCAGAGGTCACTGAAGAGGCTGCTCCTGACAGTATGTATTATAACAGAGAGTCATCACTGTTGCAGCTGTAATTTTTATTAACATTACTCACAACCTGTAAATGCCAAGAGTAATTCAGGTCCAAAACCTTTTGTCACTACCCTCCCCACAACTGCTTCCCTTATTTTCCTGCCAGCTTGCTCATCTCCAGGGTTTCTTTGAAATACTGACCTACTAAATTAGAACAACAAACACAAGTAGATTTATTTAACTTTGAAAGCCTTGTTGGCAGAGTCCTTTCATTTTATTGAGAAATAATTACTTCTGCATTTAAAGAGCACCTTAATATAATACATTCTGTTCACCTCTTTTTATCACAATCCCAGTTTTCTATAACATGCAGAGCTTTATTTCATTAATTGTCATTGTGTGTACTTACTCTACAGCATAAAGACCATTGTCTGCAGAGCTGGGTATGTTTTTCTGCCTGGTGCTCAAAGTGTAGTCCTGTCAGCACTGAAAAAAAAAAAAAAAAAAAGATATTTTATCTCCATATTTTCTTCCAAGTTGCATGGAAAAGTCTTGCTTTGCTAAGTGTGTTTTCTCTAGTCAGGAATGGCAAGAAGAAGGCTCTTACCTCAAAGTAGTATTCCAGTATTCCTCAGGCACTTTGATCCTTGTCAGCTGCTAGTTCTGGCACCCTACTCCCAGTTCATCACTCTGTGATACTCCCAGTTGTCATCGGGCTCATCTACATGGATGCACTGTCTGCACTTCCCCTCCAGAGCATCTCTGTCCTTCTGAGAAACCAGGGCAGCAGACAGGATGGCAGACAAGAGCAGGGACATGAAGCACAGTGATAGAGAGTGCTTGTTTGCATAGGTAAAGAAAGGACAGACACAAGGCACTGCATGCACTGTGAATATACTGAAGAGAATTTGGGGAGACATGTAGGTGCACTAATGCAGACCCAAATAATAGACTGATACCTCTCTAATGAATTCAGTAGCTTAGCTGTGGTACTGTGAGAATGCTAATAAGCTGACTAGTTTTTGGCAGCTCAATGCATGGGAAAGAACGACCATGTACATCTCTTCCTTCTGCTTGTGTAGAAATACTGAAGGACATTAGTGAATTTTAAATCAATGACAGATTAAAGGTAAACCCCCCAGGTGAGACAGCAAACTATTCAGGATTAGTGGGCACTCAATGCCTCTCACCACTGGTGAATGACCAAATCCTAATTCAAAACAGAAAGTGTAAATAGCTTATCCAAGTTAAAGGAAACAGAAGCTGTCTGTTAGATACCAAAGTATCTGTCCTGGTTTAGGGCAAATTTGGGAAGAAACCTCCGGATGGAGTCCCTCTAGAAAGCAAATCCGAACCGCTCCTCTTCCCAGCTGGTTCAGGACAGGGAAAAAAATTCCTTGGAGGAAAGTGGAAAAAAATTGTTTATTCAACAGGCAAAGCACTCCCCAGCACAACAAATGACCAACACTGCACACCAAACCCTCTGGCCGCTCCGCAGAGATGACAAATTCCCAGAGTCTCTCTCTCCCGTGGCTGCAGCTCAGCTCGGCTCAGTTGCCCTCAGTCCCTCTGGGACTGGGAAAGGCCGGGCCCAGGGCAGGCCCGGGGGGCCACAGGTGTGAGCTCCTGGTGCCCTTTTGGGTTTTGAGTCCAGAGCAGGTTAAACAGTTCCAAGAAAATGGAAAAAAAACACAGTCTGGAGAACTTCTCTGCCTCAGCTGGCCAAAAACTAACAAAAAGCAAAGGAGAGCTCTCCCGCCGTCCGCACTGCAGACAACACAGGCCGTGAGTGAGGGAAACTGAAAACTCTGATCTTTATGTTTTGAAAACAACTGCCTCAGACATTGCACTGCTTCTCCTTCACTTTCAGATCCAGTTTAAAAGGTACAAAACTTATTTCTGAACTAAACAGACGAATGGGGATACAGTTTAGCATCAACCTAGGACAGTATCTTTTACTGATAACCTCTTAAATTTATATAACATTGTGTGAATTTCAGTATTTCTTTCATGATTTACATTAGAGGAACATTGCACCATGAGAAAACCCAGATCTGGAGACAAAAGCAGACTACTGGACTCAGTTCCAATAGCTGGTTGCTAACTGAAATCTTCTACTGTGAATGCTTTTTATTTTAAAATGATGGGATTTTTCCAAATTCCTTTACTGATACTGCCACTGACACTGTATGTCTTGTTTTTGGGCACAACTGATTACAGCCTTCATGATGGCACAACTTTAGTCTTTATCAAGTAAAATTAAGCTTTTGATGACAGGTTTTAAAAATTACAACATAATGTCAATTTTGACCCAAAAGTAATTAAAGCCTGATCTTTTCTTAACGCATTACAGCATTACATTTCCTATGGTACAGAAGGCATATGAAGCAAGGTAAACATGCAGCCTTTTGTCATTATTATTTAACTCCTCTAGTTACTGAACCTGTCTGGTTCAATATCTGTAAATACTATACTATATGACTGACCTTGACCAATACATTTTACAAGCTGGAGTCATCCATTAAACATGTGAAATGACTTTGCCAATACAGCTTGTACAAAAAGTCAATAAGTAAAAGAAGGGTTCTCCCATGGGCTGTCTTAGCATTTCTTGCCATGATTAATAAAAGCAGTTTTTCCAGTCTGAATCTTCAAGGATCTGTTAACTAAACAGAAATAATGATGCCAATTGAAGGCAAAGGTAAACTTGTATTTTATACTTTCTGGCATTCATATGCAAAGTATGTTCAACATGTGCCAGATTGAGTCTGTTACTAAAAGTCTTGGGAAGGTGATGATGACAATACAGATATTAGTGAAACTTAACTAAAAATACAAATACAGAATAAGGTGGCATACTCTGTATGATACAGCAATAATGAATTTTCTTTGCCAAATAGGAAAAATAATGGTAGTTGTCTTTTTAGTTTTCTATTCCAGCAGCTATGCCTCTACAGATGAGAAGCAGCTCAGACTAAAAAAAACAGTGTCTTCAGAACTAACCAATATAATAGTCACTAATTATACATGACAAATCAAAATGAATACCAAAAACTTGATTGCCTAAAATTGCCCAAGCAATTGTATTTTGTCTTACTGTACATTTTGAAATATCTTCCATTAGTCTTTTGCAGCCTCAAAACTTTTTGAAAGGAGATATTTCATTAGTATTCAGTTGATGCAGGATTTGTAGGATGCTGCTGGCCAGCATGTAGCTTCATTTAGACCTGTTGTAAGAGAAAGATTGGTTTGTTTTAAAAAATTGAGTATTATAGGAGAGCAAAGTCTAGTAATTAGAAGAGTCTCCAGAAGAATCATCCCTTCTAACCCAAAACATTCTATTATTCAATGATCATACTTACTCTCTACTAAAAGTGGTCTTTCTATTATTAAATATAAGCTATTCTGTCCGAATCTAGAATTAATTGTGCAATGTTTCCATTATTTATAATTTTCTGTGTCATCAACTGCTCACCAGATTAACAAGACCTTTTTTTCTTTAGAGTAATTATAATGTGAAAGCTTTTGTATCCATCAGATTTTTAAATGAGGTTATCAATAATTATATCATATTGCATCTGTTAATTTAATTTTTAGTTACTACACACATTTGTGCATTTTATATGTTGGTATATGTACTTGCTGATTATTGGAATTGTTTTTATGATAGAGGTTAAGAATAATTCATTTTAGACAAGTAAACAATTATTTTGCCATTGTTCTCAGTAGAATTAATACACAGAGATTCTGAACTTTTTTGCTGTTGATGAGAAAACTCTTTAATTGCTCTTCCCTACATTTAATCTTCTAGAATTCAGCTCAAAACCTGTTGAAACCAACGGAGAAACTCCCACTGATTTCAAAGGCTGTTATAGAAGGTCCTTCAGTATTATTACTATGTCTCTGTATTTCTTAAGAAATAGAAAATGTCTTTCAGCACTGTTGTAAATGAAGGATGAAAAGGGGTGGTAAGATGGTAAGAAAGTCGATGGTAAGAAAGATGCATAGCTGCTTCAAGTGAAATAGTCTCAGAAGATGTAGAATTTCGTTTAGATAGGAGAAATTAAATGTAATCTTTTTTTACCCAAATCTAAAAGTCCATTCAGCAAGACTGGTACAAGGATAAAGATGACATCAGGAAACCTGGGGAATGCTTTGACCATGATCCAGCATAAGTGCTTACCTTAAAACTTACTTAAACTTACTTAAACTTACTTAAACTTACTCCTATTTGAGCCAAAGGACTTCTTCAGTTGTTTGGTTGTTTTCTACCTGGGTGGATGAAGGCAGTAAGAATTTCACAGCGTGTTCATGATTACAGTCAGGACTAGGGCCAACCTCTGGTAACAGGTAGAGACTAAAAATTTCTAAATAATAATTTATAAATTCTACGTTTTTACTGTCTAAGCTTGAAGATTTAATCTGACATTTAACTTCTTACAGCACTGTGTTGAGCTACTGAAACACCAGTACTGTATGTTCTGAAATGGAAGAGGTGACTTCAGGCTTCAGAGGAGATTAATTTTCACTAACATAAGCCTTCTGGCATCTAGTCTAAGTTAGTAATGAAAGAGAAGCTTTACTAGGGGAATTTGTATCACCTATAATTATTCTACTTTTAATGGAGTGAATTATCCTTTCAGATTTACTAAATCTTTCACATGTTATAAAGGGAGCTTAGAGAACTAGCTTACTATGGTGTCATTGTTTTTTCAGTCTCTGGAATTAGTGCAGATGATGTAGCTGAACATAAATTTACACATTTAACAGTGGTTCCACTACCCCAGCTGATCCTGTAGTGAACTAAAAGTACATTAACCAATGAATTACCTTCTATGAGTATTTAATGAATCCCATTCATCCTTATTTACATGCATATAACCCCAAATGACTGTTTAATTAAGTGCCTACATTTGCATTACAGGTACAGAATTCCTCTGTCTTCTCCTCACTAAACCCAAAAATCAATGAATTCATACATATACAATGAATCTCTGTGCAAGAGTTGTATTCAGCTCATGTGTAAATTGATATTATTTTAAAAACATGGAGCTAGATAATAAATCAATTCTTAAATTGCTGAGAAAACGAATCGAAGTTGATGATTATAGGCCTGTGATAACAGAAATGTCCATGAATGAAGGCAGACAAAGTCTCTTTTTGAAATCAGTTCCATGAGAAAACATGAATAACCAAAACAATAAATGAGATAAAACAGAATAAAAATTCACCAGTTGTAAATTTTTTATAAGTTCCTCGATAAATAATGGAATTATGCAATCATAGTGCCTCTATTCAAAATATTTAGCTTATACTGATATCCCAGATATCAGACTCAAATAATAAATATTTGTGGTAATTTAATTAGAATACTATAAATTACTAATTTTTTTTAGTAAACAATTCCCTTGGTTAAAAGTAGTTTATACATCTGTTTTTAAGGTTATGTTCTCTTACTCTGGTTTTTATACCATTGATGAAATCATCAGCTATGAGTCAGCTGTTCTGCCTGTGTTCTCTCCCAACCTCTTGCCCACCCTCAGCCTATTCTCAGCTGGAAGAAAGTGAGAAACAAGAAAGACACTGATGGCATGCAAGCACTGTTCAGTCACAGATAGAATTGTGACTCTGTTGTCAACAACATTTCAGTCACACATGCAAAACACTGTATGGGCTGCTGTGAAGAAAATGGACTCCTTCCCAGCCAGACCCAGAATAGTGTGCACCCTTAAAATAAAGTTGCTCTTGACAGGTAGGTGTCCTGTTTTGGCTCGGTTCTCTTGGGGAAAAAAAATTTAAAAAAAAATGAAGTAGTCTTATACAATGCTGTGTAAGTAATATCAGCTCAAGCTAGACAGCCAGTTTACTCCAAAGTAAAATATTGCCTTATAGTGAATGCAAAGCAAAGTCACAAATAATTAATCTGATAGTATTTTAACTAGCATCTGGATCAAATAACTTGCAGTTAAGCTTTTAAACAATAATGTGCTTAACATGATTGATGTGGCTTTTAAATTATAATTTTATGAAAAATAAAATGAAATTAACAAGCAGAGTAAAAGTCACAACCAACCTAATAAGCAGAAGGCAGTGATGTTCCAGCCCTCAACCCATGAGTATGTTTAATGTTAATCAAACCTTCCCGATCCAAATCTGCTTATTTATTTATGGCATTTAGGAACTCCAAAACTCTCCTAGCATTTACTAGGAATAAAGGTTCTGCAGTCCTGTTATTTCTCTAAACAATTTCTGCCTTTTTCCAGCTGCATGACAAAATTAAGCTTGCCAGTTATAATTCTGCAATTGGCTTAGTGATACTCTGCTTATGTGAATGTTGGGTTGGGTGAGATCTTTTTAAGAGAAGGTTGGTGGCTTCTTCAGTATTTTAGTATGGAGACAAAACATGAATTGACAGGAATAATGAGGATATTGGAGTTTTCACCTTTTGTAGCTGTGGAATAAAGATGATCTTGCAGCTCCCATACAAGTATATTCTCATTTATTCTTGCCAAACTGCCTTGTTAGAGAGTTTCTCTGTATGTTTTTCTGACACAGAAATAAAAGTTCAGTCAATGTGAGCTATGTATTTTTTAAATTAATTGACAGGGATGCATTTTTTTACCTGCAGAACTTTTTATCTTCATATGGGAAAAAATATGCAGTCTCTCTACCAGTCAGCCTCACAAGAGAGACAAGGATTGAGAAACCTTGTTGAGTCTGTCTACATGGGGTTTTGCAGACACTTGAATGTGAACTTCATTTTTCACTCACTTGAACCTGAGTGAATGGTATTACTGTTGCTGAGCCTGAAATAATGTGTTGAAACCCAATGGGTATTGCCTAAAAATTACATTGTACGTAGTTATTTCACATTTGTTTAAAAACAGTGAAGATAGCTTAGCACTTTGAGGGTTAAGATCTCACATTTTTGGTAAGAGACTTGATTGATTGCAGATATTTTTTCCCTAAATGTGAGTTATTCCTTAGTTGTGTGCTGCCTTACGAAAAAACTTGTATCCCATTCTCGAAGAGAATATTTCCCAGTACAGAACATAAAGTGATAAAAAGATTGGCTTATAACAGCTTTTTGAAGAGGAGTCAGTATATAAATTTAGATTTCTTTTTCCATTGTTATTAACTTACTTATTCTTACCTTAAAATATCATACAAGGGACAGGAAAAAAACCACCAAAAATATTAAAGAAAAGTGACAAGAAATGTTTTCTGGCCAGAAAACAGCTTCTTTTCCTGTGTTAGCACTTTTTAATTAATTTAAAGATGAACCAGGTGGAGAAAATAGTGTGACTCTTATTTAGGCATATTTACACAGAATTTTAGTATTTGTCCAGACAGTGGTTTTTTCTGTGACTGTGTGTAAAGATCTCTTGTCTTTTATGCATTATATTCTACAATTTTTATGAACAAACAGCTTCATTTCCCGAGTAAAGAAGATGTAATATGAAAACCAAGTGAATCATAAACTCTGTGATGCAACTGTGATGCAAAGTTGCCATCTTTTTTCCTTTTTTTTTTCCCATATGGAGGATAATTAACCTTTCTTGCTTTATAGTGTGGCTTTTTTTTTTTCTTATTAGGCTGTGAAATTGAGCAAGTATTATCCTCATAATGACTGGCTTTGTCTTTGTTTTATTTTGCAAATTTGTCCAAAAAAGCTCAATTTTGAATTATCCTCTGAGTCACCTTAGATTAGCTGCCTTTCTCCATCAACTCAGACCAGTAGTGTCTTTATCTTTAGTTTCTAGAGAAAAGAACTTTTACTGGGAGAGAAGGATCATTTCTTCTGTGAGATATTTTTGGAGAGGTTTAACACAAATTCTGAAGAACAGTATGTACTAAGTAGCAGAGGGTACCAGAAACTTCTTCATTCCAGTCCATTTTTTAGACAATTTTCTGGTTTAGTGTGTACCAGTCATAACCCCTGGCAGACAGGACAGGTACTTTCCAGGCACCATTTTCAAAGGTTACTCCTCAGCTAGGACAGGGTTGTAGAGAGCTTAAGAGTTGCACCTCAGACTGCTGCCTTGCAGTATATGTAGACACATGTCTTTTACACAACTAAAATTGGAAAGGCTGGTTCTCATCCAAGCTTCTGCTAATATTTCAGAACATTGAATTTTATGGTGCAGTAAGAGCCAGCAAATTTAGTAATCTTCACTGCCAAAGAGGCCTAGTTTTGACTTGCTGTTGTCACTCAGCCCTGCAGCTCTGGTAAGAGATCAATATCAGTGTAAGCTGAAGTTTTTTGTCTATACTCAGAAACAATCAACTCTGAGGCTGGGTATGATATTCCCAGGTCTATATCTTTAGGTATGTATTTAGTGAAGGAAAGTTACAGGAATAGTGCTTAAAGACAGAAAGATATGATCAGCCACTCACAATCCTCAGAAAGAACTAAGCAAAACCTAAAACAAGCCTTCTGAACAGTAGTCTATTATCTTCTAGTTGCATGACTTAGGTAATCTGAAGTTTTTGTATTGTTTTATCTGAGGTTTTCATACTATCTAATAATCATTGTTTGAGGCTTGAAATCTGTGAAGGTGAAAGCGGTGACAAACTGTTACTCCTGTTTTCTCAGTAGGAAAACTGTTTTAGAAAACCAAATTTTCATGCTAACATGAAGCTAAGAGTCAAACATTGATATTTTAATTCCTTCTCCTGTATTTAATCCATTAAAACATTATTGCTCAAATTGGGAAGGACTGAATGAGAAAAGAGGGATGCTTCCCAGCATAAGACCTGCACATTTCTATAATGTATGTTTTTCGAAGTCAAAGGCAGCCTTTAAGGGTCCTACTATAATATTATCTATTTATTACTAAATATTATATATTTGTTATGTAATCCTGAGGATAAGGTCCAAGGCAAAATATTGAAAATTCAGTGTAGGTTACACTACTTGTCAGCAAGCTTTCTGTGTGAAACAACTGGATTCTTTGACTGTCTTCCAGGATCCTGAGAATTACTTAATACTTGATTTGCCCTTTGAAGAAATAACGCATGTAGTCCTTCCATAGTTAATGCTGTAACTACGTTTGCTTTTAAAATTCGTTGTGGATTTCTGTGCCCCTTTCTACTTGTATATCATAAACGTCAGATGTTCTGGGTGCAGAAAGTGCACTGATATGGGGATGAAAGTAACATAGTTTCAGTGATTTTAATGTTCATTCCTATAGTGATAGCAATGGTGGGGATCTGGTAAGTGCATTAAATTAGAATTGTTTGGCACTGGGATACTTTTGTATAAAAGTTACCATTAAAGGAATTTCAAAAATTGATTGATATACTTTGTACTCAACCATGAGTCTGGGCTTTATTATGATAGGTCATTAGAAGAGCAGCAATTGATATCCTGGTGTTTTATAGCTCACAGCCCCCTAATGTAGCAAGGTTTCAAATACCAAATTTTTATTTGTAAGGAGGCTTGTTTTCAGCCCCTAGTTTCATTTTTCTCCTTCATCATTTGAGTTAAGACAGCAGAAAAAGATTCTTTTGAGCTGACTGTCTTTAATAGTGGAAGAAACTCTTGCAGGAAATGAGGTGTGCCCCTCAATGCCTAATACTATAAATGTGTTAAACAGACTCGTGCTAAGGAATCTTTTCTTCTTGCTTCAGTTTTCTTATTAGACTGTTGTATCACCCACCATTATGTCGTGCAATACCTTTGTTTCTATTTCTGCATCTTATCATCTCACTTCCAGACTGCTGAAATTCCTGTAGTAATTTGTTTTAGAGGTCAGCTCCTTTGATGGTCACTTTTCCCATGTGTGTATACAGCGCTTAGCATAATGGAGTCTTTAAAATAAACAGATGCACACAAACATTACAGCATCAAAAGTAATAACAGCCCATTGGGTTTCCACTAAGCTACATTCTCAGTAAGACATTTGAATCTGTAGAAGATGAAGTTCTATAGCTCCTATTTCTACTGGTGTCCTTAGAAGAGTAATAATTGTTTTCCTTTTATGCAACAGTTAAGTAGGCCACACTTGCTTTTTTTTCTTTAGTTTTAGACTGCTGATAGAATACATAATTTTCAGAAATTAGTTCTATAATATAGTGGATGAATCATGGAATCATTAAGATTGTAAGAGATCTCCAAAATCATTGAGTTCAACCTTTGATTAAATACCACTCTGTCAACTAAACCATAGCGCTAAGTGCCACATCCAGCCATATCTTGAATACCTCCAGTGCTGGTGACTGCACCACCTCCCTGGGCAGCCCATTTCAATGCCTGACCACCCTTTCAGTGAAGAAATCTTCCTGATATCCAATCTGAACCTCTCCTGGTGCAGTTTGAGACCATTTCCTCTTGTCCTACCATTGGTTGCCCGGGAGAGAAGGCCAACTCCCCCCTGGCCAGGGCCTCCTTTTAGGTGATTGTGGAGAGTGATAAGGTGTCCTCTGAGCCTCCCTTTCTTCAGACTGAATGATGACAACTCCCTCAACCACTTCTCACATGTCTCACTCTCTAGACTTTTCACCAGCTTCGTTGTTCTTCTCCAGGCTTGTTCCAGCACCTCAACATCTTTCTTGGAGTGAGGCGCCAAAACTGGACACAACACTTGAGTTGCGGCATCACCAGCGTCAAGTAAAAAGGGAGCATTGCCACCCCCACACCAACTCAGTTATATCTGATTTAGAGCAAAAATACAGGTGTTCCCATCATAGTACAGGAGAGTGGGAAAGTGCATATCTAAGAATTGCAGAACATTACTGTTGATAACTTGGAAAGCTTCATAGTATAGCTTATGCTCCCTTTGATAGCACAAGACTTACTTTTAAAAGAAGGTGGTAACTAACTTTGATAGAGAGAGAAACAATTCAAAAGTCATTGCTTGTAGTGTATTAAAGAATGGCTTTCATTAACCGTAGAGAATGCTTAGGTATCTATTCACAGAGCTGTATTTCCAGTTACTATTTAGTTGGTAGTCAGTAATGTAGCAATAAAATGAATTAGTTTTTAAAATAAAAGAGCAGAATAGATG
Organism: Polioptila caerulea; assembly: GCA_013397295.1. Taxonomy (NCBI): domain Eukaryota; kingdom Metazoa; phylum Chordata; class Aves; order Passeriformes; family Certhiidae; genus Polioptila; species Polioptila caerulea. The sequence continues at coordinate 13,101 of VYXF01001322.1, forward strand.
CTCACATTCTCCAGCAAAGCTATAATGCATCTTTATTTTCTGAGAAGGAAACTTAAGGATATCAGATAGGATTATACAAAAGACAGCAATTATGACTTACTAAATCAGTCTTCTATCCATTAAAGATTCTCAGCAAAATACAATCTATTTGTCTTAAGTGAGAGAAAGTAATTACTGCTCCTTCATGTGGGCAGTTTCAAGGCTGAAACTTAAGTCTTTCTTTATTGCATTCCAAGAAAAACAAGATGAAATTAGTGCAAATATACTGTTTGACATTTTGGTGTCTCGTGGCAAACTATGATCTCCAAGTTCAGACCTGCTGTCACTCCTGTCATGGGATGGGTACTGAAGCAATGGATTCCAGCTCTGACAGGGAGTACTCTGAGAGCAGATGCAGTTCTGCAGTGCTGTGTTATCATGTTTGGTTTAACTTTGATGCTTGAAGCTTTTTGAAAGGTCATTTGTAGTACATTGATATTCTGAAAGGTTTTTCTGATTATGTTATTAATAACTTCAGAAAAGCTTGCAGGCCTGAAATAGCTATTTGCATACATGTGTCCAGCATTGATTCTGCTAAGTGTCAGAAAGAAAAAAGCCAAGGCCATATATTAGATCAGATGTTCTGCACTGGGAAAAATGTGCTTGACTGCACTGTGTGGGAGACACACAGTGTGCAGTTTTTACTTCTCTGTCCTCCTTTCTGCACATTAAATTCTGCTTACAAAAATATTGATTTGGAAATCTCACTTTAGTTATATGGGGTTTTTTTGTTTTTTAAGGGATGATTTTTGTAGACAGTGGACTACCAGTTAGTTCTTAAAAGGACGCTAAAGGTTTTTAGTTTCTCCCCTGATTGCAATTACTAGAATTGTTTTTAATATCACACAGCAAATCTAGTAGCTGCATTTATTTTTGCTTCCTTCATATGAGGTAAGTTATAAGTTGTCTGTGAAATTATATGGCCAGTGGCCAGGTGTGACTACATTAAAAGGGTGGATGAGGAGGAAATGCACCAGGAAAACATTTCTACCAGAGTGGCAGTTTCCTGAATGATGAAAAATTACTGTAAAATATAGTAGCAGTTAAAAGCCCAAAATTGATTTAAAATAAAAACCACCTTGATTTACATCTTGGGTAAACACAGGGATTGGGAAAGTTTCTGATAATATTGTCAAATATTGAATATTTTAATTTTAAATTAAACATCTCAAATACCAAAGACCTTGATAGAAAATACAGAAATGTGCTTGTCTAAGCAGGAAAACCTGTCTGTCAATGAGATGAGAAATGAAAATTGTCAGGAAACATAAAATTGACAACTGCTTTCTTGACCTGTCTTGTTAATGACAGCCAAAAGACGCTGTATGGACTTGGGTGACAGAAATAAGACGAAAGTATATCCATGAGAAAGTCAAGAGATACCCTGAACCTAATGTGAACCATAGCATAATTGTGAAGATGATTATTCTCTTTGGATGCAAATCCTTCTATATGTCCACAGATTACTTACATATCTGTTGAATTATCTGATAAGACAATCTACTTGAAACAAATATTCTCAAGCCTTACAGCACACAAAAGCAACTATTTTACGCTAATACATAGTGTCTACTGATTTTCTGCTTAATATCCACTTCCTACATAGCAAGTATTCTTAGGCAACACTCTTTTGAGGTGCTTTTGTACTTTGTCAAGAGGAACTTTCTATATATCTCTTGGTGTAATTCTGGGAGTTATTTAAGGTAAGCCTAACTTTACCAAAATTCTCTAATTGATTTAATTATTCTGCTGTGCAAATTTCTGGTTAAGACTATCTTGTGAAGGGAAAAAGGATTTGAATATAAATTGGAAATATATATATATATGAAATTGAAACATATATGTGTACAGCAATACATTTTTTCCTGTCTCCTGAGAAAATGATGCGTTAAGCTTAGTGGAGATGTTTGCAAATCTCAAATAGCTTTACCAGCTAACTGAAATTAAAGCTCTAGAGGGTAAAATGCAAATGATTTGATGAAGGATAGCATTTAATTCTACTGTATATGAATATTGTCTAGCATAGAGAGTTCAAAGAAAATCATGGAACATTCCATATTTGGCCTATCACATGGAAAAAATCAACACAAGATTGAGGGCTGTATTACGATAGGAATTGTATGACATGATAGGTAGAAGTGAAAAATTCACCCCGATTTTATAGGAAGCCTTCACCACCTAAGGAACTGCATACTGTTTAAAAGTGCAGTATTAAAGAATCATAATGAAGCTGAAAATTTAAGTGTTTGAAAAAGCATAAATCTATTAAAGAATGTGGTGCTAGAGAAAAGAACTTTTAACATTTATTTTGTTGTTCTAAAATGGAAACTAAGTGGAAGTAACTGTCTATGCAGTATCATTTATAATATAGGCTTGATTTTACTGGTATGGACAGTATCAGACCATCCTTGTGCACTTTCACTCTTTCTATCTATTCTCCTTAAAAGCCATCAAAATAGTGTTGGTGAGATCTTACCCACAAATATTTGTGGTATTTTTATGCTAATTACTTTATTCCCATAGGCAATCTCTTCACTGGCAATCCATAAAGAAGAAATATACAATATCAAAATGAATGGTTTTCTTTAATAAAAAAAAAATTCTCTTGAATAGGGATATTAAAAGAGAAGAATTGCTTTTGTGTAGCTTGATAAGGGAGAAATCATCGAGATTTCATTTTGTTTGCAGTTTCTGTTAATAGTAGTGGATCTTATTTTCGTTAATTTTAATTAAGAGTAATTGGGTGTCAAGTTGAGGTCAGCCTCTTCAGCTTCCACTGCAACTGCTGGAGAAAGATAAGGGCTATCAGATGACAGTTCATGTTACTAAAACTGTTGCTGAAAATAGTTGCACCCTTTCTGCCAGTGCACTTATTTCTCTGTATTGGCAAGGATTGTTGGCTTGAGCAAGACACCCAACTCCTGCAGGACAGGGTGAGTGAGGTATCATGTCACCCGTGGTGAATGAGAGACACTCAGGCTGCATTTGACTGCACGAGAGGTGGTGGCTGACAAAGCATTGAGATTTGAGAAATGTAGAATTACTGCTACTGTGGGCTTCCACACCCAGACTCCCTATAGGAAAGTGGTTGTGATCTCAAACACAGGACCTTCAAAAAGGCAGTTTGCAAATATTTTTTATGACTAGGTTACACATTGAAGATGTAAAGGATACTGAATTCCTGATAATTTTCTGTAACAGGAAAGCTACGGGAGATACATAACAGGGAGATAGAAAATCACCTTTACCATGGTAGAGAGGGAGTTATTAGTAGCTTAGAGTCTGATGATTCTATGATTTGTTCAGGAGCTTCTTTGTATACTGATACAATACAAGATGAAAAATCAAAAAGGCATTCAATATAAAAGAAAGAGAGGAGTCTGATAGAATTGTTTTACAATAAAATATTAACAATATTTCTAATCTTGGCTCATAGCTGAGTCAGTGTGAACAGGTCTCGTCATTTGAATTTCTTCTAACTGTAAAGACAAACTGGAAGCAAATGCAAATATTCATATTTCATATGTATATAAGAACTTCTCTATTCTATGCGTATAGCAATACATAATTTACAGCAGGATTGAAGAAAAGTTATCAGTATTACATAGAATGCTTTAAATCTGCTGATATTTCTGTTGGATTCAAAAGGTATTTTGGCTCTTTGCTTTTCTTCCATAAAATAAATATTATTCTTCTGGTGCTATCTCTTAGTTCTCTGTTTTCTGACACTGGTTTTTGTTCTTCTCCTAATCTTCAGCCTAATTCAATGAAATATTACCATGCTTGAATTATTATCAGGAACTAGAAAGCATCATTGAGAACCACAGTTAAAAGTGTGAATAAACAATGGGAGTTTTTGCTTTAATAAAGCAAAGCTTTTTGCAGCAAAAGCTGTAACTGTTTCATACTAATGAAGACTTTCAAAGGAATTATTTTCAGTCATGCTCAAGCCTTATTCTGCTGACCATATACAGCTTTTTAACTCCAAAACATTCTTCAGAGTCAAATTTTGCCTTTCAAGCCCCCACATTTCACATGCTTCTTAATGATTCATTCGTTCCTACGTTGTCTGTTTTGGTAATGGACCTGCCATCTGATTCAGCATGATAGGTCTTTGCTGCCAAATCATTCCACATTTGATTGTTGACTTTTTGTACTTCAGGTTCCATGCTCTTTCTTGTTCTCCCACCTAGGATTTCTGCAGACTTTTGCATCTTTCCTGCATAATTTCCTGCTGTGAGGAAGTCTGCTAGGCTCTGGCTGGGCTGTGCTTTGGTGACAGTTTGTTACACAGCTGTGAGGAACTAGGATTCTCAAATGAAGGAAACCGGCCTCTGCCAAACTCCTGGGTTATGAGAACCTGATGAAGAGTAGAAGCATCATCACTGAATTTGCAAGAAGTGAAAAGCATATTTACTTCCATTGGATTTTTTTTTTTAAATAATGTATGTTAAAATGAAGACATGTCAAAATATATGTGTGAGCAGCTGTGATCATTTTTACTCTTTCAAAACAAATGTGATGATTTATTTTGTTTATTGTTTTTTATTTTTAAGAAGGGCTTGACCTTGGAAGTTGCTTATGGCAGATTCCTGGCCTCATGTGGAGACATAACATCAGCAGAAGTCTACCCAGTTGATTTACTGCAGAAAGGCTCATCATCATCATAAATTCCTCAAGCCAAGATTTGTGCTCTTTACTTTCTTCAATAAAGAACCAAGCATATAAATTTTTCAGAATAAATAATTATGTCAATAACTGCAAAAGATTTTAATGAACAAATCCTGTCTTTCCATTTTTAAAAATGTCACAGCTGGCACAATGTTATAGGTAGTAAAGGTTTGATTGAACATGCTAATCTGAGCAGACCATGTTTAGAAGGAATAAACTGTCTTTAGATATTGTTCTCCACTTTGTCTAACATAGACTTTACCATATATTAAACAAGCATTCTCTTTCCTTCTTGTTTCTTTATTATCACACAGATTGCTGAAATAAATCCAAAATGTTCTTCTTTTACATCTCATTTACATCTATTCTTGACAGAGTTCTCTCTGTTTTCAGGACTGTTAATGTAATGAAAATTACATGAGTCGTGAGAAACTGGGAGGGAAGATAAAGGCAAAATTATAAAGTAAACAAAAATGAGAAAAGTAGGGAAGGTAAGAGGGTTTAGAGATATTAAAAGATATATGAAAGTTCAAAATTTATCCGAACAAGATGCAACAGAGTAGGTGACCTAAAGCCATCATGGGTGTTATTACTTCTTGTTCATTTATTCATTTGTACATGGAGTTGGAAGCTAAACAAATCCTCAGCAAGCAGATATGAATGTCTGCTCTTTGATGGCAGGTGTCTGTGCTGCTCTGTTCAGAAAAGACATACCTGCACACTTGTTAGTATTTGACTGTGCTGGCATACATCAAGCAGCAGGAATACCAGCAAAATGGTTCATTCCCATGTGGGATTAATTGAAACTATTCAGAGAGTAAGGAAAATCAGTGCAGATTTTCAGAAAGACTTTCAACCTCTTTTCCTCATACAAAATTAAAAAAAAAAAATCCTAAAATTTAAAAAGTGTACAAGGTGGATGAATAAATCTGTTTTTCAGCACGCAAAAAATATTTCTTTTTTTTCCCTTGGGTGCTGCTCTGGTTTGTGGAAACTTTCTTAAAAGCAATGAAAAAATACTCTACATAATACCAAAAATATCTTTTTTTCTCATGTTTTTATGCTAAGTATCTTGCAAGTGCCATGTCAACAGCCTCAGTGCAACTGCAGTCTCAAACTAAGGTGAGATTGGCCAGACCTGCACAATCCAAAAGCCATGCATCTTGCCTGTTATGGGGACTGACAGCACAAAACTTGCAAAGAGTGAACACAGAGCATAGAAAAATTGTCTTGGGGCTTTATTGAACACCAGAAATGCTGCAATGTTTTTTCCACAAATTAATCTGTGATTAGTGTATACCTTAGTAGCTACCATTGAGCTGGAGTCTGATTCAAATGATGTTGGGGGTTTTCTTGATCATCCACAACTTAATTGTTAGGGTAGGTGAAATTAGAGTACTAAGCAGTTTTGTATATAGGTCTGGAAAAAAAAAAGCACAGAGTTGTATTTTCCCCAGATAGCATGGATCTGGGAAACCTTATCTCCATTTAGTCTTCTAAACAATGTTAATTTTTCAGTATTCTTTGCACAGATTTCTTAGTCATTTAATTTTATCTGCCCATTACTACCAAATGATATCCCACTAAGTACTGTGTTTAACATATAGTAAGAAAACTGTTTTGATGTTCCTCAGGTCCATTTTATTTCGATTTATTCAAAGGACATTGAACTTTAAAACCATTCAATTAAATTCATTATTTCATAAATTTTTCTTTTTGCTGAGAGATCTAAACATTTTTATAAAAATAAACCCCAAGCCGTTTCTTTCTGGGGACCATTGATAATTTAAAGAAGTAATTTGTGTCTTTAGCCTCATCCTGTGAAATATGATCCAACAGAGCAGTGGAATCCTTAACTAGAAATCCAGGGAGTTGATGTTATTCAAACAACTCTAAATCTACATCTCATCAATGAGATGATTGAAAGCTTTCTGCAAATCAAGGGAATCAAGGAACTATATCTAGGTTTGGGGGTGTAACTGTATGTGAATTATTGGATTATTATTACATCTTAATAGCTTACTTACTTGCCACAAATTTTTAAAAATAGGTACAGAATTCAGAGATATAAGCAGATCTGATGTTTTTAAGTATAGACCTCAAAAGATCATCTGCCATAGTGAATCATCTTTATTAATGATTGCATTTCTTGTCTGCCTCCTTTGCAAATCAGATGAATCCTACTGTGAGTGCCAAATGTGAATACTAAATGGCATTCTTTCTTCTCCATATGTGCCCAGCACTGATGCTGCTGCATGGGATCCTTGATCAGTAGGATTGACTGTCTGTAGATGAGCCATCCTGCTGAAGTGAGAAAAATATCTAGTGCAATTTTGCTAGGATTATTTTCAGAATGATATCACTTCTGACATTGGCCATGGAAACCCTAATGGTTGAGCTTATACTGTTGTTGACTTGTTTGCAGCCACTATAATAAAAAAAAAAAAAATGAAGTTAAACCAAGCAAAAGTTACAAAACCAGACTCATATTCCTTTTGCAGGAGAGAATAAGGAGATATTCAATTATGTTCTGAAGTTACTAGAGTTACTAGAACTTTTGTTTTAGCTGTATTTCATTAATAAGGCACCAAAGAGTTCAGCAATACAAATGATAGAACAGTCTCCCATTCTGTTTTTAGCCCTAAAATATTGTAGTTATGAAACCTACCACAATTAATTCCAAAGCTGAATCACAGATAGAAAAGGCTTTAGAAGAATGAGTTCTTCTGGTTTTCTCTTGATGACTTTTGGGGAGACTGCATCTGTGAGGATAGTTTCACTTTTTTCCTCAAGAATGACAGGTTTTCCTTTTACATATCTTTCTCTGATCTGTCGTTTTCTCTTATTTCTGTATACTATGTCCCAGATTAAAATTAACTTGGCCCCAAGAAAACAAAGTGAACTTGGATCAAATGGTATAAATATTTGATCCAGAACTGGAACAGTCCCTGTAATTTTTGCTGACATGAAACTGGAACTAAACAAAAACATTTTCAGTCACAGATGTTGTTAGAACTCAAGAGATATTGTTCTAGTTTAACTTTTTATTCAGTATTTTTCTGACAACTAGTGCTCAATTTCATGAACACAGTTTAAACAAGATAAGTAAATGACAAAGCTATGGGCAGGGCTGTAAAAGAAGTTACTAGGAAGTCCCATGTTGTGAGTTCAAGTCGTGTGTTATGAGTTCATAACACATCAGCAATGACACAGTATTTTCAGGTTTCTGCAGCAGAGAAACACTGAGGTAGTTTGATATCAAGCAGGTAAATTGCTTTGTGCTCATTGTAGTCCTGGGGCCTAGCCCAGCTGTTTTGTGGGATGGCATCCTCAGGAGACCCCACTGTGAGCACTGCTGGGGAACAGCTTGCAACACTAGCTCAGAGTATAGCTCCCCTGAAAGCTGTCATTCAGTTGCCTGCTTCCTCAACCACCATCCCCTCAGCTTCTTGATAGTGATATGGAAAAGCCAGAGGAAGGCCTCTCTGGAATGAAAGCCATTAAGGCATTTTGCTTTCTAAAGTTTTATTTTGTTTTCTTCTCCTATGATAAATTAAATATCTAAAGTAGCATCCTTGACTGTTGGAAGCTTTCTTACAGAAGAGAATCCAGCCCCTCAAACCCCAATGCAGTAAACTGAGATAGGATGTGTCTTAGGAAGGGGGACTGTCATCTTTAAAGAGAGATGTTTATTGCCTATGTTGCTAAGTAACCTGAAATCATTACATCTTAGTACTACCTTGAGTAGAGGATAAAGAAAACTGTTTTCTTAGCAAAGTTCTGTATGAGACAAGGGCATGCTGATAAAATCCATGGTTGGGTGGAAAGGATAATATTGACTGCAATAGGAGATTTTAATTTTAAAAGCAGCTCTCTGGATGATGTTAGTAACTACTTTCCTGTGACTTATAGTGAAAGCAGAAACATCAATCACTTGACAAAATGACTCCCTCTGCTCTCATTTTCCTATTTATTTAATAGTATTTTGCAGTTACAATACATCAACAAATCAAAATAGCCTTTGTGGTTGCCACTGCAGTTTGGGAAGGGTCTACAGAAACCCAAGTTTTCTTATGCTGTTCTAATTTATAGTGTCTGCACTGAAGAATTTATTTACAAGAAATTTATGACCAGAAAAACTCCTGAATAGTACAGGTTATTATGAGTATGTCAAATTAACATGAACAAAGAAGATTTTCCATCAGTCCTGGCATCATCAAAGATAAAATTCCTGGAAATAAGAAAGATATGTAAAAGAATTTCAAGCAGCGTTTCATGTTAGTACAATAACTGATAATTCAAAGGTTGTTTCATATTTTATAATATCCTTTAAAACAACTGCTTTTTCAAATTAATTTTTTTTGCTCACATTTCTCTGCTTGACTTAGATTGTTGTTATTTAAAGGTTAAAAATGAAACTTCTAGGTTACGTATTTTTAACAACAGAGTACGAATAAATCAACATTTTAGAGATTTGTCACTGTAGGATTTTGATAAATCTCGAACCGTATTAGGAACAAAACCTTAGACTGAAAATTAACACTTGAGGGGAAGACTTGAACCATGCCTTTATGATTGTTGATGCTCAGAAAATGCTAACAATCGTAACACAAAGCCACTATCCATTTTAAAACAGAGCACAACGCGAAGCTCCTGGGAAGAGGTGAGAGGACCTGATCTGACACATGCTGGCCAGAATTGCAAACATCAAAAAGTACATGTAGCATAGACAGGAGGTTGTTGATCGCTCTGATGAAACCCTTCACACAATTTGTGACTCAAGATGAATGGACTGTTCACCTCTGGGAAAATTGGACATTCATTATTTTAGTATGGGATTTAGTACATGGATATTGCAGCAAGCACTAAGAGGAGGCATTTAGGTCATGAAGGTGAATTCAGAAAAAGGAATGAGCTGAGGAAAAGCCAGATAGTGCTTTTCAAGAGCCACTTATCCTATCAGTGAGGGAGAACTGAAGATCCCGTTCATCCCATCATCTATGAGTTTAAAGAGTCCTCACTTACTCTAAGGGAGAAATTAAAATTTTGAGTCATGACTACAAGAGTTATATTACAACATTCTTGTGTTTGGTCACTGTAGAAAAAGAGAAATAAAAAAGACAAGAGAAACCATTCACTTACATTTTAGTCAAGGCAATGTACATGAATATGTGAAACTATATTTATTAACTTCAGTGGGGGAAATATTGTAAGACATGTTTGATGCCAAATAATTTTTATCCTTTATTAATGAGCAATGTCTGATAGAGAACCCTAGACAAATTTACACATTTATAAACATTTATACTTCAAGAGTTTTCCTTAAACTGCCATCTTAGCTGTGCTCACTTTGTGTTTTAGAAAAAAATCAAAGTAATTTTAGGGATAAAAGTACAACCGGTTTACATAAATTAGCTTTTATTCCAGAGAAAAGCAGGTAAGACCAGAAAACCACAAGGAGTAGACTGAACTATAATATTTTTGCTAAAGATGAAGTACTCTAGGTAGTAGCCACAGAATGAAAATGGTGTAGCTGGGACAGGAGACGGGTTAAGATATTTGAATGCATTTCTGTCACATGCACTGCAGTGACTTAACAGCAAGAAGGGGAAAAAATATTTGTCAGTGGGAAGATTAAAAAAATTACACTTGTGCTCCATGTATGTAATGAACTATAGTTAAAGCATGTCTACAATGATGTCCAGTTTGTGTAAAGGCTAAGATAAGTAACTACTAATAACGACTGAGAAACTGAGGTTGCTGCTTTTGGATACCCAATTCCTGAAGCAGGAAAAGAGTTTACACAAAAATTAGATTTTCCACAGATGTCTTAAATGTAGATACTTGATTTTTTTTTTTCCCAAATAGCACAAATAAATGTCTTATACTTGATAACATAAGCTAACTATCAGTATGGTCCCAAAGAGAAGGAAACTTCAGAAGTAACATGGGGTTATAAAAAAGTCTTTCTTAAAATATGCTGAAATGCACCACACAGTAGTTACAGCTGCCAAAAGGAAGCTGGAGATCCCCTTTCCCATGAATACAAATTTTATTTCTCTATATAACTTATGATTTGCTATACATGTTTCCAGGTATTTTCAGGTATTAATTTCAATGCACTTTGCTGATTGCAGCTGCTGACTGAAATATTTGTCAAATTTTAATAGAGTACAGGGCAGATCTAGGCAATCAATGTATTGATCTGAGTTTTTAAAAGACTACTTCTAGGCAAAATGTGGACTATATTAGCCAGAGTAGAAGTGTTAGAGGGCATGAAGGATTTCAAATGACAACTAGAGAGCACATATTTCCGGACTCTCTCCCAGCCAGGTAGGGAGCTTTCCAAGGTAGATATTTGTTTACAAGTAGGATAGAGATTCAGAAAATGTGATAGAAGGTCCATCACCTCTGTTTGAACCTGAAAAATGTGAGAGTAGGATAACTTACATACTAGATTTATTTGAATTAGCTCTGGCCTACCTGATTGCAATATCTGTCTGGAGGTTTTAATTCAGGATGTGTGAATGTAAATGACTTGCACTGAAGATTAGATTCATGGTGACAATCAGAGACTGGATAAGGGTTCATATTTGATACAAAAATCACTAATGAACCAAAGCCATCTTTTTTGTGTGGCTGAGTAGCATGTGAGTGGGAGACTAGTAAGTTTTATATGAAATGTATGATTCAGTGTACTTAAACTATGACTTATTTGAATACAGTCCTTCCAGGCAGAAGGTAATGGTTTTTCTACACAGTAAGCTAATCACTGGAGAATAGTTTAGTTAAGGACTAAGTCAATAGGTGAAGACAGCAAGATCCCTAATTTTACATTGTCAAAACAAATGATTTTAACTTCTGCCAGAAGTAGTTCCTGTGTTTCAAGGGAAAACATGGGGCAAAGCAACAGTGCAAGCCATGCCAGAGGACAATTGGATATATTCTGTCAGTCTACTAAGGACTTGGATTTCAGTGCCTGGAAGAGTATTTCTCACAAACGTAGCAAGAAAGGTATAACAAACTTTGCTTGGGGAAGGATGTCTGTCACTAACAAGCTCAGTTCTGGGAAAAAGGTGCTGGAGCAAGGATCTGAGATCAAGGCCCCTTAGGCAGCTGAAGTCTTAGGCACTGAGTTCTCAGCGGGAAAGTATTAGCCAAACAGCCTGAACACCATGTTTGTTACCACATTGGCTTCAAAATCCTTTTATTTTAACTTTCCCTAGGAAAGGAAATTTTATTTTTGTTTTATTATCAATATTATTCCTATGGAGAATCTGTTCCTAGGAGAATTACTTTCTATATTATTTCACTAGTACTCTTAAATGGCTAATATTCCTTTATGTATTTTGTCCTTCACTGTACTTACAAGTTTGCTTTGTTAATTATTATCTGTAACAGGGATTAGTATTCTGTCTTTCCTCCTCTTTGAGCATGAATATAGAATCACTAAATCAGAATGGACCTATTACAAATTTCAGAGGCACTGGAGAGCTCATGTAAAACAATGTTCTTTCATTTAAAATTACCTCACATCAACTGTCTTTACTAGTTTACTCATACTACAGTAAACTTTTTGGTGTCATTTTGTTTAATTCTTTGAGTCTAATTTTGTGAAATATTGTGTAAAATGCCCTACCAAACTGAAGTTATACTCGTCTCGTTTAGTTCCTTTTATTAACTGAAAAATGTAATCTTATTCAAAGTAATTTAAATTTACTTTCCATTTTTACACTTCAAGCGTTTGCATTGGCTATTATTCTTGACTTTGTTTTTAACCTTTGAATGCTCATAGACTTTAATTTCTAATATTTGTTTCAGTATTTTGTTAGGAAGATAATTCTCAATCTCTTCTTTGTCCTGTGTGCTCTCTGCCTGGTGGTTTTTTTTCCTATAGTGATTGTTTAATGTTTTTTTTTTCCTGTAGTGAATTCTGCCTGGAGACATAGGCACCAATACTCAGAGTGTCCAGCTTTACAGAATTCAGGAAAAAAGTGGTGACAAAAACTCTGTCATGTGAAGTCCTGGAATAGAGTCCCAAAAGAGAATACTGCAATCCATCCTGATTTTGGACTGGATCATCAGCATCTCTACAATTTGATCAGTGAGCCAGCCCAGAGGGGTATGTCCATCCTGACAGAGGAACAGCTTGAGAATGAGCCTTATACAATGTGGTGGAGAAAGGATGCCTTAGTCTCTCCCACAGTTTTGCTGTCAGTTCACTGAAAGGTGCAACTTAGCATCCTCTCCCTGGAAATTTGGTATGTACATCACAGACTTTTCCATAAGTACTATGCAAATACAGTTCTCAAATAAACCTTGACTTATTTGGCATTGTGCTGAATGACAAAGTAAACCCAGTCTTGTTTTCATAGTCGTGTTACTTCAAAGTTCCTCTCTAGCTTTGTCCCCAAATCTAGAACATACTTTGTGTTCTGAGACTGTTTAGGTCATGATGGAGACAAGACAAAAATTGCATTGCCTGCTGCTGTTTTAAATATTCAACATCCCTAAAAAGTTATTACATATTTCTAAAAGTTGATGGGTACTTGATTCCATTCTTATGTCCTTCAAAGACCTTGAGAAACTACTGAGAATAGGGAGGTTAACAGTTTCAATTTTGTTTTAATGAGATACTGAAGTCTTGGGAAGCTGTGGAGATAAGGAGAGAAATAACTACATGATAAATGAGAAAAAGCAGAATTGTAACAGAGGACTAGGAGATACAGGACTCTTTATAAATGAAAGGTTTGAGGAATATGCTGTGGGAAATAAAATAAGGAACAGTGAAAAGGAAAGATCTCATCTTTATATTGTACATTTCTATTTTTGTAAATCAGCGATAGTCATAAGAAAACTGCGTTGAGATCACTGTCTGGTTCTGAGATCAGATTATGGTAATGCACAGTGGATTGATCAAGTCTGGGTGAATGACTTGAAAATATGCTGAGCTGTTGCTGCAGGACTCTTCAAAGTCAAAGTCAGAGAATAAGAAGTAGAAAGGAGACTGACTGTGCAAGAATTGGTTCTCCCAGGGTTACTGCAAGCGTGTTCCACAAGAATTTGTCACTAGTTTGTGATGAACGCGGTGCTCTTGTTTTCAAAAGAGATAATTGAGGAATGCATTTAATTTGTTTTCCAATGGTTTAAAAATAAAAACCAGCATGACAAGAATATTAATTTTGATTTTTGGAATCATTGGGTTTGTCTGCCCAAAACTACACTTTTAAAAAATCATGATCCTATTGTGACACACTTATGCCCAACACCTGCCTCTCAGGAAACTAATACCGCAAAACTTTTGAGCACCTCATTTTACAGTGCTACAACTCTATAGTAAGCTTAGGAGAAAAATCTGAAAGGAAATATTAAAAAAACTGAAATTCATTATCATAGACCTAAAAACATCAGGATGATTTCTGAGTTTATGTTCCTCAGAAAGCAAGTATAACTACTATATAATGTAAAATGTTTACACCAGTCCTTGGCACAGAAAACTGTTTTCTTGCGTAATTATTTATGTAAATAAGTAAAATCGTTTTCAACAGAATTGCATGATTGTAGATTGTTTCTTTTTACTGTAGGTGCAGAACTGTAATAATTTACCTTTACCCTTGGCAGACTCTTTTTGCTTTCTCTAAGGAGACCATATTTTCTCAAAAGTGAGGTTCTCCCTTGTGTTTTATTTTTAATATGGATTATTTTCTTAAAAAAAAGGAAAGTTTCAAACAAAATATCTTGTTATTATCAAATAACAAACCCAAAATAATTTGCTAATGAGAGTCATGTCCAGACCTTGAGGGCGGAGGACTTTGCTCCTGACAAGAAATTGTGTTGAAAATATCCACCAGTCGGTGCAAATTTTCCTGTTCCAGAGGCAAAATATTTGGTTTTATGCCTGCTGAGTCAAATTACTAGATATGATTTAATGGAACAAAATAGAGAGAAAAAGGGAAACTGCTTCACTACATTTTTGTTTTTATTGCAGCATGGTAGCAAACGGCGCTCTAGCACTCATTGTTTTGTCTCCCTAGGCAAGTGCAGCTGCAAAGGGCTCCCAGATCCAGCTGGAACTGAGATGTGAATGGGAGACAAAGGCAAGGGTTGGTTTGTAAATGATGACATTTTTTGTCCCATATAAGCTGTACAAAATCGTTCCATTTTGTTAAGAAGTTACCTTAAATACATAAAAGTGTTTTTTTACAAAAAGTATAAATAATGTTAACTTGTTAAATGTTCACCTGGAAAGAAGGAATATAAGGTAATTTGACAGTGAAAAACCCCAGCTGTTAGAGGAATTTCAGAAGAAAATAGATTTAAACGTGCTAGAATTAAAAGTATTGATACAGAGTAAAAATGAAAGAGTTAAGAGAAATATATGGTTATAGCTGGGTGAAATTAGTTCAGCAAACAGGAAATTTATTATTTAAAATACACAACTGAGATCCAGAAATCCATAAAGAGTTTCATTCATAAAACAGTCAGGGAGATATGTGAACTACTAGTTTCAAAATCAGTCAAAAATGTAAAAATGTAAAAAAGATATCGAGAAGTAATATACATAGTAGGTTTTATGTTTAACACTAAGACGTATAGGATTCTTGGGAAATTCAAAATAAGTCTGGATTCTGGGGCTTTTGCTGGCTTATTTTTTTGTGAAAAAAATTAAGCATAATTTTTCAGGTCCACTGGAAAAAGATTATTATTTCCCCCAGTTTTAAATTAAACAACCTACCTGAAGGTCCTTTAAACATGTCACTGTTGTTACTTTCAAAAACACTTTTCCAGCATGAAAGCATGTTCTGCTGTTCCTTTCACTGCTTCATCTTCCTTTATGTTTCTGAATGCCTTCCAATGAGTTTCATTTTGCCTGATATCTCCCCTAGCAATCTTCTCCAGTGATCAAAGTCCTCCATTTTGTGATCTCTCACTTAGTTATATCCTCCTAAAATAAAAATTAGAAGACCCTGCCTTGCTTTTACAGATCTACTATTCAAGGCTGCTCCATTTGAATAGATGATGATCAAAGATTAGTAATCCTCATTGTGCAGCATTTCCACTGAATTAGAGGTATTATCATCTCCTCTGGAATTACCCCTTTATGGAAACAAAAGTTAAAACAGGATGCAATTAAATTATACATTCAAAATATTTCTGAAGTCTTCCTCACAATTATAAAGTTAAATCCTAAATAAAATGAAAATAATAACTTTTACCGTTTTAATCTCTGTAAATTTTCATGTAAATTTTCATATAAATTTATTTCCAGAGCCCTTTTATACAAGATTTACACACTTCAAATCTTTTTCTCCATGTTTTTATTTCCACTCTAAACAAATTTGCTATTTATTACAAGTTTTAGAGATTCAGAATTTTTGAATTCTTAATAGGGAAAGATTCTTATACAATACAGAAGCATTTTTCTATAGTTTAGTTTTGCTTTTTTCTTTAATCTTTTTATTCTACATGCAGGATTTAATACTTTTGATTATTCAGTGTACTCAGAAACTATGCTTTGATGGTTAAGTGTGTCTTTCTATATCTAGCACTGATGACAGCAAATCACTGAAGATCCTTTGTGGCATTGTTCCCGAAGGAAAACA
The DNA here is from genome assembly GCA_013397295.1 of Polioptila caerulea. NCBI lineage: Eukaryota > Metazoa > Chordata > Aves > Passeriformes > Certhiidae > Polioptila > Polioptila caerulea. The sequence continues at coordinate 29,414 of VYXF01001322.1, forward strand.
AAATGACATTTCCAATAGACTGTTCTATCCCCAAAGTAATAAATTAAAAAGAAAAATATTTTACAATTCCAGTACTTGAAAGAGGTTTTTTTCTTTAATCTGTTCCTTGCATATTCGTTTTGTAGATGATACTGATATTGTGGTATTTTTTTTCTTCACAGATAGTTTCTGGCATCAGCATCGGCTTCTTAGTGTCTCTCTGAGTTGGTAATCCATTGCTTCAGATGTCACTCTTCCTTTCCACAAGAGATTCCCAGGAGAGGAGTTGGGGCTATATATATACCTCACTGCAATTTTATTTGCCTCTCAGCAGTATTGTCCAGTTGGTGCATCAATTGAAGTGTATGTGCACTGTGGGAGAAGTAAGTGAAGAAAATGCATTTGAAGGTAGTCTCATATCTATCCCTGCAATATTTTATTAGTCTAAATACAGTATTACTTACTTTTAAATTAATTTACTTGCCCAGGAAAAGGGAAGGACATTCTTCACACTGGCATAGCAAGAGGTAATCAAGAATTCAGCTCATGAACACCCGGTGGAAATAAAAGTTATCTTAAATTTGAAAATATTGTTCCTGCTCTGCCTCAAAATTGCACAGCAAAAGATACTTGAGTGGCTCAGTAGGGCCACATATGCACAAGTTTGCCTTTAATTTATTGACTTCAGATCAAAAAAAATCAACAGAGGTCTGTAGTAAATGCCCAGGAAAAGCTGTGCTGGGTTTATGCAGATTAACTATACAGCACTTGGCAGTCATTTTCCTTTTTAAAACAATGTGCATGACAGAGCAGTGTAATGGAAATCTTAAGCCAGTTTTTGCTCGTGGAGATTATTTTCATCCCATACCTTTGAATATATCTTGCACTCACCACTGTTTTTATCTCTTATGGAGCTTTCCTTTGTCACTATTGATATTTTTGACAAACCTTGCTGGACATTCAGGATCCAGTACTGTAGAATTCCTAGAGAAAACTATTTCAGCGTTCAGATATGAATGAATTTGCTTTTTGCTCAGATTAAAATGGCTGAACAAGAGTTTGTCTAAACTGTACAGAACAACTCCCATCACAATCTTGTTAAGCACCTTTCATGTGAAAAAGAAAAAAAAAAGTTTTCTGATATATCTTTATTTCCTGAGAGCAAAAGTCTTTAGTCTTGTATTTATCCTAATTAAGCAGAGTTGCACTGAGCCAGTAGAAGCATCTTTGAAAGACACCTGAGATCACAATCATGACTTCGCTGCTGGAAATCATGGACATTGCTTTAGTTCAGTGGAGTATCTTTGAGGAGCCTAGTGATGCTGGATTTGACTAATTGTGAAGATCAATTCAGGTGACTCCAGACAGCTGTATGCTATCACATATTAACTAATTGACTAAAAAATTGCTGTTTATTTTTATTTAATCTGGTTTTTTGGGGTTTTTTTCAGATTGCTAGGAGAAAACATCCATCAAATCATGTAATTAGAAATATTTCTTTGACCTTCTTGCCATTAGCCTTTGAAAGGCTTTCTAGAAATAATTTCAGGGTTTCTATAACTTTCAAAAGAAAGTATAATTTCAAATACAATATTATTTAGTAAATATCAATTTAAAAATTAAGATAATACTGAATCAAATTAATAATCTTCCCTACTTCATTTTCTGCCATTCTGCAATCTACTAGTTCCTAAAACTGTTCATGATAATTAATCTCTACTTTTAAGTCTTTACAAAAATGACAAAGCTGATGTTTATGCTAGGACTTATTCTCAGTAAAAGATATAATACTGTACAATTTTGCATAAAAACTATGTACCTGCAAAACACAAAAGCACACCAACCTGATTGATTTCTACGTGTTCTTGCCTAATGGACACATAGTAAATGTGTTTATAAGAAAATTACTGACTCTTGAGGGATGGAGAGATCTAGATAATTTGGAGCATCGGTCAATGATTGATGGGATGCAATTTTGTCAGATTCTGCTCGTGGGATGGAGCAACGCCAGGCACAAGTATAAACTGGGAGAGCAGTGGCTGGAGAGCAGCCCTGCAGAGAGGGATCTGAGGGGGCTGGCTGACAGCAGCATCAACGTGGGGCAGCTGTGCCTGCCCGGGCAGCCCAGAGGGCAAACCCCATCCTGGGGTGATCCAACACAGCATCACCAGCTGGGCAAAAGGGGCCGTGATTATCCCACCCTACTGAGCCCTGCAGCAGCCTCCCTGGGAGGGCTGTGTGCAGCTCTGGGCTCCACAGTTTGAGGAGGATGTGAAGGGGAGTGAGTGCATCCAGGGAAGGGCAACAAAGCCGGTGCAAGGGCTCGAGGTACTGTCCTGTGAGGGGGGAAGGACTGGGCTTGTCAGGTTTGGAGAAAAGGAGACTGAGGGGTGACCTCATTGCTCTGTACAGCTTCCCAAGGAGGGGCTGCTCTCTCTCCCAGAGAGCCAGTTAGAGGATACACAGGAAAGGGTCAAAGCTGCTCCAGGGGAGGATCAGACAGGACATTAGGAAGCATTTCTTTACTAAGATGGTGGTCAGACACTGGAACAGGCTTCCTAGAGAGGTGATGGATGCCCCAAGCCTGTCAGTGTTTGAGAGGCATTTGGACAATGCCCTTGAAAACACACTTTATCTTTTGGTCTGAAGCACTGAAGTGGGTCAGGCAGCTGGACTAGATGATTGTTATAGATCCCATACAACTTAAATATTCTTTTCTAGATACAACTACAAATTAACATAATGATATTAACAGAACATTGCAAAATCCAAGAAAACAAATAATTTCCCATTTGAGGAATACTAAATAATCATTCCTGTATTCCTTGTAATAAATATACCAAATGAGACTCTGATGTATGGCTTAAATGAATTTCTTAAAGCTCTATGTCAGCCATTTGTATGAGATCAGAAAAGGAATATTTTGCAAAATGCAGTGGTTACTTGTGGTTCACAAGGTCAGATGTCAGATTCAATGTTCATAATAATTTTGTGTGACCTCACAAATGTCAAACATTAATTCTGTGAATAGCTTTATTTTGGCAGTAGTAGAATCATACAGAATCATTATACATTCTGTACCATCTTGCAAGTATGTCTTTAAAAGTATACAAGATAGTCTTAAATAATAAACCTTTTCATTTATTCTCCAAATCGACAAGCTAAAACAAAAGCTTCACCCCCCGCACACCACTTAAAGAGCAAGATGTTAATTTAATATACCTTTTTTCTTTTCACATTTCAATACATCCAAAAGGCTAGTTTTGATTCCCATCTATGGAGAGCAGTAGTATCTTGCCTACAATAAATAATGTATGTATGAACGAGCTTAGCTTTATGTCATATTAAGTATGTTAGACTACTGTTTTAGGTTCTTATACCACTTCTAGTTTATCTCTACAGCTTCAAGATTTTGAGGTAATGAGGTGACTTAACTCTTGTAATTTAGCAATGGCCTGAGTGGCTCACTCAATCTTGCACTATTCTCAGTTTTGTTGAGGGTACTGGCTGCTGTCATAACATCAATATACTATATTTTTTTTGGCTGCTTGTCTTTGAGATCATAAACAAATGTGTGGCATTTCTAATTAAGACCACTTTTATATACTTGAAATACTCTCAATTTATCAAGTAATCAAAATCTGGTATGAGTCTCTTGTTCTGCATAAGAACCATTCTGCTGCCTCTGATATATATTTTTCCTGTATTCAGCCCTGCTACTGGTATTTCAGTATTTTTCTTGGTTAATAAAACCCTTTCCTAATCTGAGATTATATATAGCATATATGTAAATATGAACAATGAACTACAAATCATCTTGGGAAATATTTTGCTACTGGCTCAGTGGATTAGAAAAAAACAAAATGTTCAAAATGGGTGTGTGTTTAAGTTGGTTTGTTTTTGTCAGACCATTTACAGAACTCTTTCACAAAGTTTACAAACTCACTTTTCAAAAATAGATTTCTACAATCTTTTCAGTAAGGCTGTTTGTTCAAATAATGTAAATGTTTAGTCTGCTAACCTCTGTGCATATCTGAAATAAACTGTGATTATAGATTAAAATCAATAATTTTTCCCTAAGGTGTTTCAGCTTTAAATATACACACATAGATAAAAAACTTGGGCCCTCGCAGACTGACACAGACAAATTATTTCCAATCTCAAAGTAACATGAATATGGATAGAAAAAAACCCAAACAACTATGCTGCTTCCTCTGTTTCATGAGGAAACTTCTACAAGGATAATAATCATTCAGGTGTAATACGTATTTGACGTGGTTGATGTGTACTGAGGTTGTTGGTTTTATTTCACATGTCCTGAAGGTTTAAATCACTGCTTAGTTAGACTAGATGGAGTAGGTGGTGTTTCTATTAAAACCACTGTTATCATAACTTTGTAGGTGCTGGTTAAGTATATACTGCCTTAATGCAATCTAATCCGTATATAGTTCTATTAAGCTTTACTGAGATGACCCAAAGCAACCTGGCTGGGGCAGCTCAGACCTGACAAAAGGCTTATTCACTCTGCTAAGAATAAGGGACAGCAGACAGACTTAGGGAAAGGAATAGGGAAGCAATGGAAGATCAGCAACCTAGGGTTTCTGCAGGAAGCATGACAAAGGAATAGCTTAACTATGAGATAACGTGTTTGTACTGAGATTTTACCAAGTGAAAAGGCACATAGAAGGTGTCTAAGGGCTGTTGGAGACTGGAATCACTCTCTGAGTAGAGTGGGGATTTAGCCAGCCAACTGATGATAGTTGATGTGAGATGCTCAAAAAACTTCGTCTTTTAAGTCTGCTTATGGGAAAATTAAGGGATAGATGAATAGATGGATGAAAAATTGGTATTTAAAGATGAACTTAGTGAGAAAGGTATAGAAAAACTCAGTGCCTTGGAGCTGAAAACATACCCACTCAGACTAGAGATGAGGTATATTTTTAATTGTGAGAACAATTAACAACTTCCAATTTATTATAGACTACATCAGTGACTAAAAAGCAGCTAAGAGTTTATGTGGGTGAGAACCTGCTCTTTCCACCTGTACCTAGAAGCTGTATGGTAGGTGGTTGATACAACAGAGAGACACAGAGCAGTATGACGTGTAGGTACAGACTGAGCTGGATGACATGTAGACTAACTTGCACTAGGAAGGTCCATTCCCAATTTTGGTATAAAGTTACATTAATGTAGCTATAGAGCCTCAGGTTGAAAACTGGCTAATATTTAAAACCTTTAGAAAATGCTAGAATGCATATCCAACTCGCCATGTACACCTATTCTTGGGGAAATGCTGTGATGAAAAGGAGATGTCATCCATGTCCACCTAGAATAAGTGGATGAAGTTCCATGAGTTGTGCTATTTAGTAGATAAGCCCACATTAACATGCATCCCTCTGGCCACTAAAATCTATTACTCTAGGTGAAAGCAAATGAAAAATAAGAGTGATTGAGTAATGAGGAATGAATTAAATGTTATTATTTGAATGGCTACATCTGTTATTCATTGCCGTATTTAAAATTATTTCCACCAGCAGAATGATCACTGTGCCTTGCCTCAGCTGGCTGTTTGTTTCAGTCTTGTCATATTTTGATTTGTGTTTGCATGGAAATAAGCAAATCTATTATTGTCACAGTTTGACAGTGTGTGACAAAATGAAATGCCATAAATTATTTACCCCTTATTCATTATTCTTAGGTCCATCGTGTTTATGAACATTTCTCTCTATAAATTTTAATTCATTTATTCATTAAATGTGTCCCTCAGGAATTTTTTAGGAATGAAAGAATGGAGATTACGTAAAGCTGAAGTAGCTCTCTCTGGAGAAGCTGAGCAAATGGTCAGAGGGTATTATAATAAAATTTAGCATTAAGTATAATTTTTCACAGAACCTATTGAGATTGGTAAATATAATTCATACTTCTATTTTCTGTATTAGTCCATCTTTGATGCAATAAATCAATCCTTATTTACCTTTCTTGGAACAGTGATTGATATACTTCTTTTAAAATAGTTTAAACAAGGTTTATGTGTCTTACTATAATGATACTAGAAAGAAAATGCCATGTATGTTATTGCACAGAACAAATGATTATTGAAGAATTGTGACACTGTGTTGTAATCTAGTTGCTGGAAAGCATTTTAGAGGTAAGCATTATTTGCATAGATTTTCATTTGCTCTTGTGTGTATTCTGAGATCTAAGCAGATTTAAGGAAAACTGGTTTGAGCACAAGTTGCTGATTGTGTTGGTTTGAGAATTCTTTCTTTTCCTTACAACTATAGTCCCACACTGTAGAAAACCTGCAAATTCTGTGTTGCTGGACAACATCTGACTGTGCTCTGTATTTCAGTCTGTTTATTTTCTTTTGCTTTGCCTCCCACCTACCATGAATATGTAACTAGATCATGTGAAGTGGAACAACTTGAGGAGGAGAATTTAACATCTGGCCACCGCTAGAAATATTTTGACCACTTTGGTGGCTTATTAATAAAAAATTAATTTCTGAAGGTTAAAACTTCCTAAGTTATGTTATGGGAAGAATTAACTACTTCCAATCTTTCCCATGATATTTTTCTTTCTTAATGGTCTGGTATGAGGCATACTACTTTTTTTTAATTTTAATCAGGACTTAAAGTGACTTATGGCAGCTTTGCTGATATTAATAACTTACTATTATGCCTGATTTACTAGTAGAGAATACATAGCTAGTCAGTGGGCCAAAGGGAAATAAACCCCAAATATTTAGTCCACCAGCATGGTGCTTTCTGCTGAAGAAACAAAGGAGAATTGTGCTGCTTTTTTAATGGGCAAGTAATTAAGGAATACTTGGTTTTCAAGAACCAGAAGAGTTATCTTTTCCTGATATGCCTCTGTACTGGATCTGGTTGTGATGCAATTTTCTTCATAGCAACCTTTATAGTTCTGTGCTTTGGAATTGTGGCTAAAGCAGTGTCAATAACAAACTAATACTTTGTCTATTGCTCAATAGTGCTTGCACAGCTTCAAATCTTTCTCTTTCTCCCACTCTACCCATCCTCACCTTCCAAGGAGGCTGAAGGTGGAGAAGAAGTTGGGAAGCAGCACTGCTGGGACTGTTGAATCAGCCAAAGGGATATTCCTACCATATAATTTCATGGCCAGCAAAAGACTTGTATTCTGTATTCTGCTTATAATTAGAACTGTAGAGGAAGAAGGGGTTGAGGTGGTTTCTTACTTCCGAGGTGGCTATTGCTCAAAAAACATGGGGTCTATCTACTGGTGGGAGGTGGTGTGTGATTTCTTTTAAAAAAAGAGCTTTATCTCCCCTTGATATTGCTTATGCTCTGCTAAGAAGACAGCAAGGAGTTAACAGGGCTAGGAACTGATAGTTCTAGTCACTGCATATGAAGTCATTCTGTTTGGAGGACTTTTTATTCTTTTAGTCTAGCTTGTGGGTGCAAGCTATACTTACAGACACAGATATAGTCCTTTTGATGCTTTTCTTCACCCTGTCTGGCCCAATGAATATTTAAATGGACTGAAAAAAAGGAATAAATTCAAGGTGCTTGTCTCTCCAAGTGTAACAATTCAGTTCCTAGTTTCTACAGTTAACCTGAAAAATAAGACATTAAAGCTTGAATACCTTAAAGAAGGAAAAATTGTATTCAGTTCTTATATAAATTGTAGCAGCTTTCCATGATGAAAAGTGGTAGAGCTAAACAAAAAAAAAAGAAAAAAAAAAGTGAAGGGATATAAATATCATCTAAGACTTCTAAAATAAGAGAATGAAAGAACAACCTATTTCCAAGACTTAAGATTGTGAATTCTTATTTGAAAGAGACATTTCCAGTGATAACTTATAAACTATCTTGAGGGTAAGTTCAGGCTTTTTTCTCTGAATTCTACTTTGCTTACTGAAGGTAATGTTCCAATCAATAATCATAATTGGTAGTTATCAGGCAATTTATGAGGTCTCTTAATTTCCTTATAGGTAGCTTAGATGCTTAGCTCAAGACTTTATATTTTATTGCATTGAACCCAAGCCTTGATTCATTGAACTTCACAAATGTAATTGAGACATTTAAGTGGTAGTTTACAAAGTGGCTAGACAGGATGCAGTCTCACTGGGAGAAGGACTGTGCATGTGAGATCCGAGTCACTCTGGATACCCATACACCTTTTTACTGATTTTGGAAGGAAATGTGGGGGTTTTTGTTTCTATGATAGGAACAGCTCTGCTTGAAAAAACCCTGTGGGCACAGAGAAAAAAGCCATTCTGTGGACACATATCCTTGGCTGAGTTTTTTTAGAAGGGAATCACCTGATATGGAGGACTCTAAAGCCCAAGTGTTGTGGTAAAAAGTGAGTGCAAGATTAATTTTCGTGTGTGTAAAAACTGTGAAATAAGTTATTTGTAACCTAAATAGATATTTTCCTTCTTCATTTTTAAACCTTAATCCTGTTCCCACTGAAGAGCAGAGTTTCACCAGTAACTTTTCCATTACTTTAATTCACAAATGTACTTAGTGAAAATCAACAGTTTCATAAAGGTATGAATCAGCAATTTTTCCTTCTTTTTGTCCGTAGGAGCTTTAAAAAATCATCCTTTCCTCAATTTGTCCCCCCCAAAAAATATAATTATGCTTTGTTGAGAAACTGTCTTCCTTGTAACAGTTTTCATTCTTTAAATTAAAATAAAAACAAATGTAGATGAGATGCCAGTTATTTCCCTTGATTTCTTTCCCAGTGCTAGACACTGTCAAGTGCTGTAGCAATGTGTGATTCTTCCCTGCTGTTACTTTTCTGTAGGACCAAAAATCTTCCTTAATTCACCCACTCTACAGTATTTTTGAGGTTAATTTTTTTCTAATTTGTTGTTCATTGATTTATTTACTTACTTTATTTTTTTATTTTTTTTTTGAGCATGCATAAAATACACTTAGGAAAAATCCCTAAAACTGGATCATATGGAAATATGTCTTTCAGATCTTACATCTTATGTCTTTTAGATCTTACATCTTATGTCTTTTAAATCCTACATATTATGTCTTTTAAGTCTTACATCTTATCTATTTTATTTTTCTCTTGATTTTTTTTTTTTTTTTTAAGGGTTGCTTTACGTTACCTCTAAATGATGTTTAACTTTCAGAAGTGTAATTCACCTGCATGACATCCAGTAAACAATTCTTTCCTTCTCTCAGCTTTCAGGCCTTATGACCAGTCTCAGATACAACATCAGAGGATGTTCTGCACCACTAAATTATCACATTTTTTATCACTAAATTATCTTAATATCTGTCATCTTGCAATAATAGGAACTGATAGAGGCTGATTTGGTGCATGAAAGCAAGCTGGTAATTTATGTGCAGATGGTGAAGTAAAGCAGTGCCACTTGGATCTCGATCCTGAAAGTCAGTACCTTTTCCCCCATGGGAATAAGGTGTGGCTGACAGCTTTACTCAGATGCAGAGATGGTGCACAGAGATTGCCTGTGTGCATGGCAGAAATTGCCCTATCAGTCATCAGACTTCCAGGGACTGTGAATAAGTGAGATGAGGAAAAAGGACATTTCACCCTCATATTTATGGGAAAATAAGAGTAACTGAGGGAACCCTAGGAGATGTCTTCACTGAAGCAGAACTGAAGCAATGACTGTGGCAAATGATGGTGTTGCCATATTTGAATATAACCCTGCATATTATTTATACCCTATTTATCCCCAGCTTGAAATGCACTCTTCAGAGTAAATAAAGACTAACTATGCCACTATATTTTTTCAGAAATGGTGCCTGACATGTTATCTAGGGTTTGTATTTCATTATGCAGTCATTTTTAATACATTTATCTAATGACTAAAGACAAAAAGTGCAGTCATTTTTATCCCTGCTGTTCCATTGGTATGTTTGTTTTCTTCCCACCCAAGAAAAATAATTTTAGAAAACTTATTCTAAATATTCTCAATATGTTTCTTGTTTCAAATTGTCAACATGCAATTTCCATAATAATACTTGAATTTTGTGTGGAAACCCAGTCTGATATCATCCTGTGAGACAGACAGGTTCATTTGCTGCAGTGTTTGTTTCAATTCCGTTATCTGCAGAACCCCGGGCAATAGTTTACAGTGTGGATAGAATCCCAGAGCCAAGCAAGGGCTGTCATGTCTGGTGATGTTTGACAGTTTGCAGAGATTGCTCAGCGGGCAGGATCTTCCTCTTATAACCAATAAGGCCAGTAATGTTCTCAGATTACCAGGTTCACACTTTATAATGATTTCTTCTCAGTTTTTCTGTGCCACAATGGCAGGCTGGAAAGTTGTTTGATGAGCACCAGCTAAACATATGCAGCACAGCCATTTCTGACACATGCAGCTTTAATACATCCTGGCCACTCAGACTGACATAATCCAAAAATGGCATCTATTTGGAGACTTCATATTTTGGCTTTCAGTCAAGTTTGAAATGGAAGTTCTTCTGTGTGATGAATTATTGCTGTCTTGCACTGTCATGGAGAGCCGAAGCATCCTTGTAGTCAGTTCACCACATTTCTTAGCAGTCCTCTTCACTCAATTTCTGTGGAAACACATACCAGAAATGCATTTCTAATTCAGTGTGACATTTTGCTTTTTGCTGCTAGGCCACAACTAATATTCTGAACCTGCCAAACCAGTTGTAAATAGCTTTTCCATTACTTCCTCCCTACTTATCAGTGACTTACAAATAGCCTTTCATTTTTACTGTAATCCTCGTAATCCTAGTGGTCCAAATGACCAATTAGTGACATGGTAGCAAAGGTACTTCAGCTGTTTTAATTTAAAGCTGAGCTTAGCTTATATCTAGGCTTGTTAATGGCCTCATAATTAGATTTCTTTCTAAACTTATCCTGGATTCTAGAAAAGATCCCAGACTCTTAAGACCAAGCAATCATTCTGCTAAAATTGCAGCCATGCCCTTAATCCTGCTTGGCTTCTAACTGCCATATTTTTTTCTGTCCTGCTTCCTATCTTTGCTTTCATTCATAGAGTTCTGGAGACTGAGGGCTGTGCTTCAGTTCAGATCATGCTTTGCTTTCCACAATTTTGATGCACTCTGCCTTCCTATGCAGTAAAAATTGGTAAGTGTAAGCATTTCCATTCCTTATGGGATACCAGGGAAAGGAAATAGGCTGAGTCCAGCAGAGTGTGATAAAAGGAGAAAAGGAGAGTGTTGTTCAGGTTTTCCTCCTCCCTTGTCTCATCAGCAGTTCTTCACCATACATGTGATGTGCAGCTCCCTCCAGTCAGTGTGTCCAGGGCCAGCTGTGCAGCAATAACCAGTAAATGGCCACTGTGTGGTTGGGGAGACATTTCCATGAGGAATTGGTGCAATATGAGGCAAGAACTCTGCCATAGGTGACAGCAGCTCGTGTCACAACATTCAGAAGGAGATGTGCTCTTGACACACGAGGGTGAGGAAGTGCTGAGGCATTACACTTTGTAGCCTGTGCAAGGACTAGTCAGCCTTCAGCTTGACCTATTTCACCCATGCTAAGAGCACATTATGTAACAGCTGCTGCTGTGGCTACTGCAGCCTCAGGACTGAAGCAGCTTCCATCGTTCTCTTTCTTCCAGCTTGTGAAGGCTAATGGACTGAATCTATTGCCCTCCTGCAAAAAATATTCATTTCTATGCCTGCACTTCATGTTCTATAGAAATCCAGACATAAACGTGCATAAGAATCTCTGTCTACAAAATTTTACCTTTGGGAATGTAAAGCCACATATTTATAAAAGTTATTTTAAATTACCTCAATTCACTAAACAAAGTAAAGCAAAGAAGGCAGCAATAAAATGTAAATAACATGTATTTTGAAATACACTGTCATTGTATCTAGCTATGAAGAACAACAAATCACAATAAACTTCATGTTTGAAGCACAATAATAAACCCAAGCAAATAGTTCCTATCTCAGCAGTTTTGCAAGATGTTGTAGGATGACCTGGGGACCTTAAAATAACTGTATTTTTTCCAATTTTGTTTAATAAAGTTGTTTCCTAAAAAAATTGTTCAATTAAACAAAGGCTGATCTTAAACTTTCAAAATAAAATAAACTCTCTAAAATTTTCTAATTTTCCAGCTGCTTCTAATTTCCCAACTGGTATTATGCAGCCTGAAACTTCTCTGAATTTGCTTTATAAGATTAAATATTTAGCTGCCAGACAAAATTTTTTAATTCTGTGCCATTCTTGCTAAATAAACCAATTTTGGTTTTCTGGGATAATGGCTCCTGAAGGTAACTCCCTGTCCTGCAGAACTAAAGTTGATGAGCAATTTCTAATCTATGCACAGCCGGCCCTAATTTCCTTGACATCAAACATGGCTCCTTCCTTCTGCTTGGAGCTTCTCCAAATTAAGCCATTCATAATTCTTATTCTCACCACACATAAACACAGGCAGGGACAAATAAAGTGCTGAACCACCCCCCCCCCAACTCATTTTGAAATCCTGAGCAGGATTTCACATAGAGGAACTACAGCAAAACTGAAATGTGTAAATACAGAAACAAAGACTGGGGGCACTCAGTAGTCCCATAGAACTATTTACACCATAACATTCCACCACGGTGCGCACCCAGGGAGCTGCATGCTGACTAACAAAGTAGGAGCATATCCAGAATAAGGCAAATTTCTGGTCTTCACTGACAGTTCCAAGTCTACTCCATTTATTGCTAAACTATTTCTACCTCATAAAGAAGAAAACAGTGCCTCTTTCTTCAGACTCTGGCTTTGGAAATTGTCCGCTATGCCTCCTTTCTTCCACAGGGATCTTCAGCATGTGATTTTCTGGTTGCATTCCATCGTTAGAAAAATTTCTTACTTCTCTCCTGACTAATGTTAAACCTGCAGTGCAGTCTGTAATGTGAGCACTAGAAGGGGACAATTGTGCAGATCAGATTTATGCAGAAAACATACAATGGCAAGATTTATTATTCAACTTCTTACAGATATTTGCATATTGAAGGCTTTTGGCACACATCTTAACTGATATTCTGAACTGAGATCATGTTGAGCTTCTTGTAACCAGTTTCATTGACTATGCTTAAGGTTGTGGATTTCCACCACTGGGTTCCTGGTTCTCAGCAGGACTGATTTACATCCTTGGTGCCTGGCTGTTTATTTTATTACACTTGTGAAATTTTCTCCTGTTTACCAAATAATTATTCTGCTCTTTATTTCCTGTTTATTTAACTCTTCATTCACCTTTGCATGTAAATTTTATGAACAAATATTTGATAGACTTTCTTCCCTATTTTTTACTTCTCACTGGATCATTGATATTAACTTAAAAAGCTCACACAGAAATCTGCATGTATATCAAGATAAGAGGCTAATCTCTTATGTCTTTTGTATAATAAGTATCTCCCCTTGTCATGAGACTAAAGGAGACCTGCTAAGTGAGAATACTTAATAGTCCATTTTTAAAACCCTTTTGAAAACACTTAAGATTGCATATTTTCAAGAAAAAAATTAAATTTTAGAATAATAATGAATATGGAGAGGAGTATGCATATACTTGTACATGCATTTGCTATATAGGGACACAGTGATTACTAGGGGGCTTTTTTTTTAGAGCTGGATCACACCAACAGAATTTATGGTTATGGGTTTTTATTAGAGATTGGAGGACCTACATTTACAGCACTGTCTTATAAATTGAAATCCGACTTTCTGAAATATTTCACGGTGTCAATTGAAACCATCTCACCTCTTTCATCTTAGAATGTGAGAGCTCTTATGCACAATTGTTTATTGCTTTTGTATTTGTATAAAATATTATATGTGCCTATGAAAAAATTATAAAATGTTTTTATGGACAATTCAAAAAACACAACATAGATTGCAAGCAGTACCAGAGGAGATATTTTACTATCTTTTATCAGTTTCTCAAAATGCAGTACTGAGAATGCTACCTCCAACTCAAAAGCACTAGGGAGACTTCCACCAGTCTGACTCTGGGCTGGGGAACTTTTGTAAGAGAACTTTTGTTCATCTGCAAATGAGTTGTTCCCAAATCATTCCTCTTCAGCTGCTGGTATTCTCTGTATAAGTGTTAGAGTGAAGAAGGAAATGAATGTTTTGCTCAGTAGAATTCAGTTTTTTTACTTCTTGTTTTCTGTAGTTTCAGTTCTGAAACAAACAACAAGCATGGGAAGGCTCAAGTTAGAAAATACAGACTTCAGATCTAAAATACGAGTGTTGAAGCCAATATCACAAAGCAATTGGCCTATCTTGGGTGGACTTTCAGTCCAGTGTTCAGTTGCCAGGCATACCTTTAGACTGGCTGTTATTTATTCATACCTGATATTTCGACTTGTGTCAGCTGTCCTGTGACGTTAATGGAAATTTTCAGACAAACAGAGCAAACTGAGTATGTGAAATCTGGGATTTTAGATAATCAGCACACTTAAAATAGAAATATCTTTTCTCTATTTAGACCAAGTCTGCCCAATAGACACCATGGGAGTGGGGAGATTTCTGAGCTAACTTTAAATTAAAGTATCACCATGATAGCATGAATTTCTACATAGACTAATTTTCCTTCTCCTTGTCTGAGCAAATTAGCTTGAGTGTGTTCAGTACATGAGCTAAATAGTTTACAGCTTGTCCATTTTCCCCATTATTGAACTATGGTCTTGAATACAGCTATATTCCAATTAGAAAGGCAAAATCATATTTTGGTTATGAAAAATTCTCCAGGAGCCTGAATGTTTTACAATTCCTGTGCCATGTAAACCTGACTTCCATTTAAAATAATGTTGATCAGACATGACGATAGCTCTATAAATTTAGGTACAGCTATTGACCAAAGAACTGGAAACAAATCATCCAGCTCAAACAGGATTTATGTAGGATCTTATACTGGTTCGTTACTTCTCTATAAGTAATTTTTCACTGCTATGTTTCTGTACAGAAAACATAACCAGTGAAGCAGTGAAAATCATCAGGAAAGGTTTTAATTTATAGCTTCCATACTGTTCATGAGGTTGAGAAACTTTTATTATTACAAGAAAACATAACTTTTAAAATGCTTTGAAGTTCCTTAGCTTGTTTGGGTAGCTATGAAATTATGGATACAGGGTAAAGTAAATATTTCAGTGTGGGATCATCAGAAAAAAAAAGCTGTGAACCCTCATTTCTCAACAAGCACACACATTCCCACCTGCCATCAAATCTCTTCTAGCTCATTAATCCCAACTTTTGTGGAATTTGACCTTCTCTGGGATAATTCCTTCCCTTTGACTAATCCTAGTCACTCAATATTTATCCCAGATGATCTCAGCTTCTTTGGAAAAACAGTGTTGGAAACATTATGAAGGGAAGAGTCCAGCTCTATAAATCACCATTTCTGTAAACACATCCTTGAAAACAAGGACTAGTTTGCAAGTTGTGCGGTGCTGAAGAGAAAAAATGCTTGATTAATATGGTCTAAGTCAGATCAGAATTAAAATGGAGTAACTACATATAATTAACCATCAGAGAACTATGCATTGAGGATCAATATCAGTAATACAACTGAAAAAAAATAATGCACTAGTGGACACTTAAAAAAAGTTATCAAACACCTAAAATCTTCGAAACACTCTTCTGTCACAATTCCCATGAAGTTCTAACCTCACCACCATCTTATACATGTTGTATCCCCAGGTGTCCTTTGGCCCACACCTCTGGGCACCTGGATTTTAGGCACGCACACATTCTCTGGGAGCGCCCATTCCTCTATTTAAACAACAGTTCAGGATACGAGTACTTTATTGTTATGAGGCCACTGTTCCTTCTGCTAATGCAGGTCATGGAGAAAGCTCTTCTACATGTTCCTCTCATGCTGATCATCCTCTAGTTGGATGGATACAAGCTCCTTATGGTGTCTCATGGGTGGTCTCCCTCCGACCAGAATTTTATGTCAGAATTTTTTATGCTTCTTGGATGCTTGTTTTAAAATTCTTGTTTTCCCAAGAGTCTCCCTGCCATGCAGTGCTTTAAAGATGGCTGTTTTAAACAAACTGCATTATTGGGAATTTCCTTGTGGTGTTACCTGTTGGTTTTTTATTGCAAATATCTGCTCAGTGGACAGTTTGGGACAATCTATTCAGGCAGTCCATTTATAATCACATTCTTGCCATTGTCTGTTCCAAACCATGTCTCCAAGGAGAGGCCATGTGAATTCGCTCCCTCTGAGTGTGGGAATGAAGAAAAGGGAGCTCATTCCTTAGTGAATGGATAGAGAGGTGCAAATGAGAGACACAAACTGGCACTTATTGAAACAGGATGATGAGTAGATTTTGAAGTGCTGTTTCCCCATTTCCTTAAAAAGGTGGGCCCATTTTCCAGACCTTGGAAAGAGATTCAGGTCTTAGGTGAGGACAGAAGCCTCATATTTTACTTTTCTTTTTCCTTTTACTCTGTTTTCCCAGCATATATTAAGCAGCAAAGTGTGAAGGACAACTTTTTTTTTTACCTAGTTTTTTTTACCTTCTTTTTTTTTTTTTTTTTACCAAGTTTTTTACCTAGTGACCAGGTACTTAGCACAGTCTTCATTAGATATGAGTTTATTTCTCAGTCTCTCTCCCTTGAGATATAAGCACACCAGCCTGGCTAAAGCCCTCAGAAGGTAGAAGGCTGTCCCTATTCATAGCTTTACTAAGAGGTACACACCTGAACTAGAGGAACCTTCATTTTGTCCCAGTATGTCTGGGTCATGAGTGTCATATAAGTCTAATGTAATTTAGCCTAATTTTTGTCATATTTCTCTTAAAAGTCAATCTATTAGTAAACATATTTGTGAAATAACTTTTCTACATACTGAAATTGAGAGATATTCCAGTATCTTACTTAAAATGAGTTCTTACCTGTATCAAACACAATAATTTTGCTTAACCAGGTAAACAATCATATTGTTTGGGAAAAAGAAAGGCCCCAGATTCTCCAAGGGGTGACATTGCCACAACCAATTCTCTGTAGTGAGGGTCCTACAGATCCTTTAATTGTAGAGCTATAATTATTGTAGAGCTAATTAATTGTAGAGCTATAGCTTAATAAATGTGTCTGTGTAAAGGTAGAGATCTTTTGTGAATATCCCATCCCCAAATGAACATATTATCGAAATATGCCTCAATACATTTGTCTTTTTATCTTCAGTACATCTTGCTGGGACAACAAAAAAATGCAAATTTTTCATCAAATTTTAAGTGATTTTTCAGTACTTGATGACAGACCATTAGCTGGCAGGGAGCCATCCTAACTTTTAGAAAGTACTTTGCCAATTTTTCCTTGCACCAATCATTATACCACTTCAGTACTATTACAGGAATGTATTTCTTCTTGAGAAATAAAAGATCTGACCTCTAAGGCAAGAGAAGGTATTGTTTTCAACATTCACAGTTTTGTAAGTAGACCTGCAACCCAGTATTTTGGAATGCAATCCTGGCAGATTGCATTAATAACTCAAATTAAAAGCTCCTTAACTAAGTATATGCATTGCTAGCAGAAATGCAATAGAAGAAAACAGTGCAAGTTATGTTGTGACATGATTGCTCTAATTAAATGCATTTTCAGTTGTGACTCTAGCATATTCTGTGTTTACCTTTTTATGATTAGCTAGGAATAGCAGATGAATTATAGGAAAAAAAAAGAACAGAAAATCACTGGTGTTCTATTGATTTATGTCCCTGCCATTTTCCATATTTATGACAGATATAATAGCTTTGATTTGATCTGTGTAAAATATTATTAAACATCCCAAATGTTTATCTTTGACACTGAGCAATTATTTGAAATTATTTTTACCTGAAAAAATTGCAGAAATAAAAATTTTTGAAAAATAATTTAGGGATGAAGACAGCAATGTATGAAAAATTACATTCCACTAAACTTGTGGAAGAAAGAAATGGGCCTATTAGGAACACTTAGAAATAAATGGTCCACTGCACTAAACTTAAGGTAAAGTATGAATTACAAACAAAAACAATATCCCACAGCACCAAATACTAATGATATGCTAGCATTTCTGATATCCAAGATATTCAGGCTTTTATAAGAAAGAGCATGAACAAATTGTCAGTCTTCCACAGCAGATGGAGGTACTCACAGAGATATTTTTGAAAAAAAATTCTAGTAGGCGGTGAATAAGTGATTGATAAAGTAAATATAGAAAAGAACATTAACTAATTACCTAAATTTTTCAGATTAAATAAAAGACCTATTGCCATGGACTGACTCACATACAGAACAATCAAGAACAACCTCAGGCTGTTGTCAGAGATGAGAGTATTGCAGAAAAAGACAGCTCAGCAAATTCTTTGCTTTTTTTCCTTTACTGGTGAAGCAATCTGGAGAGAACCCCACACCTGATGCACTTTTTTTGTAACAGGTCAGAGGAGTTAGATTAGTTTGAAACAAATAAGCAGAAAGTATGAGACCAAACAGATTTTCATGTGAGATCTTAGCAAATCAGTAGAATTGGATAATACTCGCCAAGACGGTGCTCATATGTGAAATTGCAGAGCAGTTGGCCAAGAGTGTAACCTGTCATCATGAGCAGCAACTGTGTCAGCATATTGGTGAGCTGCCAGTACAACTCCCAGGCACAGAAAGTGCTCTAGAGGGAATCTTAAACACTGCATCCTGGTAAGTCTGACTTCTGCCTCTAGTTAGATGATATAGTCTGTTATAAAGATTATGGCAGCAGAATGCATGAATAAAATTGTATCTGAGGAAAGGGGCATCACAACAGAGCTAACAGAAACAAATCCTGCCTCACTGATCTACTGGAGTTCTTCAAAAGTGTCACAGAATATGAAAAAGAGGAAACACATACTCAATGTATCTGGATTTTCAAAAAGCCTTTGACAAGTTTATAAACTAAAGGTTATTAAAGACGCTGAGGAGCAGATTCAGAAATGGAATTCAAGAATCCACACTCAATGCAATGCAAGACTTATGCATTAATCCATTCCTTGGTACTCTACACAAGTTAGCTCTCACCAACACAAGTTTGCTGTAGTGGATACTAGATCTAAGTATTTTAGGTCACATCATGTTGCTTGATTTCAGGATCCAGCTTGATCTTCCTTCTTTGTTAGTAGAAGAGGTGTATTCCTTTTTTTTATAGGATTTGAAGATATTTTTTAAAGGGATTGTGCTGGAAACAGGATCAAAATTTTACAAGGCACACATAGATAAAGCTTGATCAAGTACTTATCCTTGAGGCAGAAACACATCTTGGAGAAACTTCTAAGTGGTAAGTGCCAAGATCTATACTTTTTGAGTGTGTCAGAAAGTGCAGGTAAGGCCTGGCTTTTAATGGGATGTATAGAATAAACAGTGAAGAGAGCTATCCTGATCCAGTCTAACAAAAGAGGACACCTTGCTTAAATCACAGTGATCCCAGATTCCATGCTAATGTCAGGAAACGTGACCTCTGCCCCATTTTTTACTGCAAAGAGGTCATATTGCTATGGTTTTTCAAGTAACTGGGACTGATGGCTCAGGATTCAGGCACAGGGCTACTATCCCAAAACTTTAGTGATCCATAGCAAAACTCTCTTTAGAGGAATGATAATATGCGTGCTTCAAAAAATCCTCCTCATCCTTCAGTGTAGAGCATTTTTAAATACCAGCATGACCTCAGTGCCCTGAGTCCAGTCATTACTGCTTAGTAGACTGCTGCACTCAAAGGAAGTAAATCAGATGGTTTTTTCCTCAGACATTGACTGAGGAATGTGTGCACGAATCGTGACTGCATAGCACAGGTACATTAGCTTCTTAAACTCCTCACGACTTCTACTTCAGGAATCATTTAATACAAACATAAAAAGTTCAATAAATTACTATTAAGACATTACTGTTAAGTTCAATAAATTACTGTTAATCACCACTCTCAATCATAAAAAAATTACATAAACCAGATAAAAATCCTGAAGACTAATTACTTGATAGCTGATTGGCTGAATCTGTTATGACTAAAAAAAACTGACATTCCTTTTGTTACATGTGAGTAATCAAAAAATAGAGTAAGATGATGCTGTCCTTAGGGGACTGTGACCATGTGAGTGACAAATGCCCCATTCAGCGCACAGATGCAGGGCCTGACATTTTCCCAGCACCAGTAATTGTCTATCATTTTTCTTTTATGCTTTAACAGCTCCTTAAATATGTCAGGACTAGACATGCTTACCCTGAGCAAACATTTCTCTGAATTGATGGATGTAAAACATGTACAACACAGTGACACTCGAAACTTTGCAGATTTCCTAAAGCAACAAAGCTGTTAAAGGTAGGGCAAAGTTGATTAGGTGCGGAAGCATTAAACTTTTAATGATGTCTCATTGGTACCCCACATAATTGTTGCTATATTCAGAGGCTGTCTTTGTAAGTGCTCCTTCATTATTCAACAGGCCAAGGCACTTTGTGAATGCCATCAAAATCAATTACAGATTGGCTACTTTAGGGGGACCAATGAGGCAAAGAATTAACCTCCAACTAATTTCCAAAGTCATTTACTCACTGATAGTTTAGCACATTTACTAGCACAGGCGCTGTATGTTGTGGAACATTTACAAAAATAGAGTCTGAAATAAGGTATGGGAAGAAAATGATCTGAAGACTAATAGGGAAACTGTTGGGGTAATTGTTAATATGTGAGCATTCCAAATAAATGTTGCAGATTGAAGATTTTAGGGCAAGAGTTCATACATGAGATTTAATCTGCCAGACACCTTTTCATTCACTTTTAAAAAGTCAGCACACTGGTTGTCTTAGCTGAAAAAATTCATAATTATTTACAAGACATGGTCATCCAGTTATCTAATTGAATCCATTACTGTTGAATATTGTAACAGGACTAATTAAAGTTACGGTATGGAAGGAGAGAGATTGTGAATTAGAGAATTGCTTAGAAGATGCTTGCTTCCACCAAGCTTCAAAGGGTTTTCTAGGTGATCACTTAATTCATCTTAATGTGAGCATCTTAGAGAAAGGGCAAAATGATAATCTGAAAAGGCAATCCTTTTTTTTCTTCCCTGAAGAAGCTGACTATACGATCTGTGGAGCATCTATGACATTTAGACAAATGACTGTAATACTCTTAGGAAACAGTTTTTTCATTAAGTTCTCCTATTAAAAACACACCTGAACTCAGAGTCCTACTGCTTCTCTGAGAGAATAAAAGTATGGAACAAGTGCTTAGGTTTAGAGCTTGTAGACTGACTATGCACTATACAAATTCAGTGTAAATACACTGTATATGTGACATATACTTTCAAAGAAATGCAAGTTATTTCTACCAATACACAGACAGGATTTCTACATTGACTCTGGCAATGACATTGATGATGACTGTATGTCAGCAGTAGTATCTAAACTATGAAAATAGGAATTAGCCTTCTCCACAGGAAGTGAAAAAAGAACAGGGTGGGAACAAATATCTGTGCAGTAAAAAAATGCACCTGCTGTTTTGTGGTCAGTGATGACTGAATGAAAATGTGAGTTTTCATACTGTGGACAATGTTGCCACAGCAACTACCCTGAGATCCTTTCTCAGTAGCCACTTTTTGCACCATTAAAAAATCTAAAAAGATCCTATAATTTGTAATCACTCAGAATAACTGAACTGAGGTCTCTTTTGCTCCCATTATGATCTTCCTGGTGGAACCATCCTGACTGTCAAACACAAAAGGTCATAGATGTATTTCAGTACAAATTTTTCTTGAAACACAAAGAGATGGCATCTCAAGCATTTCTGGGTACAGAAGTAGATGAAGGCTAGCTGCCTCAGACTGAACACAGCTATGCCATATTTCAGAACACACAAATCCTTTATAATGCACCATGCAAAAATTTCCATTCAGTCAGGTTTCCACAAAGTCGCTGCCCCTTGCAACTCTTGAAAAGCACAGTGGTCTCCAGAAAGAATGACAAGCCCAAATGCTCCAGTGCTTCTGATGTACATTTCAAAGTGTAGTCCCCTGGATAAGGTTTAGGAATATTTCAGTCAGAGAAAATATTATTCCATAATACTGCAAGATCTCATCCATCACCATGGAATCTTCATGGACACTAGTCAGTCTGACTATGTATGATGCCTGCATGTTTCAGAAGGACAGTATCTTCCCCTCTGAAAAATCTGCCACCTATGCTCAACTGCATGATACAAGCATCAGCAACACACTGACGTTATCTACTTTTGTCTTCTTGCTGTGGTAACTTAAGCAGTACAGAGCCTCTGATCATATTCTTCACTCCTGCTTGCATCCCGTGGCTTTACTTCCACATGCTGAAACATCAAAGTTTCTTATTATCAGCTACAATCTTAATGGAAGTGTGGCATCGATTACACATTTGAAAATGCACCACGGTTACAATATCCAGAGATGATGAAACAAATAGAAATGCTTGTTACAAGTATTAAATACAAAATCAATTGGGTTGTGGAAAAACAAACTGTTTTTAATAAAGAAACATTTCATTTTTGTTTTCCTTAAAAATAAGTAAAATATGTCTATATTTATTTGTGTGGTCAGCAGCCACATTATGTGGATAGCAAGTGTGTATACAAATAAATGATTAGAGACAAACTTGGTCTAATAGATTTTCTAACCATAGTGAAAAGCTTTGGTTTCAATGTCATAGGGAGACTTATAGAACTGGAACCTTATAACTGGAACCAAATAATTACACCACTTAGACTTGAATTATTTGTGTTTGCTTCATGCCATTGTGACGGAAATTTTGATAGTGCTTTTACCAGGATTTAAGCATCCTTATGGCCTTCAGAGGGTTTGAAGGGGGTGACATGCACCATATATGTTCTACAAAGTTTGTACAGAGAAGCATAAACTTCAAAATAATGAAACAGAATTTTTAACATCAGTTAAAAACATCAGTTTCAACTATGTGAGCAATCTTGATTTTCATTACACTCGCTTAAATGTAAAAATACTCATGGCTTACATTGATGAACATAAATTCAACTACACAAGAGAATAATTGAGAGATGCTGGAAAAATTCCTGTCTTTGGCTTAAAACACATGGCTAAAATTCACCGAAGCATTTGACATGGTTAAAGTAGGGTGTAGTGGAATTTTCAGAGAGATTTCTTTGTTTATATCTAAGGATTTATTATTCTACAATCATATAATTTTATTATTTTATAATTTTATAATAGTGTGTGTGCGTGTATATATATGTAAAATCAATAGGAAAATACATGATCAGAGAAGGAGAAAAACTTTGTAATTCCTTAACAAGGGCAGTTATTTCTGAAAGGACCCCCTGCTTCTGGGCCTGCTAAAGCATTTTGTACTAAACCTGCACTGAAAAACTTTCATAAACAAGGCATTGACTGTTCTTTGCCAGATGAGTGGTTTCATCAGTCATGCACATACTCAATTTCATTTTTTTCAATCTCTGTAATGTTTGAATATTTAGCTTCATCCTCTTTAGAGTAGAATGGATTTTATCTTCTTCTCTAGTGTAGTAGATTAGATCTCTTTTTTTTTTTTCCTTCCTTTTTGGAAGTGAGAATTTATTTTTACGTACTTCAAAGACTTTCTCAAAGTGGATGACTTACCTGTCTAAATCCAGAAGAAGCTACAGGCTAAGAATCCTAGTCTCCAATAAGTTTGCAAATCTGCTAGAAGCCAACTTGTAGAAAAGTGCTGCTCTATTGTCTCTCTTCCTACTCAGCTTGCTTGTGTCTTCGAGACCCAGTTCTCCATGTCCAGCTCTCTGCTTGAATCAGAGACATCCAGATCTCAGGGGTCCAGCTTGCAATGGCAAACAAATTCTGCTCCTGAAGATGACTGAATAAAGTTATCTTTGGGAACAAGCAGCTTTAGCACACCTAAGTGCTTTTGTGGAGCTGAGGAAAGAAAAAAGACATTTTATTGCTGTTTCTGCCAGACATTAATAAGCAAAACAAAATCACATGCAGCTGTACAGAAAGCTTTGGAAAAAAAAATCTGGTGAATTAATGTGGTTTATTTCATGAAACCTTTCCCAAGAGTACCACTGCTTTTTTTCCCTGAAGGCAGGATGGAGGCTTGTTAATTGAACTCAATCTCTTTAGTTTATCCAAGAGAAGGTTAAAAGGTGACTTGATTATGCTATTTAAGTAACTGTACAGGAAAGACATTTCTGGTGGTAGATGTCTTTTTAATCTAATAGAGAAAGGTGTAAAGAGATCCAGTGGTTAGTAGATGAGGCTAGACAAATTTGAACTAGAAATAAATCAGAAATTTTAATTGTGAGAGTAATTAATCACTGGGAAAACTCAGCAAGGAATGAGGCTAGTTCTTCATCATATGAAGAAGTAAGATTGGATAACTTTTTAAAAAATATTGTGAAAGTCAAACAGAAATTATTAACACAGAGATTGCCCACTGCAACTCCTTGCCCTGCATCATTTAAGAGGTCAGACTAAATCATCATTATGATACCTTTTATACTTAAAATACGTGAATCAATAGATCACAGAAGTTATATGTTACATCTGTTACTTCAGACCTCTTACTCCATACACTCGCTATTTGCATGTTCTGAAGAGAGCATTCAGGACGGGAACTACTGCCCAAATGAAAAGATGATAACTCACAGAGCAGGAGGCTTTGTGAAAGTGCAGATGTAAAGGTTCTGAACCTTGTACATCCACAGGCTTTGACAATATCTTGACAGGTTCTTAAAATCTCTGAATCTTCCAATTCAGGTAAAAATATTAAGGCTTACATTGTTTTAAATTTAAGCTGAAATATCTGCCAGCTGCAATCTTTTCCCCCACTGCTAAGAAGAAAAAATATACAGGGAATGATGACAATCCATGGGTGGGCTAGGAAAAAAGCACAGGCTGCCTTATCAATACATCTCCAGAATGGAGAAAATCTACATGGAGGCTGAAAATATCCTGACCTCTGCAGAAGATGTAGTCATTGCTGTGTTAAACAGAAAGGGATATTACTGACAAGATACATTAATATTAGGTGATGTGATATGGCTTCTGGAAATAACCATTTCTTATCTCATTTGTCCAGGAAAAGCCAGATGAATTCTTTCAGCCACTCTTCAAACCTGATATAAAGAACATATTTAAAATATGTTAATCTTCTTCCATTTGCAAATACTGAGTACAAGGATTTATGTGAAAAGAAATTTAAGGGGATAAAGGATAGATGGATAAAGAGAGACAATAATATTGGAAAAAAGCAATTTCTACATTAACAATGTATTTAACAGAATATCTGTTAAGTGTCTTGATAAGGGTCTAACCTTAGTTATTCTTGTTGTCCATACCTATTAAAGCTGTTCAGTCTGGGATACATTCTTACTTTACCTTTTAGCTCCTATTATTTTTCTCAGGTGAGCCCTCCCTTAGAGTTATATTGTTTCAGGAGCAAGAAGAGATGAGAATTGCTCACACACAACTCTAGCATTTCAGGTCTCCTGACCAATGATGCAATTTTTTTGTTCATACAGCCCACCTGCCTCCATATCATTAATCCCAGCTCATTGTATTTTTGCTGCTGGCACTTTCAGAAAGAGAACAGTACTACATAAGATGTACAATAGAGAATGAATGTGCTGCTCAGAACAACAGAAAAAATGCTATCACTTAACAGAGCTACAGGTTATGATGTTACTAAAATGCCCAATGTGACTCTCAGCTCTCTGCTTTTCACCAGCATGAGAGCAGTTCAGTCAATTATGGCACCTGGCCATTTGGGGATCTCATGCTGCTCAGAGCTAATACCATCATTTGTTCATGGGGACAGGTTGCTTGAGAGTTTTTCTAGGCTAAAGAGCTTACAATCACAAATGTGTAATTTCATTAAAAGGGACAAAGAATTGCAGAATTGTATATTGCAGTGTATCACTCAACAGCTTTACAGTGTTATGTGGGCAAGAGGGGTATTTTAAGTAAGATGCTCTACTACTACAAGAAAAATCATGATATTCTTAATGTCTGTACAGTTCTAAATTGTAATTTTACTTGCTCTGTGGAATCCACATAATTATACTTCCCATGTATTTACAGTCTAGGCTTTTACTCTGCTGACAAGCATGTAGCTATGCTGGCTCTTGATAGGAAAATAATGATGATGTGAAACAGATTTCATTCCTTCTTGTGAATTATCTATACAATAATTATTTATTAAAATCCATTTTAAAAATATATCATTAGCAGCAGCACACATTTAGAAACCAGCTTGATTTTTAAATTCTCAAGTGAGTGACATGACTAATTATTTGACAAACACACACACCTCATCTGGTTTTCATTTTTACAAAGTTTATCTGTTATGGAATGTAGGTGCATCAAAGAAACACAAAAATCCCACAGAATCCCACAAGGCTGCTTCAACGGAGGAAGTCTCTAATATAACAAACTGCAGAGACATCAATTTGATTAGGTGAAAACTCCCTGCTGCATCTCAAAATTCTGATTTGAGGGATATCAGGATCTGCAGCCCAGCTGTTATGTCATCAACCATTTTCTACAGCTGAGGTGCTTTTCTTGGCTAGTAGATGTGCATCAAAAAATGAGTAGAGAGCCTTCTGTGCTTTGATTATAGTCATTGATGATGATGCATTTCTGCTCTATCAGAGCTTTTTAGGGGACTGATTGGGCCATTTTTCAGCAACAATCCTTTATACAAGATAATCTGAGAAATTACCTTTTTTTGCTTGATGAATTAAAGGTAGCTATGTTGCACCTAAAAATTGAAGAGCTTTTTTTCAATCATCCTTGAATGTTACTGTTGAAAATTTTTTTTTGCTGCTACATGACATTGAATGGATGTATTCATCATTCCTATAATTTTATCAGATTTATAATGGATGACATAAAGAACAAGATCTAATATTAATTATCCTTTCAATGCTTTCTAGATGCTTCTTACTTCTTTTTTAATTAAAACCATTCACATATGAAAACTTTAATTCACGATTTAGTCAAAATACCACACAGTGATATTTTCAGCAAAGAAACACTGGTTTTTGAAACTTTTTAAAATGTGTAAATAGCTTTCACTGCATGAGGGTAAGTAACACAGGACATTAAAATATTTATACAGCTAACAGAAAACATGTTATCGAAAGTAAGTCAAAGCTCAGAAGATTTGTACTATAAAAAGCAGTAACTTCTAGATATATATGATTTCTTAAGATAAACTTGCAATGTTCAGATTCTCGTCTTAAAATGTTCTTTTTTTACTTTAAGACAATCTCTCAAGTATTGGTGCAATTTTATTAGCCATCATTTGGAGCATGGCAGACAGCCAGAGAAGCACTCAATAGTATTTCCTGTTCACCTGACTATTCCCTTGCAAAATGAAGAGCTGATACACATAAAGCTAGAAAATTAATCATTCATACAATCTGTTTGCTCTGAATTTGCATGTTACTCTATACCTCCAAATGGTAAACAAAAATATCTTTGGATCTGCTGTGTTTTGGACACTGTGTATCTGTATCTTTGAAATTGGTAATTTCTCTTCTGCCTTTGCAATCATTTCATTTTTAAGACGTTAACTTCCCTTCATAAGGATAATTTACTTCACAACAATCTTCTATTCTGAGCATCACATTATTAATATTATTATTAATATTAATATTACCTTAATCAGTACAATTTTAAAGTACAATTCTTTCAAAAACATTATTTGCAAAGTAGTTATATGTGAATTTTAGTAATAACACCGCAAGCACTGTCACATAGTGTGTTCTGCATTGTTAAAACTGCAAAATGATAAGTATTAATTGCTGTGCTATTTATTAAAGTAACATGTATAGTGCTGGCTTCAAAGAAAACTTGATTTCCAGTGAACATCAGAAATTTTTCAGGAAAATATTTATATTGGTGTCTTTCTGGATTAAACTACTTACTATTTGAAGTAGCCATATAATTTTTCTTCTAGTTTTTCTTTCTGTACTTAGTAATGTTTCATATACAGCTGAATAAACTTCAGTAAAAAACTTCATTTTTTACACTATCAGTGTTTAGCTAGCAAAAGGTGTTATTCTAACAACATATTCATGGAATATCTTTACGTGTGCAGTCAGCTGACTGTGCTTCATCATTGCAGAGATTTCATACTGATGTGTTCTTCAGGGACAAACTGCCTTGTATAGGATTCCTGCAGGCCTTGACCAAGGCACTTAATTTCTCCCTTTTCTCTCTGTAAAATTTTTATAGTAGTGCTACTTTTCTTTAGTCTGCTGCAGGTCTTTGTGGCAACATTGAATTCACAGTATCCACTGCTGTAAGTATCATACCCAGTATGAGAGGCAGTTTGGTTTCAACTGAAACCTCAAAGGGTTTCTGCAATAAATGAACAAGGATAACCCTACTTGTAGATATATGTAGACAGATAGAAAAAAATTACATAGCTACTCCATTATAAAATACATTCTCTATGAATCCAGGGTATCATAACAGAAAATGGGGTTTGGCTTCCAACCTCTTTGCTCTACCTTTTGAAATTCACCATTAGTCATGGTCAGCAGGGGGAAATGCCTCCATGCCAGTGCAGTATTTACTACACAGATCCTGTAGCTGTCCTCGGCAGACTCTGAGACAAAGTCATCTACACATGAAAGAAAGTGCATGAATTAGAAGAAAGGGATAGAGTTTAGAAGACAAAGAAACCATCCATGCAGCTGAAAAGAGACATTGGATGGAGAAGATTATCCACAGGTAAGGCAGGAGAGAGGTTTAAATTAACTTCTTTCACTGGGAAGTTTCTGAGACTGGTTCTTAATTTTTATGTTTCATCCACTAGAGGCTTATGTCTTGGAGAAAGGTAGATGCACACTGCTCTGTGTTGTGATGGATGAACAAACCTTTGTTTGAGACTAGAGTTAAACCTTTCACTTTGTTCTGCAAAATTTCTAATTTCATCTGTTTTAAAGGCAGGTTATGATACCAGTGAGGACTGAAATAAAGATATGATTCCTATTTACAGCATGCTCCCTCTGGACATTGGCTTGATAATTTACACCACTGTCAAATTTTGTGCATGCACTCCAATTCCCAGAATATATAATTCTCTCCCTTGAATAATAATAACATTGCCTAAATATAAGCTGGCTGCTTTAGTTAAAAGTTATCACTACCATAAATGGATGCAGGAGCATTTTTCAGAAAAGGTTACAGGGAAAGGTGTCCATTTATATTTTTTGTATCCTTAATTATTAATTTATTTTAATTTCACTTAATTCATTTACGTAGTAAAGCACAATGTACTTTTTATTATGCAATTTCATCACATAACTTTTTGTGATTAAAATATATATATTTAGGGTGAAATTTTGTATTTTTTGTGTGTTTCAACATGTGGTAAAATTTTTGATGGAAAGAAATGGAATTTAATGTTTCAAGATCAATTCCCAGTGCTTTCCGCCTATCAGGCAAATGTGCACTTACCTTTTCTTAAAAAGCATCTCTGATTGTGATTAGTGTTTTTTTTTTCTTTTTGTAAACCTTAAATTCAATACAAAAGGGAATGCTCATATATTTCTATAGAAACTTAAGTATAGCTGACATTTTAAGTACCCTCCATAAAGTGTCCCTGTAAGTCATAAAGAAAATCAAACAAAATGCTGTTCTATTGAACATTCCAGGCACTACAATTCATGAATTAGTTCAAGTTGCTAGCTCTTCACAAGAATTGTGCCTTATGAAACTGTACATTTTTTATATAAAGGTCTTCTTTAAACATAAAATTAAAGCTCTTTAACTACCATTCTGATATTCTGAGGGACAAGAAACATTTTGGTGTAAGGCACTGCAGTCACACTACATTTAAGACTGTGACAGACTGTAAGGGTTTATAGCTTCCTGCAGATATTGTGATTCATGTTCCAGTTCAATCAAAAAATATTGGAAATGGTAGATATATTAACAAGTCCGAGGCATTTTTGGTCTGGCGTTTTCCAGAACAGGAAGAAAGAGGGAAGGATCAAAACAGTGCAAGTGAACATTAATCTAACTAAAAAAGGAAAAATTGCTCAGATGAAAATTACTTGAGGTGACCTACAGTTCAGCATATAATTCCAATGTCATCAAATTCTGAAGCTTTTCCTTAACTGTCCTATGCAAATGTAGAACAAATGCTTTCACCTGTATGCATCGAGTTGTCATAGGAGGCCTACAAAGTCAGTAGATATATTAATAAATTACTGTAATAGTTTGCTATTTTTCTCAGTCTATTTTAGTGTACCACAAGAGCAGACGTGTGGTAATGATGGCATAGATGTATCAATTATGTCTTTATGGCCTGCTTCCCCAGAATGCCATCTATCCAATCAGTACTGCTGAGCTGAGAAGCTGAGGAAGTCTCTTCTATGCCAGAAAGCCCTCTACTTTGGGAAGATAAGGAAGCCATCCAAACAGTTGAATAGATTGGTGCTGAGGTGGAATATTAAGGAAGATTAAATCTGTTGAGCTTTCTGAATGCTTACGTTGATACAATTTCCTGTGTGCAAATGTGCTCATCTAAAGCTGTTGGTCTAAAATTTGGCATCTAGTCTATCTTCCTGCAGAAGATAGAGGATGTGTTTGATCTTGTATAACCTACACTTATTCCAAGCTCAATTTCATTTTAAGCATGCAATTAAGTCCCCTTCAAGAGATTATTTCCATGTGTGTGAAATGACTGCACATCCCTCATTTGTCAGTTTGCATCAATGCCACTACTGACTAATATTAGGACCTATTTGAGTCCTTGATTTTTTAATGTCTTAAGTATGAGCTGGAAAGATCTCCAGAAGTTGATTTTGGGGAAAACACAAACTTTTAGTGACAATACCAGAGCAATGGACTGGTTCTGTCCAGGACAGAGTTAATTTTATTTTCAGTGATGGGGAGGGGGTGTAGGTTGAGGGGCGTGGCTGAGATGGTTCTATTCCACCTCCCATCATTGCCAGAGGCAGGAGTAAGGGATTTCACTTCCCAGAAGAGGCTGTTCCTTCTGGTGGGGAAAAAACATAGTGGGGAGGAGCCAATTGATTATTGTTACAGGCTTTCCGTGTAAATTGTTTCACCTTATACTTTTTTTTACTAATTTATTGCTATTACTGTTCATCTTCTTATCTCTTTGCTGTTTCCAGTAAATTGTTCTTATCTCAACCCATGGTCTTTGCCTTTTGTGCTTCCATTTGGAGGGGAAGGGGGAACAAGTGGCAGTGTGGTTTTAGAGGGAATACTAAATTGAATACTGTTTGTAAACCAAGACAAGCAGATAGAGTAACGTGCAACCAAAAATCTATAAGAAAGCTTTTCATATATTTTAGGTAAAGTGAGCTTGTTCTTAGCCTCCTTGAGTAACTTCCTCATCCATTTTCTGACAAACCTGTAAATGGTATTAGATGCCCATTCTCATGCAATTCCAATTTAAATGTAGGTGAAGGTATGATAAATATGAGCGCCAAATAATAAACCGTGAAGACCAGGAAGAAGGAAGGAGGTTATTGTGCCTGGAGGTGGCTGTGTGTGCATGTGGGAGCTGTTCCAGCTCGTTGTTACAGCTGACGTCAGTAGATGGCAATGTTACATATGTTACATACATAATGCTGCCATTAGCATGCACCTGAGCGTTCCCTCTCTGAGGAAATGCTACACGGTTGCTACTGTTGTTGTGCAATTGCTTTTGAAAAGTACTCAAGTCTAATTTTTTTCCACTTTAATTTCTGCATTTGATAACAAGAAACAAACATGATTTGTCAGCTCATATTTCTGGAGAAATGCAGGTTTGACTGCTTTTTAGGACTGGTTTCATTCCATGCCAGCAAGTGGAGGGCATGAGAGAAGCACACCCAGACAAATTTCTGCTTAGCTGGATAAACTGGCTTATGAGAATTCTGCTACCACATTGCAGGGGACCAGCGAGGGTTTCAGAAGCAAGATACTCTTTTGAAAACGACAGCATTACTTATCTCCTTCTCTCTCAGCCTGTCATTTACCCAGGAATGAGACCAGACTCCTCCCAGCTGGCTAAGGCATGCCAGAAGCACTATTACTGCACAATCACCCCTACCACTCTCCCTGTGCTAAACAGAAAATGAAGTACCTCCAGAGAGTGAATCATGCCATTGATGGGCTCTCAAAGTGCCTTTTTAGCTCTTTGGCTATACAAAAGATTTTCTGAAGAGACCAATCCTAACCGAAGCATTTCACAGTGGTGCACAAGGGCAGTTCTGGGCTGTAATAACTACATTTGTGCAGAAGTGCATACATTTAAAAATTATTTAATTTTCAATTCAATTCTGATTACCAGACAGGCTTTTTAGGAATAAATAGAATAAAGATTGGGGCATTATGGGGACAAGAAGGAATGAAACACAAGAAAAAAAAAAGATGGAAGATCAGTGAGAAAACAAAAAGCTGAAGTAGCCTGAAGTCTGTGAATAAATACAAGAAGCAGAAGCCAAACTATTGCAGTGAGTCTGGCAATGTTCTGTATTTGAGCTCTCCCTTTTGCTCTAAGCAGTAATGATTATTTCTTTACTTCAGCCTGCTTTTTTCAAAAGCCGCTAGAAAACAGACAGGTAAAAGAAAAAGTTAAACAGAAAAAGTATATGCATGTGAGCTTATGGGGAAGGACATATCAGCACTAGTATCAGAATTACAACACTCTGAATATCAAGAAGAAATAAATAAAAGCAAATATTTTCCATAATAGAATAAGTGAACTGAACTTCCTCCTAGAGGAATGATGGATGGCTGTGTCTCTTAGCTGAGCTAACTACAAGTCTTGGGCAGCCAATACAAATTCAGGGCCATGCTGGACAAGTGTTGGCACCTTTGAGAACACCTTTTACATGTATTAGACAGCTGGAGCTTGCAAGCAGATTTTCTACTTTCAAAGGATTGGATCTGGGTCCTGTGACAGCAGAAACCAGTCTAGTGCAAAGTCTGAGAGAATTAGAATTCCTTAGAGATGAAAAGGGAGAGAATATTGTTATCTAGATATACGTAGTATCATGAGCAAAAGAACTAGGACATCTAATCTCATTCCCTCTTCTTTGACTATGTGGATGAATAACTTTCTGTGAGTCATTTACCTCCTTTTGTTATGTAGTTAGGCATTTCTTGAATTATAAAATTAAGCCATTGACCCATTGCTTAGTTCTGCCTAATGTTAAGATCATGCGGTAATGATGGGCAATATTCAGATCCCATCAGCTTGGGAATTTAGGATGCCACTGGCCTTACACGATCAAATTTAAGTCATTGTTTGTCTGTTGACTGAGTGATCACTTAGTGATACTCTAAAGAAGTAGGTTAGGTGTTTCCATAATGCACTGCAAATCAGACATAAGAAAATTCACATTTGGAACAACTTAATATTACACTTAGTTTCCGTGCACCAACGCAGTAACTACAGTTGTACATTATTTTCAAGGTGTGTTTCTGTCATTATGACGAAATGAAGACAGGAAATGAGTGGAGATGTTTAAAGGACTGATGTAAGACTGTAGCCTCATGATATTCCGGTGGCTGGCAATATTTGTATTATGTCTTAAAACTTGGGTATTTCTATATAGCGTCTGAAAAAGAAGCTTTAAAGAATCCATGTTTCCAAGTGATGATAGGACAAGACACCTTGTTTAGTTTTGGTCAGTTTATGACTAAGTAAAAATGCAGCTAGACAAATTACAAACACTGGAGTCTATAGCTTAATAAAGAAATCTGAAGTATTAATCAAATGACTACTGCATTTTGCCTTCATACAGAAGTACATGAATTTAAGGTGTATTATAGGTTGCTTTTTACAAGCAACCTTGTAAAAAAAGAGCTCTGCCTATACACAAAATTAATAAGAATACACTGCAGTATTTCTATTTAATGCTATAATTTAGAAGCACTTGGAATTATTTCAACTGAATTGTGAAAACATGATTTCATATCTGGAATATTTTAATGGCCTCAAGATATAATTAATTATGGCCTCAAGATAAAATTAGCCTAGGAGGATTCCTAAAAGCTATTGATTTTTTTTGTTGCTGTTTTGCATTTTAGATCTCTACTTAATGATTGAAATGAGCTTGTTACAGTGTTAAATAAGCAGTAAAGTTCAGAATCTGTTGGAACTTCCATTTATTCTCTTCCTTGTTGCTGCTCTAGCACTCTGAAAAACTCACTGTAACACCTGAAGTTTTCCATGTTTGTTTTTTTTCCCCCTGTGTCATACATTTGGAAGTTTAAAGAAAAAAAAAAAGTTTAAAAGAAAGAGATGGTGAAGTTTAAAGTTTTAAAAGTTGAAACACACCAAGACTAAAAAATGGCAAAGATTCGCTGCAAACATTTCAGTTAAGAAAAACCACTGGTGGTATCTATGTGTGTGCATACATGGATAAATATCAACATATAATTTACTATATGCAGGTTATTCTAAAAGTCTGCCTTTTACAGGTTACAATGATCTTTGTGATTCTGAGTAACTACTTTGGAATGTTAAGAGCAGCAAACTTGACAGGGGCAGCTACCTAGCTGAGCGTGGTAATTCCTCTCTTTCTATGTATCCACAGCTAGTTACATTTCAACTGCAAACTGGTACAGAGATACATTATTTTAGGAGCAAATCCTACTTTTCAGTTTTTTCACCTGTCCTCTCACAGACTTTTAGGCTCCAGCACTGCTGTACAGTCCCACTGCTTATGTCTGGCTTGCTGCCAAACACAAATAGTTCTTCTGACTACAAGAGCAAAAACTTAAACTACAGGGCTAAATTCTTTGTTGGCTCATGCTGTGTGCAAATACGCTTAGCTACATATATTGTCAGCATCTCTTTGTCATGTGGAATGGGACATTTCCTTAAACATTTTGTGTTTGATTACTCTGTCAGTGCCCCAGGAAAGCCAAGAACCAGTCTGTCAATGCCCTGTTGTGGAGACTCTCCACTGAGAAATCTGCTGGATTGGAGAGCAATTTGGCTGACTTGTTAAAGGGCACAGATCAGCAGAATAAGAGATATCCCCTCCGGCCTCTCCACCCTTTTATTTGAGTATGTTACCTGCTGCCAGCCACTGCCAGTGCCCTTGAAGAACTCACACTAATAATTCACAGAGTAAATTATTTTTATTAATGAAATCCTTTTTTAATAACACTGTGACAGGTTGAGGGTCAAAGATCGCTAGTGATAATATCTAACTGCAAAAACATATTCAAAGCAATATACAGACATGCTCTAATCACCAATCATTCATCATACATGAGTTTGAGTCTTACCCAAAAGGTGTCCCTATGCTGGAGGAGACAGGTTCAGCCTGCCGATCAGTCCCAGAAGTTATGATAAATTCTTTAACTTCTCCTCGTTCTTGACTTATTTTTGTACTATTTCTATATCTTTAGGCAGAGCTTGAGTGGCTGTAGTCATGAATCATATTCAGCAAGTGGTAATTGTGCCTTGGAGGTGGGTAACTTTGGGATGGAGGTGTGCATCTTACATCTGAGGTAACTTTGGCATGGAGATGTGTATCCATTTACATCTGAGGAGTGTGATTTTGTCACAGTCGCTGCAGAAACAGCAAGGTCTCTCCTATATCCCTTGGTGCAGAGCTGTTAGAATTAATATGATGAAAATTTGTACCTATTTTGACCTTATGCAAAAAGCCTTTAACAGGTTTAATCTGAAGATTTTTTCTCAATTTTTAACTAATATTTCTCTGTTTTGTTTCTTACCAAAAGTCAAACATTGGTATAAATTTACAGATACTTAGGTCTGCTTAGGTTTACCTATATGTACTATTATATAAATAATCAATAACAGTCTGAGTTAAATCTTTTCATGCCAAGGAATTGTAATTTGAGAGTGAGAAACCTAGTACTGTATGCTGAAATGTTTTGTGTTCTTTTGCTTTGTTTTCTTTTTTAATAATTTAATTATAAAATCAGATGGTAAGCTGATTCAATGCTATGGGAAAGATTTGCTCAGACAAAGTCTTACTGATGGAGGAAACTGTTGACCCCAAATCATCCTTTTCATGGGAAAATTACTGGGGAAAGAAGATTTACTGTTCCTCAAATACACGTATGTTAGAGGAGGCCTAGTGAGCTAGGTCAGGTTTGAGCAGCTGTAACACCATTATTGTGTGCAATGGGAGCTTTAGTGAAACGTGATGTGCTCTCTTGATAACCAATAAACAAAGTGGAAGTTCAGGATCTGAATGTAGTATGCTAAAATTTATCTTTTTACCTTTTTCTTCATCATTCAGGGAATGGACAGCTTGAACTCTGGCTACAAGGAGGTAGCATTTGGCATCTACTTGGCAGCTGTCAACTGCACTGCAGTGATGAAGATAGCTTTGAAATCACATTGAAAGAGATGCACACAACTAACAATGTACTTGAATCAAACTGCAACTATGGGGAAGTAAACCATCTAAATAAAAAAGTAGAATAAAAATGTTAGAGAGGATGTTACAAAAGAGATATTTTTCTAGGATAAGTGAGAAATTGCATTGAAAATTCAAGCTGACATAATGAAAATTTTGTTTATGTTTCTGGACAAAGACCACAAACATATTAATTAGTACCTTGTCTGGAGTTTCATGAAGTTCACAGGATCAGCCCAAGAAGACACATTTTATTGATGGTTTCCAAGGCACTTTTCAGTGTTCCTACAGTTGATAGAAGCTAGTAGTCCTAAAAACGGAAAAGAGATATGTCTTACAAATCAGTGCAAAACTCAACCCTGCCCCAAGAATATGGGGGCCATATGAGCACTTAAGTAAAGGATCAAGTTCTTCAAGTGAATGCTTCAGAATTAGAATGCAAAATTCATTTTATAGAGACAGCTGTAGCTAAATGTCTTTCTCTTCAGGGTTTCCTGCTTGAAGCCAAGGTGATGTCTATTACTTGTTACTGTTCCTTCAATATTTAATTTTTATATTTTTGTGTGAAATAATTTTCAGGAATATGATCTGTACTAATCATTGCCATCTGATTTGACATCTCTTACAATGTCAGTTAGATAATGTTATTGTGAAACTTGGAATGGAAATGACTTGGATGACTGGAAGCTACATTAAATTCAATTGGAGTTAAATAGGCTATTAATCACCACTTGGTGACTACTCAGCCTGAAGTTCTCCTTAGTGAATAGTTTTGGAAAATGTTATTGTCATACAAATAGAAAAGATTTCACTATTAAACTAACCTTGATAATATTGGTATGATTTTGTTATTGCTATTATTTTTCCAATATTAGTTCAAGGGTCTTTATAAGCAAGTCATATAAGGATATTTCATTAATGGTTCTGAGCCAGATTCTGTCTTTTGATTTTCATAAAGGCTCCCACTACGGGTTTACTTACCTGCAGTTAATAGTGTAGGCTTTTATGGACTGTGTATTTATATTTTCTAATTTATAATGTTCTGTATTGTTGTATCTAGAGACAGTAAACACAGAAAACTGCAGCTAGAGTCTCAGTGAGTTTGAATTTATAAAGATTTACTTCCTGCATGTGGAAACATCTTTCTTGAGGTGAGCATGTTTAAAGATTGTTTTAAAATATTTTTCTTGTCTTGAAAAGTTTTACTAGTAATCAAAGTATTTAATAGATTTGTTTCTCTCCCACATCTTGAGTTATATTTTATGGTCACAGAACAGAATCTTGGACTGTCTACAGAAGTAATGTGTCTGTCTGTGTAGTGTAGTAAATGTCAATAGTACATGTCAGAATTCTGCAACACTTAATTTTTTTCATATTTTATAGATTAAATTAGACTTACATTTCACTTCTGCAAATAGATAATTTAAAAGTAGAAGCCAATAAAAATTAAAATAAATGTCCATTTTCTTGAATGTTGGCATCTAAGTGTCTAACATGAATATTGTATTTCACAGGGCTCAATTCAGCCCTTTCTTGATGTGCAGACAGCTAATGCTGTTTCAGATTAGCCATTCAGTATAGAACACAAACCTCTTTGGATATTTTAGAAACTGTAGTTCTGAGATTTTAAAATATGGTAATTTTTTTTGTGTATTAATTTTACAGAATGACGTCCGTGTTGAGAATTTCATAAAAATTCTCTGCATTAATAGTGAAAGTGACTTCTCTGATACCTAGTGGGGTGTTCAACTGAGTGATGGCTGGGTTTAAAATATTTCTTACAAATGTAACTATCGTCAGGATTATGTATTCAAAGACATTGGAAATCTTACCTACATGAAAACTGACCACTAATATTCTTCCTTACAAAATAAGGTAGTGGATAACTTGTTAAAAAAAAATTCTTATTGTAAATTCACACATACAAATAAATAAGAATCTCAGATATCTTAATAATGCTTGGGAAGACATGTACTTAGACAAGAACTTGTATATTCCAATCTGGGATCTAAGATGTTAGGAAAGTTAAGGTGGGAGGAAATTTTGAATGATAAATTCTATAAGTCTGGTTCAGTAAATGTCAGTAAAACATAGTCAATTTAGAATGCTGGTCTACTTGGTTTTAGTAGAAGATTTGAAAAATCTGATTTCTCTTTTAAAAAGTTTCTACTAGGAATATATGTATATATACAATCATCTTTTCCTCAATTAAAAGAACTCAAAAGTAATAAACTGTTTGTGGCTATTTTGACTTTTGTAATAAGAGATCCTAAGTATGACAAAAAACATGATTGTACTGTTGGCTTTCAGACTCTAAACTTTCTAAGGAGGAAATTTGTCATTTTCTCAGTGGGGCTTTGTTTCCTAATTTTAAAACTCTAGCTGTAAATGAAATAAAAGTGTTAAATAATACATGTTCCTTACATGTTCCTGCACAAAACCACGTAATAGTAAAAAGAAGTCTATCCATCTGGGAATGCTGTTCCACTAAAACTGCTTTTAAAATTAGAAGTTTTCTACAGCATCATCTATTTAGCATTTTTTCCTTATTGTCTTATTGTACTATATGCTGAGGAAATTAAAAGTCAACTGGAATCACAGTGTTTTTAAAAGCTGCCTGGTATTTCAAGTTATTATTTCCTACACCCACCCCCAATTCCCAACAAAAAATATAAAGTAAGATGCTCAAAGCCTATTAAATTTACTACCTTCTTACTGAAAACCCATCTTTTAAAGCTTTCTCTTTTTTTTGCTTGCAGATTTTACATTTAGGTTATGGAAAATTGTGGTTGGTGCAAAAATACCAAAATTTTATTCATTTGGAATAGGATTTAACTTATATATTAATACCTATAGATGTGTATATTTGCTTATAAATGTCTAAATTTGAGATATATGTCTTGTATACTCCTTTTGCTTTGCTCCTTGATGCCATAGGTTTTAATCTGGAGATTGACTTGCTGGTCGAGTGAAACTGCTGCTGGTGCTGGCATAATGGAGACTTGTAGAAATGAAAGGAAAGTTTAGTTAAAAAATAAATATTTGGTAAATTTATGAAACTCAGTGATAAGCAGAAGTTGAACGTTTAGAAGTATCTGAATCATAATTTAGTGATGAATTTTTATAATTACAATCTGGTTTTGATTTTTTTCTTTTGATTTTGTTTCTACATAATAAGACTTCTACTTTTCCAAGAAGAATTCCTAGAAAACACATTGAAATTTTATTAAACATGCTTCCAAATATTTGGACCACTGAATGATGCTTTCTTTCAGGAGCTATTTATATTTTTCATCAGATTTTTTTTTTCTGTTGCTGTTAGTACATACACTGAAAATATGACAATGAGAGTACAAAAAAATTATTTTAGTTGATCAGATCAAGTCCCCTCTGAGCAAAGTCACTTTGTTAAAAACAAAGGAAACTAAGAAATCCACCAAAACAGGTTAGACACTAATAACTCTTTTGTATAAATTTCCATTTTCTGGCAATCAGGAAGTTTAGGATTTCTGAAGACAGATTTTCTTCTCCAGGAATGTGTAAATATTCATTAGTGCTTCCATGGGTTCCATTAGGACCGTAAAATTAATGTAGAAAAAAAATTGCATTCCATGTCTGTTCTTCTAGAAGGTATCTCAGGATGTGAACTTCAGCCAGACTTGACAAATTAATTTAAAATATTCCATAGCATTCATTTGCATTCAGTTCTGAAAGTGTTAAATATTCCTGCAAGTTTCTTGGTTTTACTGAAACCGAGGAAATGAAGTAAGCAGCTTTCAGAATAAAATGCTCAGAGTATTTTCATTTGAGTAAGTGTCTAAAGGCAAACAGTTGTCATTCAGTGGCAAAGCACAAAAAGCTAAGGCAAGAAGAAAAGATGTCATATTTTGTGAGATCCAGTTTAAGCAGTGAGAGGACCCTAAAGATTGTTTACCTACTCCTTTTTTATTTCTTGACAAAGCACAAAGCAACAATGTTTCCCTGATTCTCTTTCATATTCTTGCTTTTTATTAATAGATTGTTGTATTATCAACTTCTAAGCAACACTGAGAAAAGATAAATTGAAGAAAATACATTTGCTAATTAAGGAAATTACTCTGAAAAGCAATATGAAAATGATAGTGAAAAGTCATGTGTACGTGTTTTTGTGGATACTAATCTTCATTAAATAATAATTCCCACTTTTCATTTTGTACTAAAAAGGCAATTTATTTATGATCTCTAAATAAGAAAATGACATTCACATGAATAAAGTATTTTATTTTTTTTCTCTTTGACTTGCAAGGGAAAATAATGGTAAAAAGATGATTGCCATGAATTGCCAATTTTTATCATAGATGGAACTGGTGATTGCAAGTTGCAAATGCTTAAGCAGTAAATAGGATATTGGGTTTTTGTGACTGGCTAGGTGACAGGTGCCTTGCATATTGAAAGACAGATGTGCTTTTCTAACTGAAAAATTCCCCCTT
Source organism: Polioptila caerulea (assembly GCA_013397295.1). NCBI lineage: Eukaryota > Metazoa > Chordata > Aves > Passeriformes > Certhiidae > Polioptila > Polioptila caerulea. The sequence continues at coordinate 70,202 of VYXF01001322.1, forward strand.
TCAGCTCAGCAGCTTGCAATCTTTTATTACTGAAATATGATCCTGTATGTTTTATTTCAGAACAGTTTTCAATGGTTCTCAAGGTCTCCTGAGCAATCTCTGGCTAAGACAATGTAAACCAATATAATACAACTGGGTATCACTTTCATTGTCAGTGAAAGACAGTGTTAACACTGTTAAAAACATGTAAAATATTACATGTTAAAATCCCAGATTTGGTGTCATCGGTGTTCACATCACAGGCTGATCTATCAGTCTGCCTGCAGGTAAACATTCCACTGAATCATATGTAGGAACAAGCATTTCTATTATTATCATACTAATAATCTTGCATAATGCCAACCTGGAGTTTGTGAGTAAGTATATTCTATCATGAAAGGCAGGTACACCTGAGAAATTGATTGTGCTTTACACTGGAATAACTTTCAGAGTAGAGCAAAATGGGGAAAAAATCTCATCTGAATTCAGTGGGTTTCTCATTGCAAAAGTCTGAATCATCTTCAAATGGGCAGGAGGATTATGGAAATTTCATATGGAAATAGAATCATAAAAGGGCTTGGGTTAGGGTGACCTCTTGACAGGCCCTGGTAAAACGTTCTCCTTAAAAGCTCCTTTTGTATATTGTAAAGTTGATCTAAGGTCTCCCTGGAGCTCTCTCTTATCGAGGTTCAACAACCTCAACTCAGCCTTTCTTCACAGGACAGTTGCTCCAGCCTCCTGACCATTTTTGTGGCCCTTCTCTGGATCCACTCTAGCAGGTCCATTCATGTCTTTCAGGTACTCTGGATCCCATAGCTGGTTGCTGTACTCCAGGTAAGGTGTTACAAGAGTGGAGTAGAGGGGGGATATCACATGGCTGGACACAGATCTGATGCGGTTGGCTTTCTGTTCTGAAGGTGCCCATTGCCTGCTCATGTCCAAATTTTCCTCCTTCAGTGTGCCCAAGTCCTTCTCCTCAGGATTGTTCTCAACCCATTCACCTCTGAGTCTGTAATGGCATTGGGGATTGCCCTGACTCCACTGCAGGACCTTGCACTCAGCCTTGCTGAATTTCATGAGATTCATATGTGCCCATTCCTCAAGGGTGCCAAGGTCCTCCTGGATGGCAACTACAAGAATACCCTCAAGAATACCAACTACACCTTTCAGCTTTGTGTCATCTGCAAACTTGCTGTCTCAGTCCAATTATCAATGTAACACATGAATTATTAGATAGTATTGATCCCAGTATGGACCCTTGAGGGACACCATTCATTACTGATTTCAACTTGGACATTGAGCCACGGACTATAACCCTTTGGGCCCAGCCATCCAGTTGATTCCTTATTCATCTCACAGTTCATCCCTCAAACATTTATCTCTCCAGTTTAGCTGTTGAGATGCTGTCAGGGACTGTATAAAAGAAATTGCAGAAATGCAGGTAGGTGACATTTGCAGTTTTTCCTTTTACCTCTGATGTAGCCACTTCATTGCAAAGGCCCCTAGGTTAGTCAGGTATGATTTGCCCTTGGCTCTCTAATTGCCTCCCTCTCTCTCATACATTTCAATATGAGAAATCTGATACATGATCTTACCAGGCAAGAAGGAGAGCCTGATGCCAGTGTCATGTCCATGGCAGTAAAATATGGACATACAATTTTTGATGACATTAAAAAATGAGCTGGATGGCTTAAAAAAACAATAAGTGGGAGGAAATATGAGTGATGGTTAAAATTTAAGTTTACTTCAAATCTGTTTATAAATCTACTGCATTTCTAGCTTCAAGGAAAAAAGCCAGTGATACAGAGAATTTAAGTGACTTGAATAGCAGGTACTAATTAATTAGCAAGCTGTTTTTAAGCATATGGGCTTTGTCTTTGTATCTGAGCATGTGAAAAAATATTTTATGGTGCTGAACAAGTAAATGGGGAGCAAAATGTTTAGGACATTGTGATGAATTTAGAAGACAAGATACAGACTTTTTCTTACCCTGTTGTTTTGTTGTTACCATATTGCTTCACTTAAGCTACCACTTAATAAGATGAACAGTTGCATGGTGGTTGTTTGGTAGGCTGAAATCAGGCCAATGCCTTGAGAATATGAAACATCCTAGTGCTCAAAGCATTGTCCTATGAGACAGGTAATATAAAAGATCCTAGAAGTATTGCAGGACAGGCTTCGCACTTTTGTTGCCAAATAAAGCAGGATAACGACATGGAAGGGTCCACTTTTGGTCACATTTCTGTTTACTAAATATGATTTAAGCCAGTGACATCTGAAAGCAACATTTATACATCTAAAAGTATTTGCAATGTGTTCTGTTAGCCCTAATAGTTGGAATTTTTTAGTTTGTTTGGTTTATCTCTGCAACTAAGGGTTGATCCTGCTAATACTGCTACTACTACCTCTTCTAAAACCACAATAAGTAAACGATGAATTTTTGCCCATAGTTTACTAATTGAGAAGAGAAAACATCTGGAGGTACTCAGTTTAAAAATAGCTATCAACACTTGCCTCCTACTTGTTAGTAGGTGCGCTTAAATTCTAGCAATAACATTTTATTTGTCACAGGATTCAGAATCTAAACCTGCCAGGGCTAATCACCCATTTCAGTCATTAACTATGAATTACTTAGACGTGAAAGAGATTAGGAGAATGAAATCAACACGGACAGCACATGAAAGGGCATCTTATTGATTTCAAACTGCAGGATCAATTATTCAAATCTTTCTCTCATGAAAATCAATTATGGGCTTTTTTCCTGACTGTAGATGGAAATTGAAGACCATATTGTAAAAATTCCATGTTTCTGTAGATTAGCTTTTGTGGATGTCACAGTTTTGTAATTGAAGATTTCTGTATTCCATATTTTTTTATTCATTAATTATTAATTTTCAGCTCTCTGAAGGGCATAAAAAAACTAATTGTGGTACTATAAACTAGATAAAAAAGGACAGCTATTGCAAGTGTGTCTTTTATTATTATCAGAATGTTGTTGTGAGCCATCTGGGATAGAGTCCAAAATTTCTTCTTCTCAATTTTCATGAAAGCTCGTATAGTCTGTTACACCTCATATTTATGGTAATCTTTATTATGAGAATAAAGGAGTACAATTTTAGTAATGTTAGAGAATGCAAAAGACAGTGGTCCAATATCTCTATTAGTGAGTTTAGCTGTTCACACATAGAATAGTTTGGTATTCCACAGCCATCAACAGGTAAACTTACTTTGAAAATTTCATGAGGTATTGATTTTATTTCTTTGACAAAAGATGGAATGAGAACACAGCATGTCACAAGAGGAATCTGCCCTTGTGACAATGATTACAACAAGAATAGAAATCTAAACTTGCAGTACACACATTTTCTAAGGACAAGAATACTCTGGTTTCACAACTTTTTGTTCTTTACTTTCCCCTTTTATATAAAATCTTGTGTTGCAGCAAGCCAATTTTGTTCTTAAGTCATCTAGATGAGTCATTTTCAGATGGGTGAATCCAAATGTGGTAAGAGATGATCTGACCATATTTTTCTTATTGAATACGTCAAATAGGTTACTTTGTCTCTCTGATTCTTCCATTGTTCCTTTTCTCCAGTAAAACATCATCATAACCACCATAACGAATTGTCATCAGAGTGAATATCAATGGATATAGTCAGTATTTATATAAGCATAGACACACACATATATATGTATACATACATACATATATATATATATGTTGGAGTCCAGAATGCAGAGAATATTCCTCTGCATGTTTTAAAGGACTAAAACCCCCTGAAAAACACTGCTCATAACCTTTGTCCATGGAAAGGGCTTCCTAGGCTTTGGGATGAGGCAGAGTTGTCAGGACTGTAAATTAGGTAGTTTATAGCATGCAATTTATGGTATGTAATTTTTCACAGGGTGAGAATGTAGATTTTGGCTTTGTTAGAATGGTATGTAAGTGAAGACAAGATGGAGGATCCTCGTGGCTCTTAGGCTTCCTCCTTCTCCTTCTCTTACTCCATATTCTGCAGTGTTGGTGGCACAGGGTGATTGGTTGGGATTTGCCACAGTGCAGTGTTACGTGAATAGAAGTTAGTTAGTAATTGGTAGAAAAGCAGAAATAATGTATGTTTTGGGTGATAATTGGGTAAATTATCTTTAAGAGAGCCTTGAATCTGTGTGTTAGAGGCTCTTTGGTGTGCTTTCTCCTTTGTGCTAGGCTGGTGTTAAGCCTGGTGCTCAGAAAATGCTGATAAGAAAAGAATTAACAACCTGGAGAAGGAATACGCCAAGAGTGTGACATATTTTTTCACCTAAACGAGGACTTTAAAAGAGTANTGTAGATTTTGGCTTTTTTAGAATGGTATGTAAGTGAAGACAAGATGGAGGATCCTCGTGGCTCTTAGGCTTCCTCCTTCTCCTTCTCTTACTCCATATTCTGCAGTGTTGGTGGCACAGGGTGATTGGTTGGGATTTGCCACAGTGCAGTGTTACGTGAATAGAAGTTAGTTAGTAATTGGTAGAAAAGCAGAAATAATGTACGTTTTGGGTGATAATTGGGTAAATTACCTTTAAGAGAGCCTTGAATCTGTGTGTTAGAGGCTCTTTGGTGTGCTTTCTCCTTTGTGCTAGGCTGGTGTTAAGCCTGGTGCTCAGAAAATGCTGATAAGAAAAGAATTAACAACCTGGAGAAGGAATACGCCAAGAGTGTGACATATTTTTTCACCTAAACGAGGACTTTAAAAGAGTAGCCCCCCCTTTCAGGAGAGAGACATGTAGGAGTTATAAAACTTTTACATATATAAATATAATTTATTCTTCTGTTTTATCTTCCATATACTGCTTACTTTCTCCATTTGGCACCTTCTCTGAATAAGCGTACAGCACCCTATGAATGATAGCACACTTCAAATAGACAATGATGATAACTGTTGTTTGCTTTAAAAGTGTGGACTTTCAGTTCTTTGGAGTTTTTAAATTTATAGCAAAAAGATGGGGTTTTTCCTTATTTTCAGATTTTTGAGGTGCACTGACTCTTGCAGAGGTGAGGATATGGTATCTGTTCTGGATGTGTTGAAATAATGGAATAGAGGGTTCAAAAAGGGATATTTTTTCACAGATGTTTCCCTTAGTATACTTTGATATATGAGATATTCATGGCTTCTTTTTCTTTTTTTCTCTCATTAATTCAATTATGATTTTTCTGTCAAACATTCTTTTGCTTTGTGTTTCTACATTTTCTTTACTTATCTTGGGCTGCATCATCTTCCCTCTGCACTTACAGAGGTATATTGCACAGCTCATTTTACACAAGGTCAAAACTAAATGTTTTCTAAAACCCTTCCTAATTTTTACCACATTATTATCTTTGACATTTTTTGCCAAGCTGACTAATTTTCTCTGTCTTACATATCTCCAAATTTGTGTTCTGTTATCTACTTGCTAAAACCTGAGGGACGCATTCCAGTCACACACTGACTTCATTTAGTATTTTAATTTAATATTCTCACAATTTCTGATAAAAGGCCATGGACTTAATTATGAGCTCCTGTAGTAATCCTGTTTACTAATCTGACAATTTTGAAGGCTTAATGGAAAATCAGTCTTCTTTGTCTAATCTCATTGATGCTGGTTGGCTTTTGGATGCAAAAATGAAAGGAGGATTTGGACAAGTGTTTTCACAGATACTTTCACAGACCAAAGTTTAGCTTCTGATTTTGTGATGATTTATTTAATTTCTCTTTATTTTCTGTATCCATTTGCCACAAAGTTTGGTAAAGGAAATATGTGTATATTTGCCAAGCACAAACTCAAGAAAAGCAAACAATATGCCCAGCCCAAGTTACAGCTGAACAAGAAGCTGGACTATTGCCAAATTTTCAATGATTATATGAGACAAATATTTGCTTAGTAGCTACTCTGTGCTAAGTGAAAAAGATCAAGTGTTCTGAAACTCCAATGATAAACCCATAAACAAACTCTGCAATCAAAAGAAGACATGGATGAATGTGAAACAGGGCAAGGAAACCACTGCAGTCAGACTTTGTGATACTTCATATTAAGTAGGCTGATAATTTGCTATGGTTTCTCCCAGCTTTCTGTTACACAAACCTGGTGCTGTCAACATCCTATTTACATTGTTTTGATTACTAAGCTTTAGGGGAAACCTCTTACTTAGCCCAGGAGACCATATTGACTTTTCCTTGAGTTTTAAACTATTTGTATACTTTTAATGTTTGATTCAGTTGTTGTGATTAAAATACATAGAGTCAAGGAGCTTTCCACAGAAATTTTGTTCAACTCAAAAAATAAAATCATGCTATTATAGCAAGGAAGTTTAATAGAAGCCTGATTTATAAAAAAAAGAAGTATTTTCTCATTCCTTTTTAGAAAAAGATTTCTCATGAGGAGGCCGTAGCTGGAAGTTTTTGTCCAGTCTGGGGTCCCTGATATGACAGGGACATGGATGTATTGGAATCCAGCCCAGCGCCATGAAGACTAACTTGCAGCAATTGAGCTGTGTAGAGAGGATGAGAGAGTTGGGACTATTCAGCCTGGAGAAGAGAGCACTCATGTTGAGTTAATGGTCTTGGGAAACGGGCAAAGAAGACAGAGAAAAACTCTTAGTGGTACCTTGTGGAATACCAAGAGGCAGTGCCAAACTGAAATACAGGAAATTTCACTTAAATTCAAAGTAAAAGTTTTTTATTGAGAAGGTTATCATACACAGAAAATATTATATGGAGAGGCTACACAGTCTCCATCCTTAGAGATAATGAACTATATCCTTTATACACATAGACCTGAGTAACCTGCTGTGGTGACAGTACTTCAAGGAGTGCTGTTGGACAAGATGATCTGCTCAAGTCCTTTCCAACAGGTCAGTCATTATGCAGTTATGCTAACGTACTTCTAAATTGTTTTCTGCAGATTAAGGACACTTAATAAATTTAAAGCATTCCATCTTGTTATATTGATTGCCTTTCTTATTTTTGTTAAATGTTAAGTATACCCTTCCTAATCTCTTTTAAAAAGTAAATTAGTAGAACATTAAGTAATTTTTATTGGAAGAATATTCAGAAACACAATGAAAATGTTTTCATACAGCCCAAGAAACTTACCAATAATGACTAATGGTGTATACTATCACATAGTACATAATAACATTTTTATTATGCACATTTTGCAAATAAAGAATTTGAATTGGACAAACTTTAGTTTTAAATGAGTCTGTGTGATATTAATTTGTCATGTATTCACCCTACAACTCACAAAAGAAAATCAAGAAAATCTGTTTGATTTACTAGTCCGTGTGAATAACAAGCCTATGGTCCTTAATTTACATTCCATTCTCAAATATCCAGTTATTGTTTAATTTTAAATTGATGCTAATTATCTTCCTAGAGCATTTAGTCTTTCTAAAGGCTGCAATTTTCAATAGAATTTTCAGATTTCATTTGGATGTTGGACACCTAACTCATTTAAGTACTGAGAAAATACAGTCTTTTGTTTCCTTGTACATTATAGAAACACTGTTTGATGTTAAAAAAAGCTTTTCATTTCCTACTACATAGTCTTACTTCAAATGTCAAGCTCCTAATGTGAATTAAGTCTTTCTATTAATTCAGGATGGAGTACAAGAGTGAGTTGAAATAATGAGATTAAAGAAAATGTCTAAAGTATATTCTGCTGTGACAAACCCGTATTTATTAGTGTTTTATCATACTTACAAAATACATAGGTTCAGGAAATGGTCTTCTCAGTTTGGACTGTGTTGTCACCTTTTAAAGGAGGATTAAAATATAAATGATAGGGAGGACTGAAACATCTACCTCTGTTATACATTAATATAGAATTTTATAGCCAAGTGCTGGTGGAACTCTCAGGAGGATTAAATATGTAGTAAAAAAAAAACAAAAGAAGTGGGAAGAGCTGGGGGGAAAACTGGGAAGTTTGTTTAACCCTCTTGCTTAAATGTGAGTGTCAAGCAGGTTTCTGGCACAAGAAGACATTTGGGGAGTGATGTTGCAGCATACAAATACAACAAGAATAATCTAACTATAGAGAAGGATTTTTAAAATTTATTTATTACTATGATCAATGTCTTAAAATATATTAATTCTTAATAGTTCTTTAGAAAGGATTGTTAAGATACAATTTTTAAATTTAAGTATGTGAGTTAACCAAATTTGCTGATTATTCCAGTTATTCCAATTTGTTCAAGTTTGGGTTATGCTAGTGAGGCGTAAAAAAACAAAGGAAAAGGATAATAAAGGATTTTAAATGAATTTTGAAATTTATATTTATATTGTTCTGGTCTGTTTCTTACTGTTGCCAGAATTAAGAAAAACAAGCAGATAAACAGCTAGAATATTGATTCTGGATTTTCAAGATGCAGTAGAGCAACAGGAAGTGGTGATGCTGGAAAAAAGGCCATGCCATACATGTTATCCTTTTACACTTGCAATCAGAATGCACATGCAGAGGAATTGTGGGATTAAACTAAGCATAGGACCTGTCATTTTTGTCAGTATTCTAAGCAGGAATTGGCCACATCACATAAAAAAATAATAAATCTTTAGTGAAGAAGGTGATGATGTCACCAAGTAATAATAATTACTGCATTAACATCTTACACTGAAGCCTCCTATTTGGAGTATTAAAGAGGTTAAATACAGCGATTTACATCATATTATTATGCATAATAGTAAATAAGGATGGTATATAGCAATTTAGAGCAATTTGTTGTCAAATGAAAGGAAATTAATACATTGCATTTTCCTTGGTTAAACTATTAGTGCTACTTGCTCATGCTTTTCCTTTTCCTTCAGGTCACAGACAGTAATTTTTATAGTGATAAGTATGTATCCTTTTTATTCTATTTCAATTATATTTGATTAATATGTTTATTAAGGATTAACCTTTCTTAGCATTAAAATTCAGAGTCTGGATGTAGCTGTTGCCTGCTTAGTTCAGTTATGCTCAGTTCAAGAGTGCTGGCATTTCCTATCAACTTAAGGAGCTTAGGCACCCAGTGTGGCTTAAATATAACAGCACTTCTGAAGTGTAAGACAAAAATTCTCTAAAATTCCAACCTCTCGTGTTTGAAGAACCATAGACTCTGCATCTGAATGTGACTGTGGTACTAAATTGTACTAAATTGTGCTAAATGGTACTAAAATGCTGGCACTGGGCATCCCAGCTGAGCTGGCTTTCATAGCACCTTAAAAAGACCTGAATTGATTTAAAATTCACAAATAAGGATTGTTGTGACTGTGAAATCAGAGTCCTCATTCAGGGAGTTTGAGTCTACCTACAGTGCATGGGATCCATCCAAAGAAGAGTGTGCACACGCTTCCTGAGTTTTGGCTCATGCTAAAATAATGATTATTATTTTGTATGCATTATTAATACTTGTGAAAAATACATGACCATTAGAACAGTTGCTAGATCCCAGAACGATCCTTCACAATTTGTGTTGAGCTCTTTCATTTTCTGTTTAATCCCAAGTTCTTGAATCTTGTATTTTTGGCTGAAGACTCTTTCATAGAAAATGAACTAAAACAGAAGCCTCTGTAAGGTGCTCAGGATATTCTGCTGAGAAGGAAGCTTTTGAAACCATTAAGACTTAGAAAAAAGTAATCCATTCAAATTTCTCATTTCTGAGAGGAAATAGGCACTTACATATCCTATAAATATCATCACTTGCAAGTCAAATAAATAATTTTTATAAAGGCTCTACTTTGAAACTTAATATTTGAGTGAGTGAAGGCAATTCCATATCAGTTTGAGGTAAGTAAAAAACACTAAAATTTTAACACAACCCTCTTCTAATCTCTTCTCATGCATTATTGTTCTCTTTTTTTTGTTTTTTGTTTTTTGGTTTTTTTTTTCTTTTGCTTATGAATGTTCATCATCCATGTATCATTTTCCTAGACATCTTCACCATGGAAAGAATAGGACCAAATTGGAGTCTGGCACCATAAAATGGCATTTTCTGTTGTTTCATGGATCCTAACAGCTCAATGTAATTTGAACTTACAGGCTCACCCAAAATGTTTGCCATATCCACGAGCTTAGAAAAAATATATGTATTCTTATTGACAATATCACATTCAATCTATTTGCCAAATGTCTAGCTATGTTTCTAAAATAAAACAGCAACATTAGAATGGCAGAGGGAAACAGTGGAGGTTTCTCATAGATTTTTATTTTCCATTTTAAGGCAGGACCTTGTTGCTTTTGCTGTCAGTGGAAGCACTGACTGTACTATTGCAGAAGTGACTGTCTCCACCATACAGTTGTAAAACAAATAGGAACTCTTTCCAGCTCAAATGTAGGCATTTAAATAAGATGGAGTGGAATAAAATTTTTTGCTGAAGCTTTACAAATCAGCTCTGGAATCCATAGGCTCAAAAAAAGGGAAAGCTAAGGCCAAGAAAGCATCGACCTCACGGTGTTTCATGCAGTTTTTGGTTCTTCTGCATTCAGATGAGTTCATCACAGATATCAGCTATGCTACTAATTTAAGAGTGCTTTGGGGCCAAGTGGCATGCTGCCCCACTTACACATTTCATTTCCTTTCCCTCACCTCCTAAAAGATGGGCCTTGACAAAATACCCCTTGGAAATACTTCCTGACGTTTACTATCTGCCCAGTTAAAGCACCATATGAGGTTCTTAGCTGCTAGCAATTAAACATCATCAGTAATTTCTGGCTAGTGTCTGATCTCCTGCCCTGGCTTTGCTATATTTGTGGTTAGATTTAATAGTTGCATATAATGTCTGCTGCAGTAGCCTACCCCCAAATGGTAAAAAAATACCTAAAACTCTGAACTTCTATTTCAGAGTTCTCAGTATTTCTATAGCTGTAGACTGTGAAGAATCTTTCAACAAGCCTGTTCAGCATTTAAACATTTTCATAGGAGAAATTTTACTGCATGAAAGAGGAAGATTTTTTCTGAGTTTCTATTATACTTATATGTTCCCATCAAATCATAGTATCAGAATGTTTAGATGTGTATTAACTGTATTCAGTATATTTGTCACAGGTAGCTCATTCTTCTTTTGAAATAAAGGAAGTTATATTTTGTGTAGCAGTGTCTTGAAAGATCTTCTAAAATGTCTTAATATTTTTGCATGCATCTGTGTTCCAATATGTGTATGTTTAAACAAAATTTTCCCTAAGACTTACAAAAACATATGGCAAAATTTGCAAGAGCTAATGATTTTGGTAAGAGTTTATTTCAGACCTATCTTTAGAAAAAGTTGTCCTACCACAGATGAAAATTTCCTTTTGGGAAAATGATTGTGCCTCAAACACTTAATCCTTAATATCTAGTTATCTTTCAGCAATCTTGGCACAGCCATTCTTTGTATATACTCTTGAAAAAACACATGTCAAAGTTTATAGAAAAGTGAGTAAAGGAAAGCTGTCATTATTTGTTTCCTAGTCTGAAATACCAGCATCATAAGTATATTAATGAATAGCAGTCTGAAGGTAAAGTTTTCCCACCAAAGACCTTCATTACTCTTTCACACATACATGAAAAAGAGAAGTTTCAAATGTCCATCAGAGTGAGAGTTGGAGTTCCACACTGCATTGAAAAGTTTGTTTTCTGTCTTTGGCATTAATTCAAGAGCTGAAGAGATAAATTTGAAATGTCCATTGATGTGCTCATTATTTAACGTATTTCATATTTAACATACCTCAACCTGTAGTAAGAAATTGCCTTAACCTGCCATTGCTTCACCTGAATAACATATTAATCACAATGATATTTTCAGAAATGAATGCATAGCTTTTTCAGAACATGCTTTAGTGAATCTTCTGGTGGCACAGATTCCATGGCATTTGACTGTTAGGAACACCCCAAAACTAATCAATGCACTGTGAAACTTGTAAATTAGAAATCAGATAGAATTGTTAAAATAATAGAGAGATAAACAGACCTATGTAAATTTTCTTTTCCTTTTTTAGACTGTAAATAATTGTCCTTTGGTACAATTTTATGGTTTATTTTTCTAACCTATTAAGTAAACTTTAGAAATAATTGCAAAGATAGAAGAGAGACAAAAAAATGAAACAAACACTTTGATCCAAATGAAATGTCTCAGGGTTTCCAAAGTATATCCAGAATTGTTCATCAGCTGTTTCTCTCCTACAATGTCCAGAAGAAATAAACTTGTGGTTTACTGTGGAAAATAAAACAAAGATGTGGAAACCTCTGCAGATCCATTATGCTGCTGAAAACACTATTTAGGGCATGACATAGATGAGAGCCTAGAAATGACATCTGGCCAGTATGAATTATGATAAGTTTTTTTTAAGTTAAAAACATTATGAAATTTTGCATCAGCTAAAGGTTGTCTCCTGACATTGACAGTAACAGGATCAGAATGGGGAGTTTTAGAAGCACATAGTCAAGAATAAAACAGGTAATTTTTTCATATTCAGAAATTTAATACCTACATTGTCTTGAAGGGCATTGCTTTGACGAAATATTTAAATACTAAATAAAATACTACTAAAATATTAGAAGAGAAAATATTAACAAGTAAATCAGAAAATTGTTGAATTTGGTGCCAGCTGGCAAAATACAAATGTCTACAGTGTTAAAAAATGAATGGATAATAAATCAGTGCACAGATGAGAGATATTATGTTGTACTACTACTGCATGTGTGGGTACAATTTTTGGTGAAAACATTCGGAGGTATTTTTAAAGCATTTACTATTTTTAACATTTTAATCTCTGCACTTTTAAATCTGTGGCTATAATGGGTTATGTGTACAAATCATAGCTCAATACCTGAAATCCACCCTGTTTTCATATTAAGTACCTAGATGTTCAAGGGGCAAAATGTAAAAATAGAGACCAGATTTAGCATTCTCCAGGACTTGGGCTCAAAAATTACATTATTCATGCCACTGCTGTAATTGGTTCAAATTTAATGTCACTTCTGCAGGCTAAATAGATATTACACAAGCAGATGCATACTCAAGTTCATAAGTAGAGTTGTGGTAATCTATTTGAAAAGAAATATTAATAGAAATTTCTCATGAGCATAAAAAAAAAAAAAAAAGCAGGATGAAAGGTATGCCTAATCTCACATAACTAAAAGGAGGAGACTTAAATAAGGAATTTATTAGAATTTTTATCCTCAATCATTTCTGTATACATACAAAGCCAAAAATAATGATCAACTTGTAAAAAGTAATTCATGAATTCACTTTTGGTGAGTTTACTATTCTTATGAAATGGAAGCTTGATTCTGTTTTCACTTTGTAACCAAACCAAAATTACCAATACAATTTCATTAAGCTTTTCAATGAGTTTCATCATTGTGCGAAGTCTTGATATGGAAAGTTTCTGTAAAATTAATCTCTCATTGTTATGAATGGTACAACTTTGCCTTAATTTTATGTATAATTCACAGACATTCGCACAGTTGAAGAAACAGGCCCCTTCATTAATGTATTAGCAGAATCCTCATGGATGTCATTGTTTTTTGGACATACAAATAGAAGAAACAAAAGTAGGTGGTAGTTCAGTGGAAAGAGGACCTCACGAGAAACTGGAAATTAAAACAATCATTCTAAGCTAAACCATCTCAGTAATTCCAATATGTAGTCTCTTTTGACAAACATAGTATTAGCTTGCTATTATATTTTATGTCATTAAACATTTTCCATTATAAATCTGTGCTTTCAACTACATTACTTTGAAATCTTACAAACTGTTATCTTATTAAATTTAAACTAACTTTCAGTGGACTAAGGTTACTGAAAAATAAGTTTATTTGATTGTGTTGCCCCTTTATGATTGCTTTCATCAAGGAGCACTAACATTGCTAGATTTTGAAGTAGGTGTAATTTTTTTGTGATGATAGAAATAAAACTTTTGTAGAAAAAAAGAAATTTATACCAGTTCATAGAAGACCTTAGGCTTTTAAAAATTTTTATCCTATCATGCTCACTTTTTGGTTAGTCTGAATGTTGAAAGATCCATGTGAGGAAAATATGCCCAGATATTATTTCTGCCTTGAACATTCACCTATTACTGCTCATGAAGAATGATGTGCAAAATTGTCAGGACTTAAAAAATGCAGTAAATTGTCTCAAACACTGAAAGAAGGAAGTTCCCAGAAGATAAGCCACCATATCTGGCACAGATGGCAAACAGAATGATTTTAATTTCAGGCCTCCATGGAGCTGAAAGGTTTGGAATTAACACACTGGACAAGATTTCACTGTACAAACTGTGGGGAAAGAGCAGACACAACAACAGGAAAATGCCAGGCCTAGTGAAGCAGATCTGCATAACCTCTACAGACAAAAATTACCACCATGACAAAATGAGGAAAAGGAAGTAACTGCTTACACATATGCCATCCCAAAATGTGTGGGATGACACCTGATTTAAGTAATTGAGAGAGATTGAGATGACACCTTGAATCAAAAGGAGAGAGTAGATTTGGGAGCTGAGAGTAATTGGAGAAGCAAGAATGAAATGTGGAATGGGACATCTCAGGAAAAAGGCATAAAGCAAAACTGTGCCTTAGAAATCTGTGAGGGTGGCAACCATGGCAAACATAAAACAAGAAGTCACTCAGTAGTATAGAGCAGAATAATTTCAGATAAGAATTCAGAACTGTCACATCTTTCAGAAAGACTACATACTAGTGGATAAATAAGTCTACTGGTAAAGCAGATATCTCATTTTCTTGTAAAACCTTCTCTGGAGGGTGACAAGTCATTGATGAATTTATAAAGTTGAATAAAATAAGAAGGACCTATAGTCTAAAGACTGTCAACTCACTAAAAGGAAGAGTTCATATGTGCGATGAAAGCTCTTTTTTCACTTTGTGCTGTTTCTTAAAATCTGGAAAATTGCTTGAAAAATACTTAAAATATTCCAGTTGTAAAGAAAAACCTCTGAAATGTTAGGAAATTCTAGCATTAAGGTTGTGATTGAATATATAAACAATTATAACTAAAAATGTTCCAGTTGTAAAGAAAAATCTCTGAAATGTTAGGAAATTCCAGCATTAAGGTTGCCATTGAATATATAAACAATTATAACTAAAAATGTTCCAGTTGTAAAGAAAAATCTCTGAAATGTTAGGAAATTCCAGCATTAAGGTTGCCATTGAATATATAAACAATTATAGTGAACTATTTGCAATGAATGATTGGAAATTCTCTGTGTTAAATGAGCAAGAGTTAGCCTTGAATATTACAGAGATAGACTGGTACAAATGAGTCACTTGGGAAAATCTATTGAAATTAAATAATTCTTACAGGAAAAGAATATGGCTGAGTTTTGTAAGCTATTTTTCTTTGCTTATATTAAAAAACAAAATCTATAGCAATTATAGATATGTCAGGAATACACAATATTGTATCTGAGCTTATTTAGGTATCTCAAAAACCCTCAGGCTGCTTCCTTTTACTCCTTTGACTTTATTTTCCATATGACTCTTAGTCTTTCTTGTAGGCACCTCTATCACCTGCACTATGTTGGTAAATTTATCAAAAATTATGAGTTCTTTTGATAACGTGATAATGGTGGAATGTATTGGACCCCTAGCATCGTGGTTTGACAGTGGCCCAACACCAGGCACCCATGAATGTTGCTTGCTCACCCTCCTCTGCCACAGCTGGGCAGAGGAGAGAAAAAAAAAATAACAAATGGTTCATGGGTTAAGATAAGGACCAGGAGGAAATACTTCAAGGGCAAAACAGTCTTGGCTCAAAGTTACAAAGTGAATTTACTACTAACAGAGTCAGAGGAGGATAAGGAGAAGTAAAATAAGCCCTTAAAGAACATATTTTCTTCCCCCAGCCCCAGCCTTCTTTCCACTGACAGTGCAGGGATCTCCCAAGAAAACTACCTAAGGTTTTCTTCTGCTGCTTTCCTCTGTGAGACCGGGGGGTCCCTCCTATGGGACACAGATCTCTGTGAACTTCTCCAGCCTAGGTCCACTCTCACTGACAGCAGGCCTGACAAAGGTGCTGCAACCAGAGTCCCTCCCATGGGTGCACAGTCCTCCCAAAACTGCTGTGGTGTGGGTCATGCTTCTGGGGGTGCACTCCTCCAGGGACAGGCTGCTCCAGCCTGGAAGGAGGGACCACTCTCTCCACTGGGTCTCCCACTGGATCACAGCCTCCTCCAGGCATCCACCTGCTCCAGTGTGGGCACCTTCCCCGTGGGCTGTGGGTGGATCTCTGCATCCCCTGTGGATCCCCATGGGCTGTGGGTGGATTGTCATGGGCTGCAGGGGCACAGGTGCTTCCCCATGGTGTCACCACGACCTACAGGGGAATCTCAGCTCTGGTGCCTCAAGCACCTCCTGCCCCACCTTCTCCACTGACCTTGGTGTCTCTGTGTTGTTTCCCTCACATGTGCTCGCCTCCTCCTCTTCTCTGACTAGAAAAAACTGTGTGACCACTTTGTTTTGATCTTCTTCTTAAATGTCACAGAGGCGTTACCAACCTCTCTCTTTGGCCCAGTTTTGGCCAGCAGCACGTCCATTTTCAGAGCCATCAGCCAATGGCTCTGCCAGACATGGTGGAAGCTTCCAGCAGCTTCTCACAGAAGCCACCTCCATGGCCCCCCTGTTACCAAAAACCAGGCCATTGAAAGCCAGCATGCCTAGTAATACCTGTTTCCTGTAGATTGATTTATCCTGGTCTTTGGGCTTTACCTTGTCCTAGATTTAGATTGGAGTGATTTCTTCCCCTGCTAACTTCTGAGTGCATTTCCTCTCTTATTTAAAAACTGAAACATTTGAAAGTGACTGAGGTTTCCATATTCACAATGATACCCATCAAGCTGGATAGTAGGAAGTTATTTCAGAAGAGTGTTTAAAAATCCACCCCTATATGCTACAAAAATTGACAACATAGTGCTTCAGAAACTTTTGGAAAGTGCATAAGAAAGGAAAATAAATGTGTGAAAACTCCTTGAAGTAAGGAAACTAAGGCAGTAAAACTTCACAAATGTGAAATAAAAAAAAGGACCAAATAAAGAGCCTCTGTAATGCTATTTTCACTGTAAATCTTCTTTTGATATGAAGGCACAGGAGCCTATTCAGATGTTTTCCTTATGCTCACAGCATTTGATGATAGTACGTGGCATCTCTTCTTTATCTAAACAGAACATGAATTATTGTGACAGATAATTGTGAAGTAATGAGACCATACACTTCTGCTCCCCATATATCCTGTGTTCATGCTGATTGAAGTAATTTTTATTCTGTTCTTTTGGCTAATTCAGTCATTTTAATCTGAGGATCAGGAAATGGATGACAGGTTGGTGGATGTTAATGTACAGTCACCTTCATGTCATTTTTTCTTAACAAAGATTGTCAGACTGCTCTTTTCCAATCACCTTTCAGATCTCTCCCCATTTATTTGCAGCTAGCCCACAAAAATTTAGACAAAAGGAGGGCAGTCTTCTAGAGTTTAAGGGAGTTTTTTGAAATAATCCCTTCCAACTGCCATTCTTCTAACGTCTTGTCATGAGCTGCAACTCCCTTTTTGCATATTTGACTATATCTTCATTTTTGCTCTCTTTTCATGCCTGTTCTCAAAAGTGTATTTTAAGAATCCATTCCAAAGGAGAGTAAAATAGACTTTTGCCTCATTCTGTTCCAAATTTAGTTAGCTTCATTACGTTGTACCTTCTATATGCTCTAGACATGAGTGTGTTACTAATGGGATTCCAGATGATCTTTAATGTTAATGAGAAAATTGTCACTCCGGGGGATTCATTTATGGTTCTACTTGCTAAGCAAGATTGACACTCCCTGAGTCACTGCTTTCTGCACAGATACTTCATTGAAAGGAGTGGCAGCCAGCTTATCTCTCACTACCCACCAATTTCTTAGTCTTTGGAAGAATTAGTGGCACATACCTTTCTAAAATGCTATTTTAGTACTGTTGCTTGTCACTTAGAAACCACTGTTCTTGATTTACTTCTGGGTGCTAATATAATACAGCAGTTGAAAAGAAAGTATTATTTAGCCTACACACTGTGGAGATCAAATATTCTTTCCTGGACTTTGATGCTGAGTGTGTATGTCTATGTATATAAATAAAAGTATGTATTTCTAGAACTTAGACAATAGTGGCAAAAATATAGCCTTTCTTGCAGATGTGCCGTACTTCAATAGGAAAAAGCAGCATCAGCAGTGTGATTCTTCAATTCTCAGCTTAAGTTTCTCACTGGTAAAAATGGAAGTTCTAATTAGAGATTGGAGCAATGCTAGAGATTTTTTGTTCTTTTATATTTTGCCTTACTGCTGGAAGGCACAACAGAAGTGTGACATAGCTGAGAGTAGACTCTCGGCCAGGTGCTAGAAGAAGGACACAGTGATTATGTGGGTGATTGTGATTAGATTTATTGCTAAAACAACCTAAATAATAATTCTACTGTCTATTAGAATGGATTATAATATAGTAAGGTTGTGGTCCTTTGTGTTGAGTCGTGTGCTTCAGTGAGACCCTGTTGCTTTCTAAACTCCTTAGAGAACTCTAGGTGTGCCCAAGTAACTTAGTCTCAGACTGGTCAACAGTCTACATCTAAAGGGCTATAAAATAAGCAAATTTTTCTAGAAACATACATATTTAGTCTTTGGCCTTGCATGATTCACGATTACGAAGTAACAAAACACCCATGAAGCTCCTTCAGAGCTTTATTTCTGCATTTGACCAGATCTTAGCCCTTTTGCACACTCACCCAAAAGGAAGTGTTGGTACACACTTCATGCTGTGTGTACCCTGCAGATACCCATGGCAGAGTGCAGAGTGGATGTGGGGGATGTTGGTCCACACAAAGCTGTCTGCAGCCTCTGGAGACAAGCTGGCCCAGCTGGCCCAGACTGCAGCAGTATTTCATATCCTTATGCACGTGCACCCAAGTCAGTCTCAACCAGCTCCCCCACCTCTGGAATACATTGATTATGTAAACATCCAGACAGTTCCTCCTGCAATATCCACCTGGTATTCTTACCTTAGGACAAACCACATTGCTCAGCAGAGAGGACACAAAGGAAGAGTGTATAACATGCATACACATATGAAGACTCAACTGTGATTTTTCACTGCCACAAGAAGAAAAGATATACAGGGTGCAGTGTCTGACCTCCTGAGATGAACATTTTTTTTCTCTTAAAGTTGCTCTTAAAGTTGCAACAAATAAAATCCTGCTGCCACTTTTTTCTCCTACATGTTATCCCTTCAAAATTTTGTTTTCCTCTATATCTGTCTCCTTTTGTTATTTCTTACTTTTACATAAAGTACATTTTTATGCAGGGTCTAATGTAATTAAACTTTTTACATAACAAATTATTCCCTGAAAATCTTCCACAAGATAATTCCATTAATCTTTTTTATTTTCTTTTCTGTGATGTCTGAAATCCAATATTTTTTCTCACTCTTTCTTACCCAGGCACATCAAACCTCTTCATCCTGCTCTGCGTGATACCACCAAAACATATGATACGTGTATATTGATCAAATTCTTAGCTGTCTTATGCTGTTCTCAGTTCTTTATATTTTAAGCATGAATTGAAATGTAAAAGATGACATGAGGGCACCAGGTAATAGATTTATTATGTGAATGTCTATAATGAAAATGCAAAATCATTCAGCAGGTTAGTGAATTTGACTCTTTGGGGAAAATGATAGATGAAGAGTGGGTGTAAAGTGGCAGCTGATTCCAGGATCATTTTGTTTATCAAGGAATACTGGTTTCTTCTGTAATCAATTGGGAAAGATAGGCACTGCCAGAGGGATATTCACCCATCTGAAACGGAAGTCTCTTTCCATAACTAGAAGCTTAGATTAATCTTTCAGAATTTGAAGCATAAAAGTAGGTTGAATTAATCACATACTCTAAAGGCAGGTGTAAATTGGAAACACAAAAAAGTAGGAAGGCTTGAAGAACCAGAAGAGGTTTTTTCTTGGGCATTTAGCTAAGTTGGTTATGAAAATGCCAGCACTGTGTTGGTCTAGGAGTTCAATATCAGCCTGTTACCTCATGTGGATGAATGAACAAGGGGAAAAAATAAAGTTATGTATAAGGCCTTCCTTTCTGCTGCAGATAAGGAGAGACAAGAACTATCTATCTCAGAGTGTGATGCATTGCAAATATATGTGATGGATACACAGCATTTTAAATAGCTCCTCAAAATCTAAAGCAAAAGTTGTTATACTGCCTTGTGAAGATTCTTTTGGGAGAAACTCAAGGAAAAGCTTTAATTTTAGAAACTTTAAGTGCTAAATAATGGGAAATATTTTAACAGTGGCATATCATTCTGCAAGTAGAGTATTCAGCAGTGAGTCACGTGGGAGTATCTAACCACCAGCACAGAGCCAGAAAGTCTGGGCATGGAACAATGGAGTTCAGGCTGAAATCTGCACTAGGACAGCTAGAAAATATCTGTTAGACTTGGCAGTTTGTGACTGATCCCACTGAAGAGAATAGAAAATCTTTCTTTAACTGTAGTGACCTTTTAGATCAGACCTACTGTTCCCAGATGCTGATGGCAGGACTGTCTGATAGATGGCTGTCTTCCATAAGCCTCTTTCTCCTCTCTCTGATGTAATATAATTCTTTGCATTGTAACTCTAACCAGCCTCTTATGTATATTCAAAATATTCTTGTTATTCAGCATTACACAGTAGGACTGTCTGATATCAAAAACCCAAAAAACCCAACAAAAACATTCCCCATGAATCAGAAAAAAAATAAATTAAAACTTCCTAGTACAACTTCTTAATATACTGCAGAGAAATAATGTGTCTAAAATAAAGATCAATTCAGAAAAAAAAACAAACCAAAAACAAACCAACTTGGAAAAAACCCAAACAAATCCCCCTCCAACACAAAGTTTGAAAATGCTCAATCCTTCATAAAATAAGGAAGCTGGAAATAATGAAATTGAGAACTCTTGGAACTATAATTTAGCAAGAAATATTGTTGTATACTAATGTTGCAATACTAGAAGAACCTATTGAGGCGCTTAGGTGAATTGGCAAACCTTGAGACAGTTTATGTTACATTAGTTAAAAGAATGTGTGATTTTCATCATACACAGCCTAATTTTGCAAAAGAATTAATGATGAAAACAACATTTTAACTTTAATAAATAATCTAGAAATTTAAAGTTGTTAAAATTATACTGCCTATTAATTTTGTTCTTCCATGGGGTAAAATTTGGCTTATAGAAATTATCAATTTCTCCACAGATATTTATTAAATGCTCTCCCATCACTTGACCATTTACAAGAAAATCTTTGGTTGGAAATTAAACATTATGGTGAAGAGTCACAGACATTCTTCGGTATATCAAAGATATAAAGATCATCATCTTGGGGAATCTTGGTTTTAGGAAATCTATATTTTAAAACAGGAAATAAACAATGAAGGTACAATGCTGAACAAAGCTAATAATTCTATATCCTGTGGTTATTTTGTTATAACTGTTAACAAATGCCTGTGCAAATTCCATCGACACAAATGTGAGATCAGATTGAAATCTGTTTTGTTTGCCATCTGAATTCTATTTATTCAGCACTTCAACAGGAGGAAGTTTCTGAATAACAGACAACCTGTCTTCCAAGCATGATTGTCCAAGGGATCATTTCCCCTCAAAAATTGCACCAATCTATAGCATAGCTCTGTCTTTCTCTCATCCCTAACCTGATTTCACCCAGAATACAGCTTTTGTCACATTATCCTGTAGGATCTTCTGTCCTGCTCTGGTTACTCCAGCTGAAGTTCTAGCCTTTCTCATTTCTCAGTTCTAACATTAATCTTGACATTCTGCTTGCTCTCTGAGAAAAATAAGCTCAGCTGTAGCAGGGGTGCTGACAGAAAGCTGGGGCAGCCAAATAACCCTTGCATGAAGAAATTAATGGATATAAGGTTTCTGGGATTGCATATAGTGTGCTTATCATGATTTTGGCTACATTAGGAAAAGGAGAAATCCAGGACTTCAATTTGGGACTGATTTGAAAAGTCAGTGCCAAAGGAATTCTGTCCAAGGAATCTACAGTCTGGGCAAAGTCTAGGGTGTCTAGGAAGAAGCCGAGAGCTCTGGTGAGACTAGAACTGAAAAAAGGCCTCCAAAATAACATGAGGAATAATAAATTATTCTTTCATGATTGAAATGTCCAGACCTACAGATCAGCTATAGGTTAGTGTTTTAATTAGAGCTAGGATTATGGTTAGGATTCAAATTGCGGAAAAAAAAAAAAAGCCAAGAACTACAGTTGTATTTGACGTGGAAACAGCTACCAAATGAAACTGTTGGCCACAAAAACATTGCCCTCAAGAATTCTTCATCTGTGAGAATTCAGCTGTGGCTTTTGTGAGGCTGAGCATGGTGTTAAATGTAGAATTACAACTGGGATGAAGAGCAAGCCCTGGGTTCCCATTGCTGTGGTACTGGAAGATTTCTACCAAAGGTTAAATAGGACTGCCAATTATGTAAAAACTACTTTGCTTTATTTTCTTATATACTTTGTTTTATCTGCTTATTGTATTACTCTGTTAACTGCTTTCTAATGACCTCAATTTTGCTCCCCTATAATATTGACTTAAAAAATACAATAAAATTAATTTCTTTGCAACTGAAATTCATCTGTCTAATTTCTCCAATCCAATTTAAATAAAAATGTACAAACTGCAGGGAAATTAGATTTTTTAAAAGTAAGATGCAATTTAGGTAATTACCTTCATTTTATTGTGTGTATATTTATGTATGTTTACAGTAATACATCTGTGGAGTGATAGTGAATTGCTTAGGTGAGGTATAACTTGTAAAAGTTTACTTATTAAAATGAGAATCTAATAGAGATTTGTTTTTTACCATAGACTAATAGCAGCTAATCAATCCTGTGTATGCTTCAGTGACAGCTGTGTCCTCTTCATGGATATTTTTACACCATCCAGTATCAGAGTGTTTCTTTAGTCTCAGCAGCAATCACTGCTCATGTAAAGGAATCAGAGGGAAATCTGATTTGTCAGGATTTGTCTTTGGGGTTTCATGGAACACAAATCTGAAGTAGCCAGGCTCTCTACATTTACATTAATACAAATGAGGCTGGACCCTGAATCCTTTATTTATTGTGTATGCAGGAAGTTCTGTAAAAAGACATGTTTCTTCTAGTTTAATGAAACTTTTCTGATGCAAGAAAGACAAAAATATGAAATGGGATGATCTAAGGTATCTCCTGAAAGAGCATCACTTTCTTTATTGGCTGCATGAAGCATTGCAGTATGATCCAGATTGGCATGGATCCCAGGAGGGATCCATCCTTCACAAAAGAAGATCTGCCTTGAGGTCAGACCAGGCTGTTCAGGGGCTTTAGCTAGTCTGTTTTTCATAGCTGTGAAGGATGTAGTCTTCACAACTTGGCAACCTATTCCACTGCTTGGCCATCATCACAGTGAAAATGGATTTTCCTACACCCCTTCAGAACCTTCTCTGTTCTTGTTGGTGCCCCCTGCTTCTCATATTCCCACCATGCACTCCCACAGAATGCCTGGCTTAGTCTTCCTCAGAATCACCAGGATTATTGAAAGGCTGCTGCTAATTTCCCCTTAAGCCACCTCCTCCCTAGGATGAAAAAGCCCAGTTTCCTGAGTCTTTCATCACAGGGTAAGTGCTCCTGCCTCTGACCAGCTTTGTGATCTGGTGCTTAGTTGGGAGGCTGACCTGGGTACTAGACTTGTGCTGTAGATGTGGTCTCATGAGCATCGTGTTGAAGGGAGAAATCACTTCCCTTATCTATTGGCTGTTTGGCAGCACAGGAATCTGCTGACACTTCTGGAGCTCTTTTGGTACTCTCTCTCCAGTTCAGGTCAGGAGGTATGGATTGTAACACAGATTGCTAAGATATCAGGTATAATTTGCAAGCCCTTGCTAAAGGATTCCCAAAGGATAGACTGCTATTTGCTGGTTTTAATGCATTTTGTTGTTTCTGTTTGTTGCCTTCTAAATCCATCTTAGGCTGGAACACTGAAATTGGCATAATACCTTTTGAGTGGGCAGTATGCCATGCTAACAGATGGCCATGCTAGTGGACAAGTTATGTGCATCAATTTTGATTAGGATGGGCAGAAATCCTGAAACAGCCATCACAGTAGAGCTTCTGAGCCTGTTGTTACAGACGTAAGTCATCATTGCTGCTGCTCAGAGATGTAACTCTGAATATCCCAGAATAGCCTGTGTCTCCATGTAAAGTGTTTCTGTTTCAGTGGATCAGATTAATTTTGAGATAGAGTAATAATATTTAAAAATCTAAGTTAACTTCCCTCAGATCATCATGGATACCAGGAAACACATTTCCTCTGACTCGTACCTCCTCACACAAATCCTCATTTTTCTTCCTTTTCAGAAATGCAGCCCTGTCCTTACTTCAGCAGTATTTTAACAGGCAAATTTGCCCAAGTAGATAGATAGATATGTAGTTAAATATATTGATCCTTTTGTTTGAAAATCTGACAACACACCTCTTTGTAGGAGCCAATAAAAACTTTTGATATCCTTTCCCTAAGTAGTTTTAGTACTTTGAATCCCAAATTGTATTTTCTCTTACTATTTTAATTGCAACCAATAATTTTTTTTAATCATAATTTTTCACACAGAAAATCTATTTTTCCTCACAATTTTGGATGAGAAAATTATGTCTCAATTCAGAGATTTCATGTGGGGACAATGAATTACTGAATTATTTTAAAACAGGAGAATTTATCTTGCACTGTCAAAATAAACAAATTTTGAAAAAACAATGTTATGAAGTTGTACTGTACCTTCTACTGCAATTTATTTTGTGTTTTTAGAGTTTTATTTCCCCTTTAACCATAATCTGTACCAGAAACTTTATTTTTATAAATCTAAAAATTAAATTTAAATGTAATCTGGAATATCTTTTGAAATTATTTGATGAAAAATGTAATGAAACCAGATTTTGCATCTGATAGCAAGTGCTAAGAATTATGTTCATATTGATGGCATTATCTCAATCTGTACATCCATTGTCTTTCTTAGATAACATTATGATATGAATAAGTGTGTTATCCTGATAGAGTAGAAAAGTGTGGGACAGTACTGTGCTCCTTATTACTGCTGTATTTCAGTTTTTATCCAACTGTGGAAGCTAGCCAGTAAGCAGTGAGGAGGGATCATCTTTTGGAAGCTGATTACTGCTGCATTGTCAATATGCAGCAGAGTGGTATAAATCACTGTCAGTGATACTGGACTGAGACTGATCAGAACTCCACGAAAATTGACCTATGAAAAAGGATTTGAGCTTTTTAGTGTAGAAAAAAGAAGGCTGAGAAGACATATAGTAGCTGTCTTCAAATACAAAAAGGTGGCAGGAAGAAAAAGAATAATCCATCCTTCTTACTCTCTGCAGATATAGTGACGAGTAACAGGCTTTCATTGGAGGAAGGAGGAGGTAAGGGAGAAATCAGGTAGAAGTATTTTAAAACTGAGGATGGTTGAGCACAGGAATAGATTATCTGAGTAAGAAGTGCAGCATCTGTAATTGACAGGTTATAAGGACTAGTCACCTTAATAAAATGAATGCATGCTGAGTTCTCAGTTGGGGATGGATTACTTTATCTGTCAAGATTTCTTTCAACCTGTTTATTCTACTTTTTTAAAGTGCCTTGTCATCATAGAGAGTTTAATAATTTTCTTTTTTAGCTTGCAATGTTACCCTTTATGGAATGAGAATCTCTAATTGAAAGAAAAGATATTCTACACTGGTCAAAATATATGTAAACACTTGAAGCATTTAAATACAGAAAACTCTTAATGAACATCCTAGATTTCCTTGCAGGTGCCAAGAAAGGGCAGACCCTAGAGCCTTGTGGGTGTGGCTTGGTTGCTGCTCTATGCCAAACTGGCCAGTCCTGGCTTCAGGGGGAAGAAAAAGGTGAATGTACACCAGAAGCAGGCCATTTTATTCCATTCCTTCCTCGGGGACCAGCGCTGCAGACTTTGTCCCTCTCCCACCATTTCCTGTCCCTTTCCATGCCTCAGGAGAATGCAATTCCAAGCAGAGAACCCAGCCTAGATGTGGGCACTGACCTGAAAGGATCTGAGTTGAGTCATGCCCAGCCAAGGAGGGCTGAATACTGTGTGCCATAGCCACCCCAGTGGAGTGAGTGGTCCAGCAGTGGGTGGCATGGTGCGGTGCAGCCCGTCCCAGTTTTGGGGGGATTTGGCTGCCGCTGGTTTTTCGTTGTTGTGGGAGGCCATGTGGTGCTAGGTGTGAAATGTCCACCATCCTGTCTTTGCCTTGGGAAAATCTGTGAGTCACTGCCAGAGTGTGAAAACATCTACCACCTTGTCTTTGGCTCAGGAGCCATGCCAAGACAAGCCAAGGTGGAGGACACATTTTGAGTGCAAATCACCTTCTCTTTTACATACTTTTGTTGCTAATATTGCTACTGTTACTATTAATTTCTTATTCCATTGCTGTTTGTTTTCAGTAAATTGTTGTCTCTACCCATAGTTTCTGCCACCAGAGGGGATGGGGGAAAGGGGAGTAATTTTCTCAGAGTTTAGTTTCCAGCTAGTTTTAAACAACCATGTGCAAATTAAAGATTGAAAAAACCAATTTTTCATTTTGCTTTTTCATACAGCAAAATCATAAGGATATTTTCAAATGTCAAAATATATTGAGCATATCACAGTGCTGAATTCAAAGTGTGCATTGGAGAAAAATAATTAATAAATTTCTGACACTGCAGAAATTTTATTGAAGCTAGGCTACATTTTTCAGGAGGAGTTGTGACCTTTAAACATTTTCTACCCTGCATGCATGGGACTGCAAATGGCTGAAGTTCTTATTTTCCTGAAGGAAGTCAGAAGTAGGAGATGAGGGAATTCAGCAACTACAGAATCAAATATTTTTATTTCTTCAATTAAAGCTAATGCAGTTAAATTAAACTGCAGTTAAAAAAACATAATACATTTGTGGTCTATTCATGTTGTAAGAGCAAACATTTTTCTAAAGAACTAACTTCCTAATGATAAGCAAAAGGTAAATTGAATGTATAGAATATAGTATATATGGTATAATATAGTATTTCTTACCACTGTAATGTGTAGCAAGTGTCAAAGCAATCCATGTAGTTATAGACATATTATAGGCTTCTTGCATCAAGGGCTTCTCAGTCTTACTGTCAGATGTTACCTCACTATAAAAAGCTTCTGTACTGTCTCTGGTAGAAGCAGAGTTGGCTCTGGATTAGTTTAATTATCCTTTCTCGGACTAGTAGGATTCAGGAGTTGTTACTAAAGATTGTCAGAGGTATGCTGGCAAACCACATTGTGTAATGAGATCTGTCAGAGAATTTCGTCCTCAACATCTTTCAGGCTCTTGGAAATCCAGTAAAGGAAATTGTGGTGGAAAGCATCAAGTGAGCATCTGACAGTGAAAACTAGACTGAGTGGTAACTGTGGGATTCAGCCTATAATAAACATGCCATAAGTATGTACATCCATACTCCCTGGTACTGTGAGCAGCAAACAGGACACTGGCTGTAGGCTATGAAAACCAAAATCAAAGAAGCAGCCTGCAATCATATCCAAACTGTTTTCTGGAGCATTTTTTCTTATTCTTCTCTTAGTATTGTCAGTTCAAGTTTCTTTTCAGAAAGAGTATTAGGGGCTAGAGATGTCATTTATCTGTGTCTCTGTAAAGCTTTTGACACGATCCTCCATGATGTTCTTCTCTCTAAACTGGAAACAAATGGATTCGATAGGGGGAGTGTTAGACGGATAAGAAACATCCAGTGGTCAATGGCTCAGATCATGATGGATGTCAGGGACAAGTGGTGTCACAAGTGGTCAGGGAAGGGGATTCTGCCCCACTGCTCCACTCTGATGAGATCCCACCTGGAGTGCTGCATCCAGCTCTGGGCACCCATCACTGGAAGGACATGGACCTGTTGGAGCAAGTCCAGGGGAGGCCACTACAGTGGTTAGAGAGTTGGAGCACCTCTCCAGTGGCAAAAGGCAGGGAGAATTGGGATTGTTTAACCTGGAAGAGAGAAGGCTTTGGGGTGACCTAATTGTGGTCTTCAAGTACCATATAGGAACCTACAAGAAGGATGGAGCCAGATTTTTTACAAGAGTGATAGGACAAGGGAGAATGACTTCAAATTTAAAGAGAATACGTTTATGTTAGATATTAGAAAGGAATTTTTTACTGTGTGTATAGTGAGACATTGGAAGAGGTTACCCAGAGAAATTTTGAATGCCCCATTCCACAAAGTGTTCAAGACCAGGTGGGATGGAATTCCAGGCAACATGGTTTCGTGGAAGGTGTTCCTGTCCATGGCAGGAGTGTTGAAACCAGATGATCTTTAAGGTCCCTTCCAAGCCAAGCCATTCTATGATTTTATCATTCTAAGCCTAGCATTCAAGGTTTTATTATTTTGAATTTCTCAAAGAATAAGACTGACAGCTGTTAGGGACTATTTTTGATCACAAATGTACTAATCTAGCTAAGCTGTCAGTCTGCAGTCATACCTGACAGACAAAAGAATGAAATGATGCCATCCTAAAGAGTTTCTCAGGAGGGTGTTAGCAAGATGATCACCAAATTTAATTATATTGGCTGATGCAATTACATTCTTAAAGCTTGATATCTCTGTGTCTGCTCTATTTGAAGTGATGCTTTCTACTCTCCAAAATGATCAGCTTTTGAAATTTGCTAATCTGATGGTAGAAAAAGCAGATTTTCAGTGATAGTATGGAACAGATTTGGATCTAAGAGTGTACCACAGCAGTAATGATTCCACACTTGTACAAACAAGTTGTAAATTGTCAGCTTCTCAAATCCTCCACTTTGCAGATGTGTTTAGTAGAGTAAAATTTTTCATTGGTATTTATTTCAGGAAGAGGGATGTGTTGGAAATTATTATGATTTTCATAATGTTACAGAGCATTTTGAATTTTGTAGGTTAAATTTATTTTTTAAAAAATCCTTTAGAAAGTATTTCTACTTTCAAGTTTCAGTTCAATGTTTTTAATGCTAACAAATCCTCCCTGTTTTACTGTGAAACCACTAAGATCAGTGCTAAGTATAATTCTTGTCAATGAACTGAATTCTATACTAAATTAAATTTTATATATTTTTAAAAATTTTTCCCCTTTGCAATACTGAAGTATTTGAAATAGGGCCTTATGAACAGCACAGAGAAAATGATGAATAATATGTAGTGAATAATCCTGTTACCACATCTTTTTTGAAAGCAGTTGTTCACAAGCATGTCAAGAGATGCTCAGGAAGAATTTTAATCATAGCATTGATAATTTGGAAGAGAAGAAGAAAATACTTAAAACAAGGAAACTTAATTTCTCCCCTCTATGTTTCTAATCATTGAGTCGTGTAGCAGAAACAAAGCTGGTAAATTAGTTAACTGCTGAGGACAGAAAATAAATAATAAAAAATAATTCTCATATTTATTATTATTTTATTTTCTCAGACCTGATATTTTCAAAAGTTTATAAAATTCAATAATTTTTCTTTGGAAAGTCTATACTGGCATAACTACATTTGGCTAAAAATCTAGATATATTTCCATCTAAATAAGAAATTTAAGTAGGTTTCTCTGAACATAGATTTTTTTTTTACCTGTGAAACTATTCAATGATACATTCTGTCATTTGATCATTCATAATTTTGGTTTATATGGATGTATTCTGAGACATATACATAGACTATGAAGGGAAATGCTGCTTCTAAGAGCTGGAGACTGGAAAAGACTAGATAAGACTAGAGTCCTTAAACAATTCAGCATACATCCTATGTTAAATCACGTGTCATGGACCTCCAAACCCCTTCTAATACCTTCCAATAAACTTTAAAATACTTATGCAATATTGCGAGGACTGGGCAGAAGCAGCCCTGCTGTAATTAATGGAAAAGTACAAGTGTGAAAGTTGCTATTCCAGAGATTTAGCTTAAAACAAAGAAGACCTAAAAACAGTCTCCTGGAGAAATGGGAAAAACAATGCAATAGAAAGTTCTGGTTTAAAGCTGCGCAAAAAACCCCTCAAACTAAACAAGTCACTGCTCTAAATACATTTTAATGGGAAATAATATTCAGCCTATTTTCATTTCACGGATATCTCACAAGAAAAGACTACTCTGAACACTTCATATGCTGCCTGAATCTTATCAGCTACGGAGGTAGATATTGATCAGCCCTTGCAAAAGTCAGCTACGCTAAGAAATGGTCTTTCAAGAAATGGCTGGGTTAGAATTCCCTGGGGTATCTCTTCAAAAACGACAGACTGACAGTCTTACCTGAATCTCCAGACATTCTCTATTGTTTAACCAAAAATTACATGGAGAAGTTTATTTTTGAGAAAGACACCAACTCCCTATCTATGCACTTGTTTTCCACTCAGTTGGACAAATTCAACCAATTTACAAAAAACCCCCAAAGCTTCTGAAAGAAGGGAAAAATCTTATTTATTTTCTATACTGTACAGAAGGTTAAATTTTAATATTTTACTAAACACATCCAGCTGCCTTCTACCGCATATTGAATGATTTATTTGTAGAGTACACAAAGAAGTGTAAAAACTCTGCTAGACAGACTACAACACCTTTGTTTAAGGCAGAAGGAAACAAACCAAAATATTTGTTTTTCTATTTGAATATATAGTCATGAAAATGTCTTGATGATATTTTTGCTAAAACGCTGTATATATGTTGTGTCATTGTATATATGTTGTAGTGCTATAGGCTTAGCTATAGTTGATTGTGAAGTAGAAAATGACCTCAGTCATTTTTCAAAGATAAATGCTTCTTGAACAAGGAATAAACTAGGAATAAATTACAGAACTGGCTTCTGGGAGAGTAGACATGACAAATTTAGATGATAAGACCATACTCAGTGAGCACACTAATAAACAAGAGATGGTGAATTCAAAAACAAAAAGAGTATGAACTCTAGATTTGAAAGGGACAAAAATGCATGTTTCAGGTGAAGATTTTTATTCCTCCAGAGTCTTTGAAGATATTAATAAATAGTTTTATTACATTGAAAGATGGTGCTGCCTTTTGTTATGTGTTCCACTTTAGAAAAGGGAAGTTAGCTGTCTGGGCTATGAAAATGATATTAAATACACACCTGCTGTGTTTATCAGCAAAGCTGTCGACTTCCAACCCTCCGCTTGCCCCCATTTCCTTACCTAGATGATATTGTTCAGGAAAGCAATTACGAACAAATATAGGCAGATGTGAGCAGCCTGGCATCTTTGAATGCGACTCAGGAATTTACAATATTCCCAGGCTGTGTATCTGCACAATTGTAAATACCAGAGAGAATCTTTCCAGTGCAGAAATGCTCTTTATTACCTTCCCAATTTTACCCCGGCACAAGGGTTATTTCCTTATAAAGCATGTAACAGGGATTACAGCATCACCATTGATGACAAAATGGGGGCAGAGTGATAAGCAAATCAAGCCATACTGCTTGAGCACAGAGTATGTTTTGACACAATCGCTAAATGTACATTTGTTGTGGACTGTACTGTCTTTTATGCTTTTTCTAGTCTATGCTTGAGCTAGCTAATAAAAGCCTTGTTACCCTATTTCTTGAATTGACATTTTTCATTCCTGTCTTCAGAGTTATTTTTAGTTTTCCTACACAGCTTTAATAAGAATTGAGGACATATTGAAACCACATATCCAAACTAGGTTTTTGCCAATGTTATTAGCAAAAAGATTGCAGTAGAAAGTTCACTGGTCACAGTGCAAAATTTAATGTATTCTGCATACATCCACTGGGGAGAAATACTTGGCATTTTCTAAATCTCATAATTTCTGGACCAAACAAACGGACAGAATTTATAACAACACTATAAAATTCTAAAACCAGGACTCTGAAAAAACATATTACATTTAATTCCAGACATAGATTCTACCTCAAGTATGCATTTTTTTTTTTTTGATGGTTACCTTTCTCTTCCTGGCCCTAATATATACCACAGAATCCTGATTTAAGCTGGGGTAGAGTTAATTTTTTTACCTAGTAGGTGGTACAGTGTTGTGTTTTGGATTTTTATTTTCCCTTTGGGTTTTCTGTCCTGTTAAACAATCTTCATCTCAACCCACGAATTTTACTTTTTTTTCCAGTTCTTTTCCCTATTCTGTTGGGGGGAGTGAGCAAACAGCTGTGTGGTGTTTAGCTGCTTGCCAGATTAAACCACAATATACAGTCAGTCAATACATAAGCATGAATTCAAGAAAGAATTTTTTATGATTGCCTGACCCCTGTAAAAAGGATAGATCCTTTGCTTTCCTATCTATCCCTACTCCAGTTGAAAGTTCAGATGCTGAACTTTCAATATAGTCTGTAAAGTTAATTCTCTCTTGCCCTACAAAGGTCCAGAAATGTAGACTGAATAACAGTTTCTTTCTTTCACTGTTTGTTGATGACTGTAAGTGGCCCAGATAGTCATTCCCAGTGTGCTCAACTTTGAGTTCTATTTTATGAAACCTGTGATGTAAAGTAAAATTTGTATATCCACCTCATTTTTTTTGTATTAGCCTGTCTGTCATGGAACCCATTCATTTGGAGATTCAGTCTACCTTAGCATTGCTAAGGCCTCTACTCGACCATCCAATTGTAACTGTGGCCTGCCCGACAGCACAGCATCTTTGGGTATTTTTAAATGGAACAGCACTCTTAAGGTAATTCAGAAGAAGGATTGTGAAATTTTTTCCAATAAATTGATAGAATTGGTGTGTGCTGTCTCAGAATTAAACAGCTACCAATTGCTATTCTTGCAAAAAAACCCCAAATCCCCAACCCAAACCAAAACACAAAAGTCATTTAAAAGATACTAGAACAATATTAAAATATATCTACCATAAGTGTAGTGTTTACATTATGCAGAAGGTATAAATGCTGCATTTGCACAAAATAACTTGTTATTTATGTTTTATGGATCACACCCTTAGGCAACTTTTCATTATGAAGACTGAAGTGAAAAAAGGTCTTTGAAAAAATCAAATGATTGCTGATACTGGCATTATTTCCAGGGAAACTTCAACAGGCAAAGCTAACTTCCTCACATGCTGAACACACAAAATTAAAATATTGTCCAACTTTGCATGAACCCCTCCCAGATTAAAAAAAAAAGTCTGCAAATGTGTTTATGTTATGTTTCTCCCCTTACCAATGTAGCAAGCATTATTTGGCTACTGTTTTTATCTGTATTTTACTGTATTATTCCATACTTGATGTAATTTAATCACACTTAAAGGTTTCTAGTAATATTTTTAAAGCCATCATAAGTTGATTTAAATGCAGATATTATATTTGCTTGCTTATATACTTATTTTATGATCTTTCATCCAAATAATTAATTATTTCAACTGCATAAGTACGTGCTTGGTGACTTTCAGATTTATGTTGGCATTCTAAAAGTGAAGTATTCCTTGGCAACATCTGTAGACTGTGAAATTGCTCCCTTTGCAAGTAGACCAAATGCTCTGTTCCATAGCTGTGCCAGTTACAGCAGAAGTTACTGTATGGTGAAGGACATTGTCATTTGTGTGATGTATGCATGCCTCAAAGCAACTCCTTGGGTCCCTCCACAGAACAAGAACAGATTGTGAATTCTACTGATCAGTTCACAATCTATAGAGAGCTGTTTGGCTTTAAAACATCAGAGGTTTTTGCAAAAAACCCCTTTTGATTATAAAGGCAAAGGAAGAATAATTCTGACAAAGACACACAGCAAGAAAAATAATAAAGCATTCCACTTAAACTGAAGGTTAAGGCTACTGGATATTTTGGGACATTCCAGAAGGAATAAACCAAGTTCTTCCTCTCACAATTTTCTTTCTTCCATCTTACTTTCACTTTCCAAATTCCCCAGAAGATTCCTGCCTTTTCTCCTTCTGTGAATGTCTTGCAAAAAAATTTTCAGTCTTCTCTTTTAGACTTTATTTGAGTCCAGGATTATGTAATATTTCCAATACTGATAGATTTTACTTTCCTGAAAACTTCCCATTCCCTCTGTCCACCAGGTAAAGTTACCTTCTATAAATTTGAATACAGCACATTTCCCAGCTCTATCCCACAGAAACATTATTTTGCCTTCTCTGAAACTTTCTTTGCCAGTCATATTATTCATCTCAATAATGTCTCCATGTTGTGATCACTGGAAGATTTGACTGGGAAGATATGATATCTGATGAGGCAAGGTTCACAAACGATTCACCACAGCTCTGTCAGCTGCAGTTTGAGCAAGGAAGAAGCTTTGAGGTCTAGTCATGAAAAATAAACAAAAAATAGCTCAATCTGTTTCCAGATTTGAAGTGGTTGCCAGCAATCCTCTGCTCCCTAAGGGGGTGGCCACCAGGTGGTGGGATAGACAATTGACTGCAGCAACAGCACTTTCTTGGGCCAGGAGAGAACAACTTACATTGCCTTGTTTCAAACTTCCAAAAAGTTAATATATGCACTTCAAACAGTATTACAAAGGTAAATGTTTTCCTTCAGCACAGTGGAAGAAGACTATACTTCAGCAAAATTGATGCCAGGAAAGTGAGATTTTCAGCAGCATGTCCTCTTTTGTCTTTCAACCTTTGCCTGTTTGCTTGTTTGGTTTGTGACTTTTCAGTGCTTATTTATGGGGCTAAGTCTCTTTGATGTTGGGCTGTTAGATTAAGTGAAAAAATAAATTCCTTATATGCTAATACCTACATCCCTAGTCAACAAGGATGCCTTTTGTCAGGAAGATAGATAATTACATTACCCATCCCCCAAGTAAACAAACTTTTTGATCAAGTAAGGCCTCTCAATAGCTTTTGAAAGGAGTAGTGCATGGTCTCCTACTAAGTTGTCACTGTCTTTAATGAATTCTCATTTTGAAGTGACTTTCTGAGGTAGTTAATTTAGCTTACTATTTGGTATGGATTTATGAAGGATTGTTTAGAGAAGACAGGAAAGTTTATCATAATAGTATGACTCAGCATTAGTTGTTTGGAAGTTTTTTTTTGGGTTTTAGATTATTTAGTGTTAATTAGGGATGAAAGATTACAATAATATAATTGAAGCCTTCTGTTAAAAGAACAGTAACTAAGGACCTCATTGCTTTCCTCATTCTTGACCAAAGCCTAGCTGGAAGAAATCTGTGGACAAAATGCTAGGTGAGAGTCCAACCTAGCTTACTCCACCATATTCTGATGAGCAGGGTGAAGAAATTGTCTATTTCCAAAGTATTCTTTTAATGTGAATATAAGGGTGTAATTGAGTGATTGATTTTTTAGAAGGCCAAATATTGAAAGTATGTCTTGAAAAGTGATACATCAAAAAGAGTATGTAAGGTACTGAGTCACAGTAAAGAAGATTATCCACAAGGAGATTATCCTGGGAGATATTGAAAAACAAATGAAGGACAATGCAGTCACTAGTCACAGCCAGCATGGCTTCATAGGGAGAAAGTTCTGCTTATTAACTTGATTTCCTTTCATGACAAGGTAACCCACCTAGTTGATCAAGGGAAGCCACTGATTCAGATTTAAGATAGTTTTAGATTTAAGTAAGGCTTTTGATACTCTATCTATAGCATCCTTCTGGANAATGAAGGACAATGCAGTCACTAGTCACAGCCAGCATGGCTTCATAGGGAGAAAGTTCTGCTTATTAACTTGATTTCCTTTCATGACAAGGTAACCCACCTAGTTGATCAAGGGAAGCCACTGATTCAGATTTAAGATAGTTTTAGATTTAAGGCTTTTGATACTCTATCTATAGCATCCTTCTGGAGAAAATGTCAGGCACTCAACTGGATAAACACATCATACATATGAGCAATGGGCTCATGGGTCAGGCACAAAGGGTTATAGTGAATGGGGTGACATCAGCCTGGTGACCTGGCACTAGCTGTGACACTCCCTCACCCTGGGAAGGCCACATACACACGGGACATTCACATGAGAGGCAGCTGAGGAGGTGTCATAAGCCATCAAAGACTCCTGACAGGTGCCCCAGACTCATTCCTGAGGCCTTGCACCAGAGCATTGCATGTGATGTTAAGTGATGCAACAGATCCAGAGTCTGTAGCAAAAGATAGCATAAAACTGTTCCCCCCTCCAGGGGAAGTATCTTGGCATTCTTACCTGGCCCAAATGTATCCATTGAACTCTATATTTTGTGTGACCCTCACCACCAAACCAGAAGAAGAGGATCAACTGGATGCCGTGGGGATCCATGGAGTGCTGATATTTTCTACTTAATCTGTCTCTGTGACTCCTTTTCCCTTGTCTTCTCTTTCTATTTATTTCTATCTGTCTCTGTCTACTTCATATTAACTGTTAAATAAAAAGCATATTATTGACTTCAGCATGTGGTCCCATTTGCACCATTTTTTGGGCAGAGGTGTCTCTCTAGCATCATAATGGGTACAATATATCATGTGTGTGTATAAAACTGTGTGTAGGTCAGAGGAAGATTGGCAAAGTACCTGAAAGAGGATTATGCTGAGGGCCACAAAGTAGGCAAATTGCAAATATCAGGCAAATCACATGGCTCAGCAAAGTCCCTGAGCCGAAATGCCAGAAAATGACAGGGAATGTACTCCAGGGAAATGTCATATAATCTTGCACAAATTTTGTTCTTTTCCAGAAGTCCATTTATGGGTTGTCCATTTTGTTAAGTCCATTTAAGACACCAGAAGTTGTCTGTGCTGACTGAGAACCAAGTAATATGCCACATGAACCCATGATCTGACTTCTGGTGGGCTATATTCTCTTCTTCTGTTTTTTGATAAACTTTAAATGCTGAGCTTTTCAGAGTACATACTATGGTATAGTTAGTCTGTTTTACCAATATGTACATTTTTAAATAGATATCTCTCAAATGTTAGAAGAAAAAAAAAAGGGAGTTTTGCATTTGAAATTCTAGGCAGTACACTTCCTGGGAATCCTACTAAACATATGGGTTTTTAATATATTACCGTGTTTGGTTTGAGTGGCCAGGTTTTGTTATTGGGGGGTTTCAGGTGTGGCTTCTGTGAGAAGACACCAGAAGTTGTCTGTGTGTTGGACAGAGCCATTTCCAGCTGGCTCCAAATGGACTTACCACTGTCCAAAGCTGAGCACATCAGTGGCATAGGTAGGGCTTCTGTGATAACACATTTAAGAAGGGTAAAACAACACTGCAGAACAGAAAGGACTGAGAATATGTGAGAGAAGCAGCTTTGACAACATCAAGGCCTGAGAAGAAGTGGGGAGGATGTGCTCGAGGAACTGGAGAAGAGTTTCTCACCTGAGCCTGTGGTGAAGACTGTGGTGACACATGTTGACTCTCTGCAGCTCATGGAGGACCACAGTGGAAGGGATATCCACACTGCAGTCTGTGGAAGCCTTCATGCCAGAGCAG
Organism: Polioptila caerulea; assembly: GCA_013397295.1. Taxonomy (NCBI): domain Eukaryota; kingdom Metazoa; phylum Chordata; class Aves; order Passeriformes; family Certhiidae; genus Polioptila; species Polioptila caerulea. The sequence goes on from VYXF01001322.1 coordinate 107,618, forward strand.
CCCTGAAAGCAAGCTGCAGCTCAGGGGAATCCTATGCTGGAGCAGGATACTGAGAGTACCTGTGGCCCATGGAGAAAGGCACCCATACAGAAACAGGTTTTGTGGAAGGACCTGCAACCCTATGGGGAACCCACATATGAGCACTTCATTCCTGAAAGACTGTGTCCCATGGAAAGAACCCATGCTGTACCAGTTCATGAAGAAAGGCAGCCTGTGGAAAGGACCCTTAATGGAAGTCATGAATGACTGTATTCCATGGGAGGAATCCCAAGCTGGAACAGGGAAAAAGGATGAGGAGGAGGAAGTGTCAGAGAGAAGGTATAATGATCTGACCACACTCTCATTCTCCATCTCCTGCACAGCTCAGGTGGAAGATTATATATAGAAAAGCTGTGAGAGAAGATGCATCTGGGAAAAAGGGAGATGTAGGTTTAAGGAGGCTTTAGATTTGTTCTTATTATGCTACTCAATTGCCAATAAATTAAATTAATTTTCCTCATGTCAAGTCTGTTTTGCCTGTGTGGGTAATTGGTGTGTGGTCTCCTTGTCTGGTACCCAATAACCTTTTTGTTGTTTTTTTATCTCCCCACAGTCTTGTTGATGGAGGGAAAGTGATAAAGGAGATTGGTGGGCACTTGGTCACCAGTCAAGGTCAACTCATAACAACAAATAGTCAAGATAACAAATTGGAACATAAAAACAAACCTAACAAAAAGCACCCTGGTCAAGAGATGCAGAATTTTCCATAAGTGATTGTCAAAAGATACAATGGAAAAAAAAAATTATTTTGTTTGGACTGTTAGCAAGATCTGCACATTACTTTTTTTTTTTTTTCATGACCTCCTTTTAAAGGACAAAGTAATTTTATGCTCTAGATTATTTACAGATACCCAAAATCTCTCTTGTACATGTCAGTGGTCTTGAGGTACAGTGTATTCTCAAATCTCAGCAGAAGGTACCATAAGATTGATGACCAAGGAAAGAAGAAAACAAGCAGCTGAGAAAAAAACGACCAGATTTTGTTCAGTTGAGCTGCTCCACAATATTTTGGTAATTCATATAAGTAACTACAGCCCTGTCAAGCTTGATTGTCAGGGGAAGCTTGGACACCTTTGATTTAGGAAAGACAACATTCACAGCAGTGGACTGTACTCATCCTAAGGAATTTACAGTCTGACTGAACAAAATTGTTTTAGGTATAAAAAGTTGTTTAACAGACAGATGGGAAAAAGGCAAATGCAAGTCCCAAAATTTACTTTGGAGTTAAAAAAAGAAAAGAATAAAGGACATAAAACCAAAAGTACATAAATTAGTGGGGGTTGGGGTGGGGAAAGTGGTCAAGTGTTTGCTATAGAAAGAATCTAAGAAAAACATTTGTGTAAGGTGTAAGGAAAAGGACTGAAAACAATATCAAATCAGAATAGAAAAAGGAAAATCTGAAGGAGTTGACATGTCTTTGCAGGATATACTGAATTTTAAATCTCTTGGTAGGTAGGGTTTTTTTTGGCAAAATTTTCCCTAAATGGAGGAAAGGAACTATCTAGCTTCTGGCTCCCCTTCCTTTGCTCTCAGAATTCCCAGTTACACAATTCTGTTTCCACAAAAAAATTAAGATAGAATACTCTTTGAAAGCCCCTATTTTACTGTCTGCTTTTACAGAGGTAAAGAGTGAAGTTAAGCATGGACTTCAGACTTAGTAGGTTTTCTATATATCATTAATCTGGAGTTTGATATACATTGCATGTTGAATGACCAAACTAATCAATAGTGACAGTCTTCTATTATTTACCAATAAAACAACACCATCCTGGTTGTTTTTCTGAGTTCTTAATATGGAAGATACAGGTGGTTATACAGACGAGATTTGAGAAGAGAACAGAAAGAATTTTCTTCTTCATCTTGAAAACTTCCTTCCTATTCTTACACAAACATGTCTTATATACTTGTCCTGTCTCACTTTTAAACTAGTAAGATTTGTTCTTCCAGAACCTCACTCTTTCTTCTAATCTCCAGCCTAAGTTTTCCCATTTATACCCATTTGTTCTTGTGTCAACCTTGTCTTTTAGTTTAAATAGCTTTCTCCTTCTTTAGCATTTATCTACCTCAGAAGTATTTATAGAGAGCAATGATATACCCTATCAGACTCCATTAAGTTATTTTAGTCTACTCTTACAAGATAAGCTCTTTTTTCCCTGATCATCTTAGCAGCCCTTCTCTGCAACTATTGCAGTTTAATTAATCTTTCTTAAACATGGGCTATCAGAATAGTGTGGGCATTATTGCAGAGGAAGTCTTACCAGTGCCTTGTGTAATTGCACTTACACTTCCTTATCTCTAGCAGTAATGCTTCCCATCATACATTCTAGGATTTCATTTGCTTTATCATGATCATATGCTATGTTTTATATCCATATAACCTACAGCTAATTAACCTACAGCCAAAAATCACAGATCTAATTATTTTTTCTGTGTATTTCCACCTCTGTTCTAGCTATAATAACAACAGGACAATGAAATGTAAACATTTTAGGGAGAAATGTCCGTACTCCATGGTTCAATGCTCTGTGTCTACCCATGTATCTGTTGCAATTTTAGGAAAAGTTTATTTTTTTATTCCACTTTCCACAATGAAAGGTCAACAAAATAACCAAGTAATTATGTTGTTTCAGTCCTGACTTAAAAATTATTATTAAAGGAATAATTTTTAAAATGGTTCTTTAGGGCAATTTTTGTAATGGGGTCTTTATTGGTCAGCACACCAGCTGCAGTATTCATCTTCTCCTACAGTCATGGCTTGATTAAATTGTACATACCAAGAGATCTTACTATGTACATCTGTGTTTCTGAGAAGTATTGTTGACACAAGCCAACAATTCTAATTACACTGAGACTCAATTACTAACTATCATGACAGATATGAAATTAACCCCCGTCAGAATTGTTTGTCTTGTCAGAAGTGCACGAGCTGCCTATGGCCTCAATCTTACTATTGAAAAAACCAAAGAAATTAGCTTCCTGCATCTTGATCCAATGGTTTCCATGAACTTTACATTTTTCTTTATAGATGTTAAATAGTTGAAATTCATTGCTGTCTTAGTTAATTCTGTCAACAGAATGGACTCACAAATTAGACAGTTTATGCAAACAAGTAGAGAATTATTTTATTTAATATTACTAGAACTTGGACTGAGAGCTGATAATGAGAAAGAATTTGGTATCTGCAGTTTTAGGACTGCAGTAGCCCTTTGTGAAATCTATGAGTCGCTTCATATTTAACTTGTGGGCTTTCTTGTGCCTGATGACTTGTCTAACAACCTTCAATGTACTCCAGTATTACAACTGAAATTTGGGCAATTCTTAGCAATTACATGAGTGGTTATTCATAGCAGCACAAAGATATGCTTATACTTAAGGGGATGAAAAGAGGACAAGTAGAAAGATATTTAGCTAAGCCAATCTAAGATATACCAACTGGAGGCACCAGTTGAAACACTTCCAATTAAATCCAGCAAAAGCAGGCTACAGAGATAGTCTAACAACTGGAATTGTGAAAATTTCTGCAAAATAGAAATGCACACTTTTATGTCTTTTGTGGGAAAAAATTTACATGGAGGAGGAAAGGGAAGAGGTGTATTTAACCCAGAGAGGCAAAACTATAGGAGGTTTTTCAATGGACTCTGAATATAGGTTTGGCAAATTAGTCTGAGTATACAAAAAACAAACAGGAAAGTGCTCTCTTTGTTCACTGGGGAGAGAGAGCATGTAGTAAAAAGGCTTGAAGAGCAGCTGGAGACATTTTACACAAGCAAAGCTTTGCAACAGAAGGACAGAAGCTGGAGACTAGCTTGACTGGGAGTCTCAGTCTCTGGATGCATTTAAGAAGAAATGAGCAAAGTGATGTTAATGAGGACTAAGATGCCTTTTTTTTATCCTTGAGAGAGAGAATAAACTAGAAGAACATCTGAGGGTCTGTGTGGGAGACCACAGAACTGTATAGGACACCACAAAACTATTAATGAAATCTCTGCCTTCTCGTTTGTTCACAGTAAAGTGTTTGCCTAAGTTTCTACATTTATAAATTTTAAAATTCTTTCAAAATCATGGTGATGTGCTTGAAATTTTTTCTGCTTTGGAGGTAGCTACTGATATTTGTTATGAAATCCAGACTTTGCTTTTATCTTCATTCTATGAGCCTCATTGCATGCTCCGAGGTATGGGCAACTGAACTGAGCCTTCCACTGATATCAAATTGTTCTGCAGCCTCCAAAGTGACATAAAAAAGATTGAAAGCTTTTGCAAGACATCAAGTCAAACTGATTATTAATAAAGAGAAACCACCTATGGAAAAGGGAAGAGCTTTCTCCATCAAACAGAGAAGAGGGGATAAGTTCACTGAAACTAAGAGGAGCTCTTTTGCACATACATTTTGAGAAAAAAATGTGCAGTTCTGGGGTATAAGTGCCATATTTCTTACTCACAGGTTATGTGTCCTTTCTAGCTCTGAATTGGGTCTGGAAGAAACACTGACTGGATTGATTTCTGAAAGGAAATGACAGAAGAAAGGTCTTTCTTGTTTCTTTGCTCTTTTGTCTGTCCTTTCTTTTAAAGAAAACATAGATTTTCTGAAAAGAAAAAAAGAGTTGAAGAAATACTAACTGGGGGATCTGCCAGAAACAGCTAAGACTAAATATGTCCCTCCATTCCTAAAGAAACAGCAATTGAATTCTGTTCTCATCCAATTCAAAAAAAGGAACCTAGTGTGCCATGGTGAGAAAGCCCAATTGAAGTTAAGTGTAATGTGGGAAGCTGTTATTTGAAACAATTATTTTGTTCAATTGCCTGTATGTGTTAATAAAGAAGCCTAAAGGACCAAAATTTTGCCAGCAAATGTCTTTTTTTAAAATTACTTGGGACAAAATAAAGAATTCTCTTTTATGTATGTAGTTTTCCTAACAGTCTTCATTTCAGAATAGGATTAAACACAACAAAACAGTACTCAGTGCTTCTTTTCTTTGGTCTATGTAATGCCATTCATCCTGATTCACAGAACCCTCAAGATGATCAGGTGAATGCCTGAGAACTATTATTGCCAGGCATTTCAAACTTCTGGCATTGACTCAATGCTTGCATCAGAGTAGAGGAAACATGAATATATGTCTCAAGATATTGTGTCAAGTAAAATATCTCCTACTTGAAAAGAAGCATTCAGGGATACTAGGAAAAAGTTAAGATGATGAAAAATACTTTTGTTCCTGTTTTTTTTTTTTCTGCTTCAAGTTGTAAACATTGCAATACCTACATCCATTAAATTTTTTTCCTATATATATAACACATAAATTTGAGTTTTGAAATTAGTTATAAATAACAAAAAAATTGTTTTATTTTAGTCTTTGACATGAGTGAAGAACAGCTCCTAGCATATCTTGCTTATGAAATAAGATTAGTTGAAGCCTTAGTAAAAATGGAATGAAATCTGCAAGATAATAAGAAAACAAAATGTGGAGTTTTGTCCATGCACTGCCTAGACAAGCCAGTAACAACCAAATTCCCAACCATTACTGGATACTGACATGTCTTGGGAAGACCACTCTAACTTTAAATGGGGAGACACAACTGTACACTTTCTGTTATTGTGAGCAAACCAAAACTCCTATCAAAGCTCTAATCAGGCAGCAGGAATCCATGTGGCCAGATGGACTGGCAACCTCTGTCAAGAGTAATACAAGCCTGCTATTTGCTGAATAGCAGCCAGTAATAATTCACTGCTTTTATGTAGAAAAGAAATTTTGTTTGTTTCTAATTTCTGATTAATGTTCTGTGAATGGTTCTTTGGCCAGTGTGCTTTGAATCACATGTGGCCATGAGGCTATAACCCTCTGAATTACTTGCATATGGATCTCATTAGGAACTACTGGAAGATATTATTTACAAAATGTACAAAAAAATAAACTGGCAGAAAATTCAAAAACCTTGTCCTCTGACAGCAGAGACAAAAATTAGGAAGCAGACCCCATGCTAAGCATGTAGTCAGCTGCTTAGCTTTCCTCTTATTTCAGCAAAATACTTGATTACTGACAAAAATTGGATCTTTGGGTAAGTAGACACAGCCCATCACTTAAAAAAATATTCCATGCCTTGACATATGGATCATGTATCTGCCAAGAACACCTCCTGTCTGGCTTTGGTGCAAGAACATCTGATGTTGGGGACAGGGAGCCTGCTGAAGAACACCAGAAAGAGGAAAAGGCAGTACAGTTGTTGGCAAAATTGCACTCCAGATATCCTTATGCGCAGTAATTGTGTTGACCTTTAAGAGAAAGAAACAAAGAAAAGTTATAATCGAAATATAATTTTTTAATTTGTCATTATTTGTAGTGGCTTTAAATGAAATTTAGGTCTATTTTTGCTGATGAATTTTCAGCACATATTAAAGTCTTTATGAAAGAAAGCGTGATGAATTCTTCAGCTGTCCTACCTTTCTGAGGACAGAAAATTATGAGATTAAACTAATTATGAGATTTATCCTTTTCATAGAAAATATAACCATAATGGAAAATAGATATTATTGTGCTTAATTCAATACAACTAAATAATGTGGACTTTTTTTAAAGGAGAGAATCAGTTGTAAATAAAGAATGAAATCTATTAATACATATAATAATTTCTAAAATTCAAGAGATATTGTTTTATTATTTTGTCATTTGTATGCATCTTTTTATGGTATTTATAGGCTTTTTGGCAGAGCATGATCATCTTGAATTAGAGTCATGCACTCTGAAGTGCCAGAAGGAGACTCATCTTAGTGGTCTATATTTACTGAGTGCTAATGAGCATTTTGCTTTGGATTTCATAAGTCAGGTCACTTTCTGCTGACAAATTGAAGTTACGGGTTACATTTGCAGATGCTGAACAAATTGTAGTTGTTGCAATTGCCAGTGAAAAGGAAGTTGACACATGAAGATCTGGTACATACAGTTTTGATATTAATATAAAAATCCTGTATCCACTTCTCCTGTTGAATGAGGTTTTCTCTTACCTTGCAGAAGAAATGAAATATGTCTGGGAGCTCTCCTGAGTGTAGTGTTGGGTCACACAACAGAAATACCTACTCTCCATTCTGAGCATGGATCCATGCCTTCATCCACACTCAGGCTTGTTCCTTACCCTTGGATCAAGATCAGAGACAGGTTTGAAGAGACTCCCAGGGAATTCTGGAGGACAAAAATTGGACATTGATCCCAGTCAGAGTGTGGATCCAGCCTTTCTGTAAGGTGTATACTCCAGCCAAACCACAGTGTATCCCATCTGTTTTGGTACTGATGTCAGAGAGGACACTTGTTCAAAGGACTGGCAGATGGAAGATGCAGGTAGCATGAAATGTATCCATGTTCTTGTTTATAGGCATCTGCTCTTGAAATGGAAACACCTTACAGGCAGTCAGATGTGAATGCACACAGAGGGGTCAGGAAGGCCAGTTGTTTGTTGTTTGGCCAAGGCTACTAAGCACCATGCACACTCAATCCAATTATTCAAAAATGAAGTAAGAATATCCTTTGTACATCAAACTGCTGTCTGTAAAAGCCTAGTTTAAATTAAGAAAGAGGACTCTTGGCATTAGATAATTTGTCACCTTTCTGCAATTGATGTCATGAGGCACTATAAACTCAGCCTTTGAACTGGTTTCTCTAAAGCACCTCTAGAAATTTAAAACTTTGAAGATATTTTTAAAAATTGCTCGTGAATTGTAGTATTTGGCCCAGCAATACAGATTCTAAGAATCTTATATCAGAAATTAATTATTTTAGTTCTTGGCATTTTTACTACTTTTGCTAGAATGTAAGTAGTCACACTTTATTTAGAAAGAACAAGAGAAGGAGCAGATGGTAGAATTATTTATTTCTGCCTTCATAGTTTTTTGACAAAAATAATTTTTTAAAATCAGTATGATTTTAGCGTATACATCTGATGCATATATATATTTATGTATATAATAAATCCTAGATGTGTGCAAATATGTGTACACCTGTATTTATGAATTATTCAGAAGATGTTATTTCTTCTATGATCTATTCCCAGAATGTTACTTCAGAATGTCTACAGGTTGACAGTTTATTAACATTAATATATTCCAATTGTTTCAGATTATTCTGTTTATTGAACAATGAGAAAAAATAATATTAATAAATTCCAAGGAGAAAAACAAAATTACTATTGCTGTTTTAAATGAAAACCTGCAAAATGTCTTATGGGAACTGTTTTACACTGAGGAGAAAACATAGATCTTTACCATTTCATGGCAAGGAACAACCTTGTCACTTACTTTAAACATGACAGTCTTGCCTGGGACTGAAAAAAATAGACTTAGCTCCACAAATAAAGAGGACTTTTGGAGTCATATAAAATGTCTTCTTATCATAATGATATAAATTACTTAAAACTCCATACATGACATAAATAAGAAATTGCTCAAGCAAAGATAGGACAATTAGAAAAAAACAGTAATCTCTGAATTTCTTACAAATATGTACTGAATTTAGCTTTTTATTAATTTATAAATTTATTTGTCCTAATTAATGGAACTTGATGAATTCACTGGTGAGGCCATATCTGAAGTTCTCTGTCCAGTTCTGAGCCCCTCACTACAAGGAAGACATTGAGGGGCTGGAGTGTGTCCAGAGAAGGGCAAAGAGGCTGATGAAGCCTCAAGAGTGAGTCAGGTGAGGGGTGGCTGGGTCAGTTGGGCTTGTTTAGTCTGGAGAAAAGGAGACTCAGGGGAGACCTTATTGCCCTCTGCATTCATGTGAAAGGAGGTTGTAGCCAGGTGGGGGCTGGCTTCTTCACCCAGGCAGCCAGTGGCAAGACATGAGGAAATGGCTTCAAGCTGCTCCAGGGGTGGTTCTGTTGGGACACCTGGAAGAATTTCCTCATGAAAAGTGGTGTTAAACATCAGAATGGTCGACCCATGGTTTAGTCATCATCCCTGGAGGAGGTTCAAGAAATGACTGAATGACGGTTAAAGCTATGGTCTAGTAGACAAGGTGGTAATTGGCCTTGGAGATCTTTTCCAACCCAAATATTTCTGTGATTCTGTGAATTATTATTTTACTGTGTATTGATTTGTTGTGCATTTTCTATGTTGCATGTATATAAAGAAGTATTAAATCATTGTACAATAAATGTATAATTATTAATAATTAGTAATAATAATGTAATAATTAATGTAATAAAAGTAGCCTTCGAGGAAATAAAGAGCTTGCACAAGTAACATGACATGTATGTAGAAATTTTATTGAAACATAATTTTAGCTAACTGAATTCTTGTGAATGTATCATTTTGTCTGAGTAGTTTTGCATGAAGTTAAAGTTGCTGAAACCTTAGTCCACAAACTTCAAACTCCCACTTAAAATACTAAACTCTTGTTTAGTTCTGTAAAGGGAGGCCCTGTGACCAAAGCCAAATGGAAGATATGAAAGCCACCACTGTCAGCAGAAGCTGAAACCTAATGTCCAGATAAGCAACATATAACATATAATGGCCTGCCAGGAGACAGAGAAAGAATCCAGTCAGGAACAAAAAAGATTCCAGAACAAAAATCAACACTGGACCAACAGTGCAAGGTGCATGAAGAGCTTGTAAGGATTGGAAGTACAGATATTAGGCTGTAAAGGCCCAGGGATTTCCTTTTTCTGGGTCACTACCCAGAGGCAGACAGATTGAACTGTTTCTATTGATCTACTTCCAAAATTGTTTGGAATTAAAGCCTGAGATTCAGCTACAGGGTAACTAGGATAGAGAAAATTCATTAAGACATTTAGAGCAATGAAAAGCTTCCTCAAAAAAAGAGGTTCCGTTTGACAGGTGCTTGAGCTTTTTTATAAAATCAGAGAATCATAGAATCATTTAGGTGGGTATGGTGGGTTGACCTCGGCTGGATGCCCTGTGCCCACCAAGTGGCTGTATCATTGCCCTTCCTATCTGAAGATGGGAGAGAAAGTAAGATGGAAAATGTCTTGGAGGTTGAGATAAGGCAGTTTACTAAAGAAAAAGTGAAAGTTTGCATGTGCAGAAGCAAAAAGAAGAAAAACGGGCTTATTCCCCGTTTTTCATATCAGGATCCATCAGCCTCTTTTCTCCTCTGATAACTTGTTCTTTGGTGGTGCTTCTTGGGCACCTGTCCCTTTCTCAGGCAATGCTGCAGAATCTCAGCCTTCTGGTCAGTCCATCTCTTCCAGGATTCCTGGGAAATTTGGTGTCCCCACTCAGGCTTGTTGTGTAATCAATCATATTCACTTACTCCACGTAGCACATGTTGCATGATGTGTTGAGGGGAAGTTGCCTTTGAAAATCCATCTAGCACCAGCTATTGTGGTACCAAGAGGAGACATGCTTCTGTCTCAACAACTTCTGAGGCAGCTCAAACCCTCTCATAGGCTGCTAATATCTCTTTTTCTGTTGGATTTTTGTGTGTTTCTGATCCTCAATAAGGGCAGCTCCAAAACTCTAGTGGTTGACCTCAGGTTTCTCCTGAGGTCCTTTACCAGAGGCTCCACATGAGATCCTGCTTCCCAGCTGCAGCATAGAGCATATTTTTCACAGCTGGTCCTGTCTGAATAGGCCCAGGAGCTACCATACAAACTATTTCCTGTTTGATCTACTCAAAAGCCTGTTGTTGCTCAAGGACCACTTGAAGTGGTTCTTCTTCCAGGTCATTCAATAGAAGGGGCTCACAAGCTGACTACAGTCTGGAATATGCATTCTCCAGAACAACTTAAGGCCTAGGAAAGCTTGTGTTTCCTTCTTGTTAGCTAAAGGAGACATGTTCCTATTTTGTTGACCATATATACATAAGTGAATGATATGGTCCATACTACTATTTTACTTCCAAGAACGGGATCCCCCATGCAGGTCTCTTTACCTTACTTTCTTTTATGACTAAACCAGCTTTCAGAAGAATTTTGGTTATTTTCTTCCCTCCCTCAAAAACTCCTTTTGCTGTATCATCACCCCATACAATGATGTCATCAATGCACTGCAGGTGTTCTGGAGCCTCACTCTTTTCCAGGGCAGTCTGGATCAGTCCATGGCAGATGGTGAAGCTGTGTTTCCACCCCTGGGGCAGTCGGTTCCAGGTGAACTGCATGCCCCTCCAAATAAAAGCAAAGTGTAAACTGCACTCTGCTGCCAGAGGATTGAGAAAAATATACTGCAATGGCAATTGTCACATACTTTGCTGTAATGGACTCCAGTTCATAGTGAAGTTCCATCATGTCTGTCAAAGTAGTACTCAGAGATTGCATGACCCCATTCAAGCCATGATAATCTCCTGTCAGCCTCCATTCTCCATTGGACTTTTGCACTGGCCATGTGGGGCTGTTAAAGGGTGAGTGGGTGATCACCTTCTCACATCTTGGCTGTCCAGTTGAAGAATTAGTTCATGTATGTGAGATACAGCGTTTTGGTTGGTGCAATGTTGCTGCTGGTGCACTGTCCTGGTAACAACTGGCACTTGTTGGTCTTAAACTAACAGCAGTCCTACAATCAGGAGAGGCCAGGCAGAGTGGATAACTGTTTGATCTTATCTGCATTCAGAGTAGCTACACTCATTGACACCCATTTGGATCCCTGAAGTACCCTCTCCTGAGGAAATCCATCCCAAGGATACAAGGGGCCTCTGGGCGAGTCACAATGGGACGTTTTTCCCTCCTGTCTCTTGCTAAAACTCACTTCAGCCTCTAATATAGACAACTCTAGGCATCTCCCTGTGCCTCCAGAGATCCAGAAGGATTCTGCACCCCTATGTCTTGATGCCATCAGTGTACCAGTATCTACTAAAGCTTTATACTTCTGTGGATCTGATATGCCAGGCCATCAAATCCACACAGTCCAGTATGCCCTGTCATCCCATTCCTCCTCCTGGCCAAAGGCAGACACCCTCTATTCCTGTTCCTGGTCAGAGTATTCACTGTCTGATCTTTTTGATGCCAGCCCAGATGTCCCCTCACTGGGATCAAAGGAGGTGATTTTGGTTCTTTGTCTGGAAGCTCACTGATTGATTATGTTCTTGTGTTTCTGTAGAGACTACACTAACAGCCCTCTTGGGTGACCCCTTAACAGCTCTCTTCTCTCTGAGTTCACGTACACGGGCTTGCAGTTTAAAGGTAAGTTCACCATACCACTTCCTCACGTCTTCCCCTGACCACACAGAAAGAATCAAAGTGTGCCACATGACCTTTTCCTGGGGCTTCTTTTCCCTCTGACTGGGGCAGGAGAAGACTGATCTCTTGGGTTGCCCCTGAGAACTGAGGTGCTGGCCCATAGGAATGTGGAAGTACACAGAGTTTCTTCTATGTTTTGGAGCAGGGGGATGCCACCTTTACAGCTGGTATGCCTATTTCTGGGTAATACATTTGCTGCCAAGCTGCTGGAATGTGATGCAGGGGCATTTTGAATCACCTTCCTCCACATGGCCATTGACCAACAAACATCCTCTCGATGTTTACGTGTGTGGTCACTTTTGAGTTTACTATAGATGACTTTCAGCACCACTAATACACTCAACTAGTGGATACCTTCATCTAAAATGGCCCACTTGCCTAGGAAGTTCACAAGGTCTTCCCTAAATGGATATCTTGCCCTCACACTGGAGATGGGCTGTCTCCAAAAACTACAAATTGCTTTTTTTTCTTCAATTCCTCTTTCAATTTCTCGATTTCTAGCAAGAGATCCCAGCTGTTTGGCTTCATGACCTTCAAATTGCTGAATGTCAGTGTAATTATTCAGCACTGAAGGAGCCAGGCAGAAGTCCACTCACCTGGCTGGAGGGTGTAATCTTTTCACAAGTCTCAAAGTTCTGATGAGGTCAGGGACTGCGTAACTTTGGTGTTCTGTTTGATTTGCCTCACTCCTTTCAATTTATTTGTTGAGGGACCAACTCTGACCTCTCCTATCCTGTTTTTCCTACTTCTTCTTCCTCCCTTTCTAATTGATGATGTGGAACTGTGACTTGCCTTATCCATTTCTTCTTTACCACTACTGAGGCAATTACTGTAGTTGTTGTTTGAGTACCTATCTCAGCTATAGCATCCTCAAATGCAGTTCAGATTCCTAATTCAACTACAGTCTTCTGAGAGTACTGAACTGTGGCTCAATAGGCACAGGACAGGCCCCAGTACAGGGAGAAAAGTTGCTGAGTTTCACTGAGACAGGCAAGGTGATGACTCAGTTTCTCAGGATTGATTACCTGTTCAGATATAAAGTCCCAGGCAATGGGAGGTGAATCTGCCAAATCTTATCATACACTCTGCCACCCAGGAACTGGACACCTCAGGGAACATTTCAATATTGCCATGCCTAAAGTTTGTTTTCTCTCACACCAGGATGACACCAGATTCCACGAGCCCCGTAGTGTGCCAACAGTATTAATTGATATTATTACCAGAATTAAGCAGCCTAAGGGTGAGCTATGACCATGGGTGCCTGCATTATAAAACCATCCACATCAATCTCAGGTAGAGAGAGGGAGGTGTGTTCCATCACTGTCCACAGAAAATAGTTCCCCCAGCACAATAAGGCCTTTGGTCCAAGGGAAAAGCACAGAGCTATTGTTTGTATTAGTATGTTCCCAAACTTGGCAAAATAAGGAGGTAAGTGGTGCAGCTGACAAACTCTGAGTCCCACACAGGAGCTTGCTACTCAATAACTATATATAAATATATGCATATATATATATAGATATGTACATACACATACATATGTGTATGTACACATATGTATGTGTGTGAGTGTGTGTGTAGTTAGGTAAGTCCCCACTATGTGATACTGATAAATGTGAAAAATATGTGATAAATCTCTCCAACATGGTTCCGGTTGTCTGATGGTGCACAGGATATGACCAAGTAAGAATTAATGAAACAGTTTAATTCTTTGTGCAGTCATCTATTGTGATAGTTAACACAGCTGTCCAGAGGAAGATTTGTTAAAAAGAAAAATAAACAAAAAAGCTACCTTGTAAATGATGTCATGTGCCTTTTACTTTCATATTTGTTTGCTACTGAGGTGCCAGCCTGGAAACTTTCTTTTGCCTGTCTTATTTTTGTGCTTTCTTCCATGCTCATATATGGTAAGAAGTGAATTCCCTCTATCCTACGCCAAATCTGTATCTTCTGTTCATTCAAATTCTTCCGAAAATGCATTGCTCTCAATGAACCACTAAACTATAGCCTTCTCTATCACATTGATATGCTGGATCTGAATTTATTTAAGAATAATTTCTATTCTGAAAACCTAAATTTCTTCCTCCCTCTTATCCTTGCAGTACATTTTCAACATTACAACTTCCTGTTTTTTCCCATCATTTCAAACAGATATCACAACAGCAATTATGAAATTAAAATCACTGGAGTTCTGGCATCACTGGCATTTGAGGTATCTTACACTCTTTGAAGAGTTTTGTTTGGGTTTATTTTCCCTTTTCATGCTCCTTTAAAAGGCCGAAGCATTTTGAAGGGGCATGTAAGATCACACATCAAGCCAAGATGCAATTCAATTCTGAACGCTTGCCCCATAATCCTCTCTAGTAAATGCCTTCTTGAAAGGCCATGCTGAGCAGGAGAGGGACACGCCAAGGAGACATGTGGAGGCCTGGCACTTTTATGGGCTTTAGGACAGGCTGAGAAACAGCTCTCAGCTAAACCTCCATGCAGATGGCTATATTACACAGCAGACAGTTTTCCAGTTTGAAAAATTTAAGCAGTCAGTGTAACTTACAGATGTTTCTGTTAGCCTTCTCTGGTGCTGGGCTATGCAGTTATGCTGTACACAAAAAAAAAAAAAAAAAAAAA
>VYXF01001322.1:122467-142022 GCA_013397295.1 Polioptila caerulea
AAAAAAAAAAAAAAAAAGAAAAAAGAACAATGTCCCTCCAACACCCTTTCACTATTTTGAAATGCCACAGACTTCAGGCTGCTTAGGTAAAACTCTTATTATAACAGCTAAAATGGTATTTTCTTTTGGCCACCTAAAGGTCAAAGATGAGCGACTTAATTACGAGACTTTGAATTCTGTTTTGTTCATCTTTCCTCTGATTCTCCTATCTCAGGTCTAAAGTGTATTATGTAGTAGAATGTTTTACATTTGGGAGATCTCCTTCCTGAGTATCTTTATTTGTGCTTGTAATAACAGGCTCGTACAGCACCATGCAACTTGTGAACAAACATTGCAGGAAACACAATGGCTTGGCCTTATTGAACAGAATTATACCAAAGGGCAAATTTCCAAATACCACTAACTTGACATATAAATTCCTCAATGTTTTAACAATGTCAGAAATTATTACTGCAATGCAACATACTATATCTATATGTTATACTTGGATTGCAAAAGAAGGTGTTAAAATAAGAATCTTCATTTGTTATTATCCTGGAACCTAATGATATTTGCTGGTTTTGTCATTTTGGTTAAAATGTGATTCTGTTATAATTGGATTGGTACAAAAAACTTATTCCAGGTGACAAATTCAAACATAATTTCTGTAAGAAGTATGTGTTTGAAGCAAGTTTTGCAAAATAAAAATAAATTAAAAAATAATCAATGTGGAAGAACTGCTATTTAAATAATCCAGACAGTTAAATAATTCAGACAAGATTTTTCATTTTCTTAGTACCTAGAATTTCATAGCAGAGAATTCTGAAGACTCAGGTGAACTCCAATAATATTTTTTTTAAGTCCTAGATTTTAAAGTCGCTAATTCTCTTTTAACAAGTTTGTTTTTACTACTGTCACACAACTATGTGTCTGAACAAGTCTTTTTCAAAGTTCCTTTTTTAGGTTGTATTTGAAATGTTTTTGATCAAATACTGTACTATGATCACAGCTGTCATTTACATATGAGTGTTTTTAGTCCTGCAAATAATAGTTCTAATTATTTAATCTTTCAAGAAAGGCAGCTTGGGACCTGCTTGAAATTTAAGTTGCTGTTATCAACTCCTATGCAGTGTTTTAAATCCAGACTAATTATCTTAAGAATGTTGTTCATGTAAAATAATAAGTAAAATTCCAGATAGCTTATTAAAAGTATTTATCTTCATTATGATATCTATAATTATAATAATTCTACTTAGTGCAATAATTTAAAATTATATATTATTTCTTCTGATATTCCACCATAAAACATATCTAGCATTGAAACTTCAGTTTTTTCACTAGTATTTCACTATCTTACTGTCCCTGTTCCTTCTATTCCTGCCTGAAAAAAAAAAATAAAACCAAAAAACAAAAAACTTCTGGAAGTGGAATTCAAGATTAGACACATTAGGAGAAATGGTTGCTAGTGCTAGCAGTAGAGCAGTGTATGAATGTATGTTCACAGCCTCTCATCCACTCTAGTTTTAATGCTTCATAGATTATCCTTAAGGTCCCTTCCATTCTATGATTTTATATGTATTATCAAGTTCCACAGTAAAAACTAAAAAGTAAAAAATAAACTAAGTAAAAAATAAAAAAAAAATCCCTGAAGGCTTTTCCACAGCTTTTCAGGAAGCAGGAGTCATCGACCAATTCAAGGGGAATTGTTAGAGTCACCTGAGAGCAACAAAACCTAGATCCTCCAATATTATACCTGTTGATCAACAGTGCTTCCACAGCATCAACATCTCTCTTCTGCACTCTGTCCCCCAAACAAGTAGTCTAGGAACAGGCAAGATGCTGGAAGGGGACACAGCAGGGACAGTGATTCCAAATGGACTAAAGAGATATTTGGTGCTCTATAACGTCATGATCAGCAGTAAAAATACACTGGAGGGGTGGTGGGTGTACTATTCCCATAATATCTGTTTCTTGGAGACTGTGCACTCACCTGCTGCCGAGGAGCAGGTGAGTGCCTTTGCACCACTTGGTTGGTTGGTTGGTTGGTTTTGTTTGGGTTTATTTGTTGCTTTGTTTTGTTGGTGGCTTTGGGTTTGGGTTTTTTTTTTTTTCTGTTTCTTTCACCTGTTAACCCATCTTTATCTTGGCCTATAATTTTTTTCAGTTTTGCTCTTCTGGTCTTTTCCTGTATCCTACTGGAAGCAATGGGGATAGCAACAAGCAAGTGGCTGGATGGTGCTAATTGCAAGCTGGGTTTAACACCATCACTGAGACACAAAGGTATTTTGACATATGCCTAAGAAATTATATTGACAATAGAGATGAATAAGGAAAAAAGAGGAAGAAACTAAACCCCATACAAAAACAACCCCTATTAATGAACTCTGTACAAGGGAGCTTTTTCTGATTGCTTCAATCCAAACCTCTTCCTGAGTTATGACACAACCACTGCTCCACAACAGCAAGACATGAGGTGAGGCCCACATCTCAGAAAGTGTTAACAGATGTGTGTCAACAACTTTTTAAAAGCAGCCTTGATAGCATGTTTGAGATCTCACAAAGGTGATTCACTCACTCACTCACTCACTCACTCACTCACTCACTCACTCACTCACTCACTCACTCACTCACTCACTCTTTACACTGTCTAGCTCTTGGGGGAATGATGCTCCAGGCTGTTTTAAGGACAAATCAGCCAACACAATTAGTGGAAAGATAGTAGATGGTCTTCCTATAGAAAAAACATAGAATCAAACCTTAGAAAGTTGTAAGGATGCTGAGATAGGTACAATCCCATGGCTTCTGTCTTGTTTTACCTGCTGGGATCTTCATGGTGCACCACCTTTGGCTCCATCCATGACAGCACAAACCAAAATATGAGGGATTCTTTGATGGCACTGTACTTGGCTGTAAAAAAAAAAATAGGTATAGGTTATTTTCAGGCCCCAGATGTTCTGATTTCATACTGCAGTACCTAAGTAATTTTGAAAAGCTAAGTATAGGGGAGGTGAACTCTCTTGAATGTATCATAACTATATGATCTAGATAAAAAAATGAGCACAAACATTTCCCCTATATTTTTGTGTATCATTCAGGAGGCAATTTTCCTGGCTATCTCTAAAACAGAACATATTTTGGAGATGTAAAAGCAAAAATAACAAGGGTGGTTATCCAACATTGGTGGGGTTTATTAATTTTTCAGACAGGGTATTTGGTTTTACCACTAACACAAGTTTTCTTCTTATCTTCATCCATACCTGTTAGTTTTATTTAAGTCTTCTACACATTTGATCCTTTTAATAATCACAGCACTGCATTCTGGTACACTGGCTATTTCAAACATGTTTTAGACAACAATTTTTTTTGTTCTGTCAGAAAGAAAAAACATCAACTTCAATAGACAAGAATATAAATAACTAATATATCAGCAGTATGACAGAAAAATTTGTATATTTTGTAATTTTTTGATTCCATTAAAGATCCAAAAAAATGTGACAGCAAGATTAGTTTTGGTCTACGCACCAGAATCAGTGTGATATATTTCACTGAGGTGAGAAGAAATTAATTTTTCATTTTTCTTAGGTCACTTGCAGGATTTTTGTTAATCCCTTTCAGATGAATGTTACTTTTATATAATAACAAACATCCATTTTTTGTGAATTAAAGTCTGAAGTGAGGTGAGCACAAATGGTCAAAGTTTCTTGGTTAGTGAACCCCAGTTTCAGGGATACCAAACAGATTAAATGACAGGTACCTCTTACATAAACTGTATGTCCTCAGGAATTTTGCTTATGAAGTAGCTTCACTGAATATTGAACCTTCATCTTTAGCTAAGGGCTGTTCATTTATAAATGAACTCATTTTGTGAGTTAATCAGAGCCCTCCCAGCACAAAATTTCTTTTAAAAAAAGTAAAATACAGCCCATCTATTTCACTACACTGCTGATATTCTGTGGTAGGCGAGTTGTCCTGAGTAGGATAAAATTGTTCTGCAATTGAACTTTCAATTACAACTTCCCAAAAATCAAATTAATTATATGACCCATAAAAAATATTTTTTTTCTAACTGGGAGGATAAAATCCAAATGCACATCATCAAGGCAAATCTTAGTAGAAAATAGACTCTCAAAAAAGAAATGTTCAGAGTTCAAAATTTTACTATCATTTGTAAGCAGTCCTCCTAGACTGGGTGTTTTTCTCCATTGTTTGGTCATTTTTATTAGAACTGTACATATTTTTATTAGAAGTGAAATAATATGCATTGGGCTGTGACTGGGGAAGAGAGATAATAGCACATGGCAACATGGAAGTCCAAGAGGATGCATATCTTTAACTGTGAAAAATTTCACACAAAGACTGACCTTGGTGATTATATTTTATGTTGGTTAAATTATTTAAAAAAAAAATTTAAATTGTAATAATAAAACCAAACATATTTCAGGTTTGAGAATATCTCTTTACATTTTCTGAATGTCATTTAATTCATATCAAACATCTGCCAATTTTGACATGAATGCTCTCTGTATCCATAAAGTTCTGTTTGTGTTCATACCCAGAACTAAGTCCTAAGAGAGCTGAACAGTTTGGCATTTAGCCCAGACCTCACAACCCATATATTAGCCAATTCTAGCCCAGTCTAAGAGAGGCTTTATTGAGGCTGAAGGGTATTAGTAAAACAGTGCTCCTGCCTGTGACAGTGGGCTTAAGAAAAATTCAGTTCTAGTGTGTTTTGCAGCTCAGCTGAAAGCTCATGTAGAGGTAGACACTTAAAAGCATTTTGGTAAAAGCTTCCCCTGAGGGTATTGGAAACTATTGTGGTTTAGTTTCTGCTTTTGCTAGATATCAGACATGCTTTTCTGGATTAGATATTAATCATTATGACAGAAACATTTCTAAAATATTGGTATGTGTTCACACCTTCTTTGAATCAGCTCTATACAAGACAGCAGTATTCCAAAATCATTGATACTGACTAAGAAAGACACAACAAATTCAGCTTGACTGAGGAGCGTTATTGCTGGGACTTCACTAATAATTCAGCCCTTGAAACCTCTTCTTCTTTTAAGATCTGATAAATTTTGGACATAACATTCATAGTACGGGGGGGAAGAAAAGAAAAAAAACCAGAAAGGTTAATTGAAGGAACAGGAGCATGGAATTCTCTCCACCTTACTAGCTTTACTAACAAATAAGGAGGCTTTTTCCTAATGACTTTGTTTTCCTCCCACCAAATAATTTTCTGGTCCTTTTTGAACTAAGGAAAAGCTTAAAATTATATTCTGGGTCTGCCTGCCAATGCTATGCAGCAACTTATGTAGTTAAAATAATGCCAAAAATAACTGAAATCATAGTGAAAATCTCTGTGCTCAGTGTTAGAATTTTGCCTACTAAAATGAGAGGGTAAGAGTTGCTACTTCATTGAAACAGAAAAGATTAACCTTGACAATGTTTTTAATTGCATTTGAGAGTACAGATCTCAAGTGGAAGGAGAGCTCTTCCCTTACACCCAAGTTAGATGGTTGAGCTTAAGGAAGGGGGACAGAAATACGGAATGACAGAAATACTGTCATTCTTAGGCATTTGCGGCTGGTTTATTCAAGCTCTAACTTCTCTGTCCTATCTTCTGTGGTTGTACCCACATCCCACATATACATTACAAATTCATTTTATCTTGCAAGTCTACTTTCATGGCCTTTTAGAGATTCTAGGCAATTTAACCTCTGGTCTGCACTGTTAGGACCTAGATGTTACTTAGCTTTGCTATCCCTGTTCCTCCTCAAGTTCCTAATTGGATCCAGCTTTTCATCTTACTCTTCTTTCTTGTTATTTCAGATGCATAATGTTTATTCAATCACTGTTTAATTCAGAATGCATCAAATATTATTTTCACAAGGAAGTCTCATACTTTTAGGGAGAAATTTGAGGTTTTTCTGGGTATGTGTGCACCACATTGACTACCACTGCAGAAAGCCTTTAACTGTCTCTAAATCTAAAACAAGAAGAGAATTCAGGGTCATACATTTACAAGAAGCACTGCATTTCCTTTGCCTAAGAAATTTTGGCAATTGAAAGTTTATAGTTTTGGGAAAACTAGTTATGTTATATTGCTTTTGGTTTGATTCATCTTTGTGCACTTGGGGAGAAACCCAGCAAATTTTAAAAGTGAGAAACCCAGTTAGCCTGCTTTACTAAGGGCTGAACAGGTGAACGAAGACAAAATATTACTAACAAGAGCTCTCTTCAAAGAAGATAAATAGCTCTGAGAATTATTTTCAAGTTGCACCATCTAATGTAGACTGTTATACTCGTTTAAAAAGAAATACCTCTGTTAGCTTCTCAAACACTACAACAATAATGATTTTAAAAAGGTGAGGAAAAATTCCAGCAACAACCGAGTATAAACCTGCTGTTCAAGTTCTCACTTACTTCAGTAGATAATCTGGACAGGGCAAGTTAATAAATTCAAGTACACTCAGATTATTTCATTTTAAGGGGATTATTAAAGTAAAGCGATTTCAAATGACATCATGAAATAGGTAAAATACAGTGAATAAAATATAAAATATAAAAATATAAAATAAAATATAAATAAAGATATAATATAAAATAAAAAGTACAAACCAGAAAAAGTCATGGCTATAGGAGTACTGGATGTGCTGCATAATAAAGACAACCATAATGAATTAATTATGTGAAAAGATCCTCAGAAGCCATTTTTGCAACATTTGGAGGATGACAGCAAGGAAAGGAAGAAGAGTAACAGAGGATTATTAAAGTGATACTGTATGAGGATAGAGCTGTGCAGGGAAAATGGTTCTGCATTAATTTCTTTGTAAATTTAAACTCTTTTTTATCCTACAGTTTCATTCTAACTCTTAAGGTTGTTTTAAGGGCTGACCTACACATTTCAAAAGGGACAGGAGAGAACTCTAGAAATGAAAGAAGATGAAAGAACCATTGGGGGGAAAGTAATGGTACCCTTTGTTTCCTGCAAACTAAGGAAGCGACACCTTCTAAGCAGTATAAATACAAGCAGTTGCTGTCATCTTTGGTATGTTCTGCTGCTGTCTTTTTGAGAAGTTTATAAATTAATAAAATAGCTAGGGGCACCTGAACTAAGTTATATTAGAATAATAAACTCGATTAAATGAACTATGTATGAAAATATCTTTGGGGCACAAAACGACTCAGCTCTATATTACATTCTAGCAAACTTAGACCAACGTTAACACTGAAGAAAAAAGTGCAGTGTGCATGAAATTATCAGCTGAAAACATATTCAGAATGACATTAACTATAAATTACCTGTATCAAGAGAATGGTTTACTTGGTTTAGGGAACTTCTCTTAACTTTTGTGGAAATTCTCAGCCAGTTCTGAGAATTTGCACTAGAATTAACTCAAAATGAAACTTAGTGCTTTTAAATGTAGACCACTGAGTAGCAGTAGAGGGCTGGGCCAGCTCAGCCCATACTGACATTTCTGTCAGCAGGTTGGGAAATCATAGACTGTTGCACAGTAATGTTGGTAAACTGTGAATCTTTGTCAAGGAAGAAGAAAGTGCAAGACTAGTTGGAAGAACAACAGTGCTAGGAGGTCAAGGAATAAATTAACATTTCAGCCTACACCTGCTGAGAAGACTATAAAATCCATGCTGTGGGAGAGACTCTGTTTTTGTTTGAGCACTATGTAAGGGATAGGGCAACCTACATTCATCCACCACTATCAGCCATGTAGAGCTTGAAGAAATTATTTGTGATTTTCTTCTCCAGGGTAGCAGCCCTCCTCTTGCATTTATTCTCAGGCCTGACAACAAACATACATCTTCTGGAAAACTGTTAACGGTGAAGAATCTGTCAAAAGTGAGGTCGTTTTGTAAGCTATTGTGGAAAGGAGTAAAGAAAGGTCTGACTTATTGAAAAAGTAATTATAGAATTGCTTCTAATTAGATCACACAGTTCTCTGGGGAAACACAAAGATGTTGAGGTTTGACATTTTGGCCCCACACGCAGACATGAAACCACATTTAGCAAAAGCGAAGGTTCCGCCTGGGTGAGTACGATGTATCGTAGGAATATAGTGCATTGCTGAAAGAACTGTGGATTAGATGTCAAAAAAGATTTTTAATTGGAAGATATGACTCAGCTGAACTCTAATTTCCATGAAATAAACATATTATTTAATTCAAAAATAAGTGTTGAAATAATAGGGGTTTATTTTCTAATGAAAGTACTTCATTGAAAAATTTGCTACATTTTTTAGCTCTCAATTATTATTGTTATAGTGCTCTTTTGATGATTTTTACATTTTTGATATTCTCTAATTAATTTGTGTGATTTACAGTGTATTTAATGAGAAATATGGTGCTGATAATTTTATTTTTCATGACTTTTTGTTATATTTAACAAATGGGGCTGACATTTACAATGATTAATCAATGCCAATTTGTAGAATTATTTTGGCTAGTTTTGCAACCTGAATGTGTGGTTTTATCCAGAAATATTCCCACAGAAAACAGGAGTAAAATGTTAGCTTTTCAAAGTGTCTGTCACTTTTAAACAGAACAGCTTCCATTGAATTGGAGAGAACAATGTTAGAAATAAGGAGGTAAAGCCAATTACCCTTCCACACATTGGTTTATCTAAAAATACCTTACCTTTGGAAAAGACTGACCTGGATATTCAAGGAATTATCTGATAAAGATGCAAATTTTACAATGGAATTCTGGCATTTCCAAGATTTAGACCTTTGCAAGTTTCACTCTGTGAATCATTCCTTTAAGGTCTTGATAAAAATACTTAAACTGGTGCCTTCAGTGGCAACAGCAATCAGTTCCTCGATTATAAGCTGGGTTACCAGGCTGCAATAGTCCCGTTTTCCTGTGACTTCATACCAGCATTTTTAACAGCTCAATTAATAAAAGAGAGTAGAATGCTACTGAGTAGTAGCAGCACCATAATGATTTGTCTGAATCTGGCAAAGTATTGGTGTGCTAGACAGACATCTGCTCCAAGCTGTTTAGGAATCAGATTGAACAGACTAGGAAAATAAGTAGATGGAAACACAAATCTCATTTCTAAAATAGGGCCTTGGAAAAAAAGAAGTTTTCAAATACAGAGCACTCTTAATTCTGTTTTATTGCTAAAATAAAAATCAAAAAACAACTTCTAGCTCTAGATATAGATAGCTGATGGGAAATTATGGAGAAAACTACAAAAGTGTTCTTGACCACATCTCAATAAAAGGGGAAATTCTTCATTTCCATGGATCTATAATTTTCCCTTTGGTGTTTTTCCATAGGATTTTCAAATTGGTTAATTTCAAGGGTTTTTTTCCTCTTTCTTTCATGATACATTTTATTTAAATAAAAAAACCCCACTCTGTCAAAAAAAAATCAGGTGTGTAAAAAGATTGCTGCTGATGAGCAGGAAAAAAAAAATGTATGAATTGTTTTCATGTCCATGCAAGCACATCAGATGCATACCAACCAGCTCTGTGAATTCACCATTCAAAGCTACCCACTTCAGTACCGGCTTTGATAAAAGTGTTTTTTCTACAGTTCATATTTTAACCTACAGTTTATAGTTGAGTAGATTGGACACAGACAGCTTTTATTAGGTATCAGGGTCTTAGAGTCTAGGAACACAAAATAACACTGAAGAGTGAAAAAAACCCAACAACTCCAAACCTTAAAGCAACAAAAGAACCATCAAATGATCTACAGCTCCATAGAGTATACAGAAAATAGGGGTATATCCCACTAAAACAACTTTTGCCCTTTAGTTTCTGTAATTTCCAAAACCAATTTTTTATGACAGAGTTTAGGAGAATGTGTTTTTTATTCAAGCACACCGAAAGTTACTGGAGATTTCCATTACCTTGAATGTCACTAGAACATACTTGTGAACATCTATAGACTTTTAAAATTTGACCAGAATAATGGAAGGGGTGTAGTCTTGAGTTATACACCTAAGAGTTTTTTCAGTGAATAGTCAAAACCTTGATTTTGGAATTGTTTAAAAGAGCAATATATGGATAGAAATGTGCACTGATGCCATAAACTTATCACTGAATTTTAGCCAGTTATTGGAGCCTGATGTTTTTGAAAATTAATCTACATACAGCTTAGGCATTTTTTATTTTATTATCAGCTTCATCAAGTTAATAATTACATATTTACATGTGTTCATTAAGATAGGTCTTTGTTTCAGATGAGACAAATAGGTGTCTGAAGACAATATTTGATCAGATAGCTGTTAAAAGACTCACACTGAGCCTGTTGGTGTGATGGTTGAAGAATAGGAAGGGTCACTTATTCTCTGAAGGAGGAATGTAAAAAGACCCAGAAAGAAAATAAGTTGAACTACTGGTTTCATTGTTAAAGCCAGAACCGAGAAGTTGAAGTATATCATATTGTAACACAGAGATTTCTGAATAAGGAAGTAGCTTAAGTAAGAAATTACTAATGAATATTTTATAATTTTGTCTGTGTCATTTTAGTTTCTTCTCTCTGCAAAAATTTGGTCATATTTACTTCTACTATCAGAAAATATCATTTACTCTTTGGAAATCTGGGAAATAACATATTTGTAGCATGAGACTGTAACCACTACATTTAGGGAGTCACAATGCATGTTGGTCATCTGTCACAGTCCTGCTGGTCAAACTCACCCTTGTTAAAATTCAAGTCCCTTGACTGTAAGCAGGTCTATATTCACATTCTTTAAAAAAAGAGATTCAACTAACTTTATAGGAATCAAGTACTGGATCTGTAGCAGGAAATAAGACCAGTAGACATGGAAATAAGGCCAGTAGACATGGCAAAAAAAAATTTTTGTACTATTGATCTCATTTACTCTGCTACTGGGAAAGATCTTTGGCATGTGTTAGTTCCCAAACCATGTCTGCAGGTTGTTTGTAAAAGTACAAATTAGTACAAATGTTAACCTTAAAAGGGACTGTCCTGTTGATTGAACAACACAGATGAGTGTGTCTCAGCTTCTGAGTACTCTCAGGCAGTGGCTAGTTTACTCATATAGGAACTGCCAGAACACGAATAGAATGTATTCTATACATAGATTATTATTATTAAATAATCCAAAATGTTTTGTTATTGCAGGAAGCAAATAGGAGTGAGACAGTAATTTATATACAGATGTTGATACACTCCCAACGTAAACTTCTTAAGACAGATAAAAAATACGATCTTTTTTTTCTCTTGACAAGAGAAAAATTCTAAAAAATATGTCTTATGACAAATATATTTCTGTGCTGGATGTGCTAGTAGAGTGGTGTGGCAGGTTACCTTAGAAGATGAGAATACAAAATTGAACATCCCTGTAGGGAATCACTGCTTGTGCAAACTGTCAGCTGAGGTATAGCCAAGAGACAAGGTGTTATGTTGAAAAACATAGATTTCTGTTAGGATGCAAGATTTTAAGCTGGACCTACTTCCTTTTCCAATGTGTCAGAAAAGGACAGAAGTACCCCGTAGAGCACCTAACAAACTTTGGAGAGAAACACAGCTGACAGACTGAATCTATATAAGCTGAAATTTAATTTCCAAGCAATGGACATAAAATAAATATGAAAGAGAAAAAAGCATTAAGTTTAGAAGATCACTCTAGTCATCACTAAAGGACACTGCTAAGCTGCTGTGGAAGGTTCCTCTTCTAAAGGGAGATTCACAGGCAAAAATCTTCCCCACATGTACACTGCATGTCTACTGGTTGCCCCCAGGCTGCTGCACCCATGCCTGAACAATACAATTTGTCCTCCAGGGCTCTTCTGTGACAAAGCTGGCTGGCTCTGCCCAGCTCTCTGCCCCAGTCCTAACCCACAATGTCACCTGAGATGTGACATTGTGCGTCATGCTTTCTCTGGTCCTTCGGTTTCCTTTCTTATTTCCTCGCATGATATTTGCTGTGACAAGAGACCAGTAATGCATTAGCAACTTTTGCTTTCAGAGAATGCAGAAAGATAATTAAATTTCATTAAGGTTATTTGTATTCCTGTGTCATTGACAGTTGTACGTGCTTGTTTTCTCAGCTTTCGAAGAGGTGATATAAAAGCTGTTGGTAATCCATCGTGTATGATTTGACCACCACTAGAATTCAACTTGATCCTTTTCTGTTGAAAATTGCTGCAGAAGGGTTAAACTTTCACTGCTGAAAGTCTCTGTCCAAGAAGGGAAATAGAAAAGATTTGGAATCCTTCAAGTACACATTTTTATAGTGTGAAGTGGAAATCTGTTTTCAGATTTACTGTAAATCTATACAAGCATGAAAGTAGATATTCTGTTTTGCATAATGGCCTCTGGGTTCTTAGGTGACACTTGTTCACAGCAGTTAGGCTATCTAGGATTGCAAAACTGAAAGGTGTAGCTCTTGTTATGTGAAGCTTTATCTTTTGTAACATTGAAGTGTTTCTGGAAAGTTAATAATGGCTCAGAAATCAATGCCAAATGCACAGTCTAGACTTCTCCCTCTTCACAGTTTGTGAAGATTTTCAGGCTGTAATTAAACCCTGCACTTTGTTTTAGTCTCTCTTTTAGAGCACCTCATCATTCACTGTACAGTTTTGACACAATTACCATTTCTGCTGGCCTGCCAATATCACCCTGTCCCTCAGGAAATGGTCTGTGTAGAAAGGCATAAGCTTCAAAGAACAAACTAGATCTGGAAACATCACCACAATCACTGCTCAATATTATTCCAGAGTCCTACAGAATACTAATACTGGTTCAGTAGCATAATGAATAATTAAACACAACTGGCATTGTTTTAAACATTTGTCCAATGTCTTCAAATCACAGCAGACAGGCAAGTATTTCAGGAGCATGGATCTTTGAAGGACCTGTTTTGTGATGAATGTTAGTTGAAAATTACATCCAAAAAATATGACATCAGAAAAGTATACCAGGTTTATAGGATAGAATTAATCTGCGTATATTGTTAAATTTAATAAGTATTTTAGTTTTTTCTAGTACCATTCCTGTATTTTAGCTTGTTGCTTGGCAACACTATTTTTAGATATTCAAGTAATGTGTATCTTTGCAAATTAATCTCTGAAACATGGTTGCTGAGTCTTTTCTAAATAGAATTTTTTCAGGATGATGAAATACAAATCAATATAATAGTCATCTCTCCAGCATTTAAAAATGATGAGTAGAATGAAAAACTTTAACACTTAAAACACACATTTTATAAATCTGCTCTGGGGCATCATTACCTGTATGCCACAACATATAAAAAATTTAGAAACACAGAACTGTGAAACTAGTTTAAGGGTCATTATTAAGAATTCCCAATGTGCTCAACAGTTGCTGAAGATTCTCAGATAAATTAAAAAATGAAATTTTTGCCTATAACTGTTGATGGAATATGTGACTGAAAATTTTCAAAATTTTCATATTCATTATTACTGGTAAAAATGCATGACTATGGGAAATTTTTTAAACTATTATACCAGAGAAGTGTATTTTAAAACTAGTCATGATTTTGTTTCATTTGGATTACTTTTGGTGGAATAAAATACAAGCTAAGACAAAACAAGTGCTATGTTGGAAAGATTTAATTTTAAAAAAAACTGAATGGGAATATAACAAAAGAAATAATTTGGATTTTTCTATTCAAGAGAAATCTGTTTATTTTGATTTACTTTTTAAAAATTTTCATATACATATTCATGCAGTTAATACTACACAATATTTTAGTGGTGCAATTACACTATTCCCTATTATTTTTTGCTCTTTTTTTCATATATGAAATGTTTTATTATTGCCTATGACTATGTGGTACAGGTCTTGTGGAATTTAATTATTTTTATTAAATTTTTAATCTATTTTTTTCAGAATTGCTTCAAACTATTGTCAGTGTTCAAGAAGATGGAAGATCCATGAAGAATATATTACCTGTTGGATTGTGCAGGGTTGCAGATTTTCCCGCTTGGAAATCACAACTCTGTGTCTGAGTTTATTAAAGTGCATTAAAAACATCAAAGTCTTTTACTTGGAGTGGTCAGTCTTTTCTTATGTGTAAGTTGAAAAGCTTTTCAAAGGCCCCACCATCATTAATTTGCTGGAATACCAAGGGCAGCAAGTCCAACATTGCTAGTGTCATTTTTCAAATGGCATTAACATTACATTGCACTGTAACATTTGCATTGACAAAACATTGCAATATCTACACCTCTGTTAAAAAATAACCATCGTTTAATAGCTGCATATGGATATTGTTAGCCCTAGGTAGTATCTCTCTACAACAGTTTCTGTTGTAGCAATTCACATGTAAAAAAATGTGAAACTCAAAAAATTTCTGATTTGTTATATTTTTTTAAGATTTTGATATTCAGGATGACACTCCTTATCAAATTCATGACAACCTCCATGTTCTTATGACAATAAATGCTCAAACATGGTGTTTGTATTTTTTTATAATTCTGTGAAATATTTGTACTCAAGAATACCCCAAAACAACAGGAACACAAGTTAAAGAGAGTCTTCTATGTCATTTGTGACCTTGAAAATTACCCTGAAAGTATGATGTGTTTCTCCTGTTTATACTCCTATTCTTCTTACATTGATACATCTTTCAAAATTCTGAGTAGGATTAAAGGACTAGCTTACTAGTCCTTAGTGTGGAGAACAATATTTTTCTTGCCACCTAAGCTGGAATGATAAATCGAATCAGGAACTGATACAACAGATGAATAATAAATATGGCACAACAAGGACTGAATCTGAAAAGAGATGAAACCTTAATTCCAGGCCCAAATAAAATTGTAAATATTATTGCGATAAAGATGCCCTCTCTGATATCTACTGGGTTTTGCATTAAATGTTTCACCTTGCATATAAATATAAACAAGACTGTAAAGAATGTTTACTCTGCCATTTTACAAGTGTGGCCTTTATCTCAGATGACAATAATTCAAATCCTTGTAAGGGAAACAACAAGAATAAGAGCACAGCAGTGTGATAACAGACCTTCAGAGCACTATCTTAATAATGGCATCAAATACAGTACATTCAGAATTTTTTTAAAAAAGAACACTAGGATATTTCCTTTTTTAAAACATGCAAGTAACTACAACTAGAAGAACCATCCAAATTTATTTTTGGCCTTGAATGAAACAATTTTATTTATCAATTAAAAAGAGAATTTGTGCAATTAGTAATGCCAAATTAGGCCATTATGAGAAAGAAACAGTGAAAGCTTCTCTCTCAGAAAGGGTCTCTCCTATTTCTCCTGCATAAACTTCTCTCTCCATGTACTGCTTCAGCATGGACTGGTATGATTGAGTTATTAGAGATGCCTCTGCCCAAACTAAGATGCAAACAAGATCATATGATGAAGTCAAATAGTACAGATTTTACTGAACAGTAAATGTGAGAAAGAGAGAGATAGAAAAAAAATAGAAAAAAAAGAAGGGTGTGGGAGAGATAGTGACAGATAATGTAAAAAGATATCACCATCCAGTGGATCTTGATGTCATCCTGTTGTTCCTCTTCTTCTGGTCTTCTTGGTTGTGGGGGTCCAGTGAAACAGAATTCAATGAGTTCAGGTATTCTGGGAACACCCAAGCAGAGAGGGCATGGGGGTGGAGTTTTACAACTCGGCCAGTTTGTGTAAGGGAAGACAGTTGGCATGACAGCACCATCTTGTCTCCACTAGGTCTGCTTCTTATCAGCCTCTGGTGGTGGATGTTCACCCCCTCTGTCTTATGCGAGCCAGTGGCTTTGCCACCAGACACCCAAAGCCTCTCCTCCTTCCTCTTGGTTAGGAGGAAAAAGCATGCAAACCTGGCCTCAGCAGAGGCCTCAGGGGCTGTGGGCTATGGCTTCTCCCAGCTGGACCTAGATTGTTTAATTCAACTTAGGCCTTAGATAATTGAACAACAGTACCACGTTTATTTTATCTAAAGTTCCTGTCAGGTGGCTTAATTCACAGTACAAATTTCTGAAACCAAGGAGGCATATTTGGGGACAATGGACTTCAGTGTTTGCATCTCCTTTGTACAATTTGCCTTAGTGGGAAAAATCCTGCCATGAGCTTAATAGTGTTTAAAACAATCATGATTTTTAAGTCTCTTACATGGACTTCCCATGGAGTCACAGCTTCCTTTAGGCATCCACCTGGTCCAGGATGGGGTCCTCCATGGGCTGCATGGGAACAGCCTGGTCTTCACCATGGGCTGCAGGGAAATCTCTGCTCTGATGCCTGGAGCACGTCCTCCCCCTCCTTCTCTACCGACATGGGTGTCTGCATGGTTGTTCTTCACACATATTCTCCCTTCTCTCTGTGTTCAATTTGCTCCTGTGCATTAACTTTTTTCCTTTCTTAAATCTCTTAACCCAGAGGTGCTGCTGCTGTTGATGATGGCCTCAGCCTTGGCCAGTGATGGGTCTGTCTTAGACCTGTCTGGCATTAGCTGCATTTGGTGAAGGGGAAACTTCCAGCAGCTTTTCATAGAAGTCACAACTCTAACCTCCCCGTTACCAAGACTGCCATGCAAACCCAATGCAGCTGTGAATCCAAAGGAAATTTAAATCTTAATATTGATAAGTTTCTAGAACATCTCTACAATATTTTCCAAATGTAAGTGGAAAAATAGATGAGAGAAATTTAGGAATCAGGTCCCAGTAAAACTGTCTGGAGAAATCATATTCCAGGTAGAGATGATAAATGTTACTGTGATACCTTTGAGAAGGCACAAAATAGGGAAGAATTTTAACATTATTCTCATTTGCATAGGTGGAACACTAAAGCTTTTCTAGGTACAGTTCAAGTTCCACTTTTCTAAGCTAAGACAATCAAAACAGTCATATTCTCAATCAAAATAAAGTAGTAAAGGAATAATAAGAGGTAAAGGAATAAAAAGAGGTAAATAGTAATTAACTTGTCAGTGACTTTATTGATCATTCACTGTAAGAAGATGAAACTCAAATGGTATTCCATAAAGAAAATAAATTACATAATATCCAGCAACAAATGTTGATGAACTGTTAAGATGCAAATATCATATATGATTAAGGAAGAGTAACAAATTTCTGGAGCCTAATCTCAGTACACATAGCCTAAGCAGCATGCATATGTCATGGTTTAACCCAGCCAGCAATGAAGCCCCACATAGCTGCTCACATGCCAATGGCATCAGGTAGGGAATTAGAAGGGAAAAAAATAGAGAACTAATGGATTGAGATAAAAACAGTTTAAAAGGCAAAGCAAAATCTGTGCACACAAGTAAAGCAAAATATATAATTAATCCACTGATTACCATGGTCAGGCAGCTGTTCAGCCATCTCTAGGAGAGCAGGGTCCCATCACAAGTAATGGTGTCTTGGGAAGTCAAACACCATCACTCCAAACATCCCCTCTCCTTCTTCCTCCCACTTTATAAATTGACCATGATGTCATATGGTACGACACATCCTGATTTCACAGGCTTCACAGAATATTCTGAGTTGTAAGGGACTCACATCCCTTCAGATCATTGTATCCAGCTCCTGAGTGAATGGCTCTTTGGTCGCTTGGGGTCACCTGGCCTGGCTCTGTTTCCTCCCAGCCTCCCATGCACTTTCAACTTCCTTGCCAGTGTGGCAGCATGAAAAGCAGAAAAGGCCTTGGCTGTGTAAGCCCTGCTCAGCAGTACCAAAACATCCCTGTGTTATTAACGCTGTGTTCAGCACAAATCCAAAACACAGCCTCATACTAGGCACTGTGAAGAAAATTAGTCTAACTCATCCAAAACCAGTGCAGTATCTCACATAATTTATTCTGAAATAAGACAAGACAGAATTTTTGATCAACATGCCATTTGACCTATGCATCAGACTCAGGGGACAACATTGGTATGAGATTCCTCATTTGAAACAAGGGAGTCCTGTCATGGGAGACCAGGATGTGAGATCCTTCTCAGACTTAAAATCTTAAAATTTCTATATTTTTCTATGAAAATAGGAACACCCTTTGCCCTCCTCTTGAAACTGGCTTGCATTTCAGCCAAGAACATAACAGTCATGGTATCAGCTGGTGCACAGGCCAGAGGAAATGCCAGGTGTATCTCTGCTGAACATGGAGTCAGTTACTTGTCACTGACCCATTTAATGAAGAAAACACTCTGCTGTGTTGGTATGGAAGGACAGTGTCTTAGTTTGAAGACAGGTGTGCCTGCTAGGAAAAGCAGGAGTTTCTCTTGCAAAATTCTTCTCTCTGAATTTCTATAATTTTGAAATTAAAGGGGCTCTCAGGTAAAGATATTGGTATAAGAATAACAGCTCTTTACTAGTAAGTCTAACAAGGTAAACAAAATAACAGTAACTACAGTATGAACAATAAACAGAGCTAGGGAACAGTCACAGTTTTTCTCCGATGCTGGCACCTTTCCGGGGCGAGCCGGAGTCCCAAAGGCCGAGATGGATCTGAAGCTCAGTGGCTGTAGCTGGAGCTGTAGAGAACGTCCCGGCAGGCAGGAGAAAACGGCGTGGAGAAACCCGGAGCAAAACTGAAGCAGCCGAGGGTGCAGGGCCACGGGGCAGCAGCTCCTGGCAGGACAGAGAGACACCAGGGTCTGAAATCCCGGGGGACTCACGAAAGTCACTCCGAGCTCAGCTCCGGGTGAGGTCTGGCGAGATCTCCCTGCAGCCACGACCGAACTCCCAAACTCCCTCTGTTACCTCAGAGACCCCCAGAGAGAGGTGTGGTGGGTGCCACCCTCGCTTTGACAGTTACCTCCTTTGTCTCTTCTAAGTACTCTTGAGTGCCCTATAAGCACTCAACAATCAGCCTCCTAGCAATCTCTTTTTGGGAAAAAATTCTATAAGAAAGCACCTCAACTCTCAACAACTAGGAATGTCATTTATTCTTGAGATAGTTGTTAAGCAATGATCTGATAAATACAGGTACTAGAGGTTCATAACTCCATATCTTGCAGGTAAACAAATAATTAATATTTTTTCAAGATGTGTTGAGGAAGACATTTAATGCAGGTAGCTCTGTGTGCAACCTGCAGTGTGAGGCTGAGCTCTGTGTGGCAGGAGCTTGAGGCAAGAGGCACTGAACTGCTGCACAACACTTTGCACGACAAAGGGCAGGGGGGCCCGTGGCACCAGCCAGATGACTGGACACTCAGAGACACAGCAGGAGACAAGGACTCAGCAGGAAGACCCAGGTGCAAAGGGTGCATAAACTGTAAGTTTATAAAGCCCAGGGAGTTTTTTGTTCAGGGTCCATCCTTGCAGGCACCAGCTCAACCATCTGCTGTACTGTTATGAATAAAAACCCAGANTGCACAACACTTTGCACGACAAAGGGCAGGGGGGCCCGTGGCACCAGCCAGATGACTGGACACTCAGAGACACAGCAGGAGACAAGGACTCAGCAGGAAGACCCAGGTGCATAGGGTGCATAAACTGTAAGTTTATAAAGCCCAGGGAGTTTTTTGTTCAGGGTCCATCCTTGCAGGCACCAGCTCAACCATCTGCTGTACTGTTATGAATAAAAACCCAGAATTTCCTCATGTTAATGTTATCTGTTTTAATGGTAAAAGTTAAAGTTCACAATTTCTGTAATGTGTTG
>VYXF01001322.1:145964-190746 GCA_013397295.1 Polioptila caerulea
GAACTTTTAAAAGAATTCACCCTGACCAAGTAGACCTTGATAAACATGACACCCCTGGACTATGAGCCTACCCAGTGTCTTCCTGAGGACTCCCGTGAGGATGGAAGTCCCAGCTCTGCCTCTGGGCAAAGCTGTTTGCACTCCTCCTCCTCTGCATTGTCCGAGGGGGCAGTGGTGGTGTGTGCGACCCCTCTAGCACTCCCCCCCAGAGCTGATTTCTTAATAAAGGCCGTACAAGAGGAGCTGGTCTCCTGGTCCCGTTTTTTCTCACCGTCATAGGAGCGGGAGGGGCAAGTGAGCTCCTGATCTGGGGTGTTTTCAGTAGGAAGAGAAAAAACTGGGGAATGTGCTTCCTAAACCACAATATTTATTGGGGTTTTCTTTGTTTTGTTTTGGTTTTTTTAAATTACTATATTAAAGTATGGGGGAGACGATTAGTTGTTTTGTTTTTGGTTCATATAATACACTCGAGGCAGTTTTCAAATCTCTTGAAAAATAGAAGTTACAAGATATATGTCAGACTGTTCTTTCAGGTAATATGAGTACAGGAGGTAATGTTTCTGATCAGAATTAATGAAGGTTGCATCTCTTTGATCATTGGGTTTTCCAGACTGCAAGATGCTGAAAGTTTGTGCATCACTGTTTTACAATATTGGGATATTCATTTGAACCATTTGGTGCAAATCTCAGGGAAATACAGCAATAAGCTCTTTTCTGTACTAATCATATTACCTCAAAAAATCTGAGTAAAACAGTCGTGTAGACAGACGTCTATTTTTCACAAAATCTGTAGATAGTTGATATCCTTGAAGCCTCTACTTTTCTGCCAGATTTGCTTTAAGAAAACAATCTTTCAAAGTTATCCAGAAAGGGCACATGGATGAACCCAGATGGACCCAAACAGGAAATCAAGCTAATTACCCCTGACGTGGCACTGCTCTCCAATGCTGAACAGTTTTCAAAAAAATATACATGAAAACCCATGAAGGGAGGATGAATGAAAATCTCCATTTCAGACAAATTGCCAGCAGGAAAAAGAGATTGCAAGCTATTTTTCAGGAAGCACCTATTGCTCAGCTTTGCACAGTTGGTTCAATAGCAAAGGATGTTCAATTGCAGCACTGCTGTTTTGTTCCAGACCATCCAGCTCTACCTGCTACACAGCTGATGATGTGTGACTGAGTATAGTTCCACCATAACGACTTAAAGGCTTACCTTGGCACACTGCCCTTATTTTTGTACAAATAGAAGTGAGCTCTGTGTCCACAAAATTGCTGTTATGTGAATGAAAGAAAAGTTTTACTATTGAGTATAGCCCATGTCCCCATCCCCATCTGTCTTTGTGAGGTTAAAGGAAGATTCTGAGCTGTTGCTCAATAGCATTACTATTCTGATCAGGTCTGAATTCAGCCTTGATTAAAGCACACTGTTTTCAAGCCATGGATCTTTTGCTGTTCTCTCTGTTATTCTGAAGCACTTCACAGGAAACTTAGCAGAGAACAAATAACCTGCCTTTGAAATGCAGGTGTTGGTGATGTTCCTGAACTGGTACAGCATTTCATTAAAGTTGACATTAAAGATCTATTGGATCATCAGATCAACCCTTCTGAATCAGCAGTATATTTCTCTGAAATAAAGGCTTTTTCTTCTTCTGAAGCTTTAGCTTCTGTTTAATAGCACTGCTCCAAGAGCAGAATCATTAGGAAGCCATATCTAATGAGTCCATTCATATTCCCAGTGGAAGGAATCCATCTAGTCAAAAGAGCAACAGATCTTTTCTTATTCTGGTTAATGAGCTAAGGAGTCCAGTCAAACATCAATTAATTATCTGTAATTTAAATTCATCTGCACAAAAAGATGAGTGGTAGCCTCAAAGAAGTAGATGTGCTTGTCAACTTGTCAATGTAACCTACAGGATTGTCCATACTCACAGGGAAATATAAAAGCATTTCTGCTGTTTTGCTCCCAATAGGGACACCATCCTTTAATCAAGGACTTTGCACTGAGTTGAACACTCTCTAGCCAGAAATATTGTGACATGGCTTTCTGCTTTGTGGTATCTTCTGTCTTTCATAGCACAACACAAGCTTTCAAAATGTATTTAACATTATAAAAAATACTGAAAAAGAGTTTTCATTGCTCTTTTCTTGGATGGTTTTATGCTTCCCTCTTGCTACCTCTTCCCCTAATATTTTCAAAAGATTTGTCATTCTGAGCATTAAGGCCATCACTTCAGAACATCAATAGAAACAACAAAGTCACAGTGAAGTAGTGATACACTTGGAAATATCTGCTTTGTGGACTAGACTCTCTTGTTGGTATTAGTCAGTGTATTTATTTCCAAGTTTTAAATTAATTTCAGTACTTCTAGTGTATTTATATAATTTTATTTTATAGAGTGAATGCATAGAGTTACAGAGTAGATGGAATTGCTTACTGTGTTTTTATACTGTACAAAAATTATTTGAAAGACTCTTTTTTAAGACTTCAGAATCAGTCAGATCCTGCATTATTTCCTCTTTCTTTTTTACTCCTGGGTATCTGAATGGTCTGAATAAAGCCTGTCATCCTTAGCTATATTACTTACCCAAATATCTGCAAAGATTCATTGCAAATATTTATTGACTCAACATGAATTATTTTGATTAAAGTAGTGGTTTCCTCAAATGTGTTCCTGCGCTTGCAACATCTATTAACTGAACACTTAGCCTTAATTTTTGACCTTTTATTAGATAAATGTTGCCATAGGAAGAAAAGTATTTGGAAGCTATTCCTACTCCTCAGTGCTGGTACTTGCATGCTTTATTTACATAGAAGATACAGCCATGGCCCTTATGATCTTTACAGCAGAGATTGGAGCTCTGTACTGGTCTGATAAGTTGTGAGAATCAGCCCTTTTTCTGAAGAGTTTATTAAATAAATGGCAGTAGGTTCAGTCTGGAAAAAGGGAGAAAAAAACATAGAGAAAACAGAATGACAGCTGTATGCTAATATTGACAGTTTAACTGAGATGATGAGCTCAAAAGTTTACACAGTGTTATTATAACTCTGGAAAAAGCATCAGCTCTCATTTCAAAACTGTGTACACAAAGTGTGACCTGTGGTGTCTTAAAGAGAGATTATTCTATTAATTGCTTTTTAAATATAATATACACCCTGAGTTTTATATCTCTCATTCTCTGTTTTTCTATTCACAGTTTAAATATTCCACATATCCTCAAGCTTAAAACAAAAATGATTTAAAGAGAAAAAAAATCCTCAAGAAAATTAGTGAAGCAGATTGACTTCTTATTATACAGTTATCAAGAGATGCCTTTGCCCAAATTAAGGTGCAAATGACACCATATGCCCATGTCAATAGTACAGATGTTATTTAACAGTAAATGTGAGGTAGAGAGATAGAAAGAAACAGAAAAGTGAGGAGGGGGAGAGAAAGAGACAGATTAAGCAGAAGATACCACTTTGTGGATCCTGTGGTATCCTGTTGGTCCTTCTTCACCCTGGGCCTCTCAGTGGTGAAGGGGACTCAAGGCAATCCAAAACTTTTCAGTATTTATACATTGTAGCAAACAAAGGAATTAATGCTCATTGGCTACAGAGTTCTCTTATTCTATTGGTTTAATGATTTGCTTGCTTCTAATGCTAGTTAGTTGGCATGCTCTATCTTTCCCTTGAGTTGGTCAGCTGTGAGTTGGTGGTCACAATCTCCCCCAGATGAAATTATCTTTTACCCAGTCCAAGCTGATTTCAGCACAGTTGCTGTGTTCACTTTCCCTGTGGCACATAAATTCTGCATTCTTTATGTCTATTATCAGTGATACAGTCTTCTCCCCTAGTTTTGATAACCTCATCCTTGGTCTGAGATAACATTTGGAAAACAATACCACCTTTATCTTACCTGTTCCCATCATGGAGACTTAACTTAGGTCCAACTTCTGGGTATCCAGAGAAGCATATCTGGGGGAAGGGTGTATGTGTGCTTTGGTGGTCACAGATGCCATCTGTCCCATAACTTGGAGTGATCTTTATTTGGCTGTGATATGTGCACAAGCAGTTCCTTCTTCACATGGTTTGCCAAAAAGGGAATTTTTGTCTGGATGTGTTACCCAGGATGTGCTACCCAGATCTCACCTCTGCCAGGCCTGGAGTTATTGCCATCCTGTCACTCCATTTTGTGCTTATTTCATGGCAAAGTCCTTCTGTGGCCTTAACAGTTTTTGACACAGGCAACTGTGATCTTTAGGTTGTTACACTTTTAAAGCCTCAAGTCTCAGTATTTGGGCCAGTCATGTTTAATATCTTTGTAGATCATCTGAAAAAGGAGATTGAGTGCATCCTCAGTCAGTTTGCAGATAACACTGAACTGGGTGGGAGTCTTTATCTGCTGGAAGGTAGGAAGACTGAGCAGAGACATCTGGACAGGCTGGATCGATGGGCTGAGGCCAATGATATGAATTTCAACGAGGTGAAGTGTCAGGTACTGCCCTTGGATCACAAAAACAACATGCAAAGATACAGGCTCGGGGCAGAGTGTGTGGAAATCTGCTCAGTGGAAAAGAACCTGGGGATGCTGATTGATGACTGTCTGAACATGAGCCAGTGTATGCCCAGGTGGCCAAGAAGGCAAATGGCATCCTGATCTGTATCAGAAATAGTGTGGCCAGCAGGCCTAGAGAAGTGATTGTTCCTCTGTACCTGGCACTGGTGAGAGCACACCTTGAATCCTGTGTCCAGTTTTGGGCCCCTCACTATAAGAAAGACAATTGAGGTGCTGGAGTGAGTCCAGAGAAGGGCAATGAAGCTGGTGAAGCACCTAGAAAGCGAGTCCTATGAGGAGCAGCTGAGGGAGATGGGTTTGTTTATCCTGGAGAAAGGGAGGCTCAGGGATGACCTTATCTCTCTTTGCAATTACCTGAAAGGAAGTTGTATCCAGGTGGAGGTCCTCTCCTCTCCCTCTCCCTCTCTTCTGCAGCCAGCAACAGGACAAGAGAAAATGGTCTCAAGCTGCACCAGGGGAGGTTCAGGTTGGACATCAGGCAGAATTTCTTCACTGAAAGGGTGGTCAAGCACCAGAACAGGCTGCCAACATCCCTGGAAGTATTTATGAAACGACTGGTCATGGCACTGAGTGCTCTGGTTTAGTTGACATGGTGCTGACTGGTCAAAGGTTGGACTCAGTGATCCTGGAGGTCTTTTTCCAACCTTAGTGATTCTATGATAATGTGATTCTTTAGTATACCATTTCCATTGTGGTATATAGTAATTTCTTTAATTACCATAGAGTTTTTGCCTCGACAATCTTGCCTGGGAGGCTTGCTCTACACTTTATTGGTTCTCCTTATATATAAAAAAACCAAACCATTTCTTGACATCTGTGTTAATGTTATTTGTCTTTATATTCCCTTTAACTTCTTTGTCCTACTGGTAATCATATTAGCTGGAAAAAAACCCAAAATAACTAATAACAGGATACAGTTCCTGATTCCTACAGAGAACTTTAATAAAATTCCCTTTATCTGTATTATGCAGTTGAAAAATAAGCAAAGATTAATAGTACTTTCTTTTGTATGAGCCTGGGGTTAATCTTATAATTCTCATTTCTCCTCAGTGTTAGCTATATATACAAACTTTTCATTTAAATTAGCAAGGAAGAAATATCAAAGGAAAATAACAATAAAACAAAAAATAAAATCCAACAAAAAAAACAGTCCTCAAGTTCTTCTTTATAATCCATATACACTGCAGGGTTTTGCATTTTATTATTTGCTAAAGGGTGTGGGTTTTTTTTGTTTGAAGTTCACTTGCATTTAATTTCTACTTAAACTGAGTTTTTAATGAGACTGTACTTTCTTGGTATTTCGACAATAAAGTTGTAATAGGCCAGAAGTGTTTAATATGTGTCACAGTCTTCGAAAGACACAGACTTCTACAACCTGTGTGCTTTGGTGGCAAGACCAGAGGTGGTGGCTTAAACTAGCATTGTTTGAAAAACAGTCTGATTTTTGAGGTGGATATATTTAGGAAAGGGTTGTTGTATCTATCTATATATAATTATTCTTTCTGCTTCCTTTTGCTATGATTCCTCTGTGAGGCAATTCAAAATGATTATTGCTGCAGAGGAGCAGAGTTGTTCTACTTCTGCTCATGAGGATACAGCCCAGATCCTCATGTCATGCAACCATGTCAGTCTTAGAAATGTTTTCTCAAAATAAGCTTTGTGATACAAAGAATATCCCTATGCCCATCGAATTTCCCATTATATTTTCAATTTAAGAGGCAATTTTGGCTCTCATGAAGAGACATTTTTTGCTGTTTCATTTGCAAAGTGGCTGCATCTAGTGACACAGGGATACAAGAAAGCAATCCTACTGGTTTATTGAAGTTGAAGACAGTTCAGCTGGAGGAAAAAATGGGTGTTCAGATATAACCATTTTGGAGACTCAGTGGTGCCCAATGTTTGCATTAAGATATTTAAATGGGTCCTCTATAATGCAAAATTCATCATAGAATTATAGAATCATAGAACGGCTTGGGTTGGAAGGTACCTTAAAGATGATCTGTTTCCAACCAAACTGCCATGGGCAGGGATATTTTTCCCTAGACGAGGTTGCTTAGAGTCCCATCCAGCCTGGCATTGAAGACATCCAAGGCTGGGGCACCCACAGCTTTTTTGTTACAGCAAATTGCTCCAGTGCCTCGCCACCTACACAATAAAAAATTTCTACATAATAGCCAATCTAAACCTACTCTCTTTCCATTTGAAACCATTTCCTCTTGTCCTGTCTTTACATACCCTAGTAAAAAGTCTGGCTCCATCCTTCCTGCAGGCCCCCTTCAGGTAGTGAAAGGCCACAAATAGGTCACCCCAAAGCCTTCACTTCTCCAGGCTAAACAATCCCAATTCTCCCAGCCTTTCCTCACTGGAGAGCTGCTCCAACTCTCTAATCACCATGGCTGATGATTGATGTCCTTCCAGTGATGGGGCCCCAGAGCTGGGTGCAGCTCTCCAGGTGGGGTCTCACCAGAGTGGAGAAGGGGCAGAATCCCCTCCCTTGACCTGCTGGCCACGCTGCTTTTGATGCAGCCCAGGGTACAACTGGAATTCTGGGTTGGGAGGGCACTTTGCCTGCTCATGTCCAGCCCCTCAGGCACCCCAAGTCCTTCTTGGCAGGGCTGCTCTGGATCTGTTCCTCCCCCAGCCTGTGTTGATACAGGGGTTGCCCTGACCCAGCAGCAGCACCTTGCACTTTGTCCTGTTAAAACTCAGGGCATTTCCACCAGCCCACTTCTTGAGCTTGTCCTTGTTTATTTGTTACATATATTATTAAAATATCTTTTGAAATGAAATAATAATTTAATAATACTCTTTGGAAGACTGAGGCACTCCCATAAAAAGGAAAAAAAAGTCAGACACAATGGAGATGACAGAGTCATAACTAAAAGAAATTAATGCAATTATGGGAAGTAACAACAGCATCTGCCTTGACACATGAGGTTATATAAAAATTCAGTATCAAATTCTGCACTGAATATACCGCCTCATCAATTACATAATGTTTCAGTCCTGGAATTGAGGATAGCATGCAAATAGTATGAAGTAGCTTTACTGTCTTCCATTATATGAATGTTGCTGAAGTGCAATATTTACTGTACTTTCTATATTTTATAATTGTCATTCCGATTTTTACAGCCTCATGTTTTAGTTCAAAAGATGATATCAGTCCTTCTTGTCCTAAGAAGAAAGAACATTCCCCTGAAACAAAAAATGTTTTTCCTTTGAATCACACTTTTTTAAAATTTCTTTGTTCAATCCCAGATCAGAACATTTTGCATATCAGTGAGGGAGTATCCAAACAAACACAATTCTGTTAATTTACCAGTATAACTATTTCACACTTGGACTCGAAACAACTATTCATCTCTTTGATTGCACAACCTGTTTTATTTTAGATTTTTGTCTAATCTGTTCAGTCTGCTTATATGTAGAATCTAGTATAAAAATATTCAAGAGGCGTCAGGATTCAATCCTGTGCACTGTGTTCCAGGATGACATCGTGAGTCAGGAGATTGGACCAGATGACCCACTGGAGGCCCCTTCCAACCTTTCTCATTCTGTGATTCTGTGATTCTGTGATTCTATGAATATAGCTTATTTATCCTTGGAAAATTTAAGTTTGTTCGTATAAGCCACAAGGATTTTTACAGTCACTTAGACTTGTGATATTAGAGGCTTGCAACTACCCTGCCCTAAAAGGCCTAGCAACCACATGATATATACACACAACTAAAACTTTTTCACAGTCTGGTAGCTGCAGGATGAAAGGATAAGCAGTAATTGAAAATAGCAGGCATAAAGCACAACCAGTGCAGAATGGAAAGGTTTGCATTTACTTTGCATAGCTGTAACTAGAAACACTAGTTACAAGCAAAGAAGAATCATGCCCAGAAACTGCCTGTACCAATCCCTGATCTAATATAAATTTTCTCAGCTCCATTGATTTCAACAGAGGTAGAAAATTCACAGCAGTGAAAGCTGTAGGCCATTTTATTGCCCTGATTCTGTTCTTGCCTGTGTGCAGCAAGGGTGGATATCATAGACCCTAGTTTATCTCTCACCCTGAGGAAGATGAATTTGTTCCTGGGTAGTTTTAATGTGCTTCATTCATGAAGCAGCAGTAGGACTGGTGAAGAACAGGAGCACTTAACCCATTGCAAATTCTGTGGATTCTCATTTCATCTGTATATGTGGGCTACTGGTTAGGAAGAGCATATAAGAGGAAGAGTATATAAGCAGAGACATGAGCAGCAAATACTTCTGGAAGAGATCATCTGCATGGCCTCTGGAGAGCTAAGAAATTATGAAAATCCAGCCTTTCTCTACTTGCTATTACATAGTGTTAATTGATGGGATTCAAAAACAGTTTGAAAGTCTCAGGGCACTATTCTGCATAGGCTTGCATGTCATATCACATTTTCTCATAATTTATTAATTTTAATTCATAATTTAAATGAGGACGTTGTAAAACATGGCTTTAGCTGAAGTTGTTGAAAATCAGTATTCTCTACCTTTTTCCTTTGTTCAGTTCTCTGCACAAAGAATCTGATATAAAGGCAGAGGAAACTTAAAGGAAGGGAATTTTTTTGGCAGACAAAAAAAAGGTATAGACAAAAAAAATAACATGAGTTTTTATCTAGGATTCATATTCTTTAAAAACAAATTAATAGTTTTTATTTGCAAAAATTTGCTGGTAACCAAAGGAAGGAGACAGAAACAGATTCCTGGCAATCAAAGATATGTGTGACAAACTCACCTATGCATCAGCTCAACAGCCCTTAGCAATAATATTTGAATTGATGGTGGGATGCCAGATGGACAACTGCAATGAAGCTGAACATACAGAAATATTTAGGAATACCTTTGAAGATGTTGCCACATATATTGTCACATTGTGTGTGACAATATAGGAAACAGTTAAGGGAACAGAAAAGACACTTCATGATGTCCTCTTGACCTCTTCTTATTACACAAACACAAGAGGATGCTGAGTAAAACTGAATGATGGGTAATTATAAAACTATTTTCTACACCATATAATTAGCCAGCAATAGTCATTATCCTCAATATCAGCAAGAGTAAGGGCAACAGTTAATAAAGCAGTCAGGTGCTTGCACCAACATTGATTCCAACAGGATTTGCTAAGGAAACACTAAGATATTGTA
Source organism: Polioptila caerulea (assembly GCA_013397295.1). Taxonomy (NCBI): domain Eukaryota; kingdom Metazoa; phylum Chordata; class Aves; order Passeriformes; family Certhiidae; genus Polioptila; species Polioptila caerulea. The sequence continues at coordinate 155,685 of VYXF01001322.1, forward strand.
ATAAATTCTCACTGATTTAGCTTACGATCCTCTGAAAGTGTGGTCTCTGGAAAATAGCTTTGCATACAGTTGATTATGCTACCTATGTCCTACAGGGACACAGAAAATACACAGGTTGCCTGTGAGATATCCCAGTGTATCTGGCAATATGCAAAAAACCCCAGGGGTGCTCTGGCACAGGGGATCCCCAGTTTTTTAAAGGTGTTTGCTGGTCAACAGGAGCATCCAACCTGAATACTCTGTCAGCAGCCATGGAGGTGGAATCCATGAGCTACATCAAACAGTGGCTTTTTAGCATGTCAGCTGATATTAGACATCATTAGCTTATGGCATTTTATACCTTTGTGAATTTAGATGCCATGACCTCAAGATGATTTGAAAAACAAACTTTTTTATTTTCTGGTTAGCTGAGGTAAGAAGAGAGATATTAAACTGAAATATCTGTACCAAGTGAGAACAGAAAAAATACCCCAAATCACTTTGGAAGAAACAGAAATCATTTTGATTTAACGCATGAGCCATTTTCTATGACTGGATTGTTTTCAGCACATGGTTCAGGATGTGCTAATGCCATGAACAGGGCTGATCTGAATGCAGGTAGCCACACTTTTATTCGTATGAGCAAAATCCTGGGTCTGCTAGTTAGCTGCAGTTAGCCAAGCTCAATTCTTTATTTGATGAGGGCCTCTACATCTGTCAAACCATGGTACTTGGTCACATATTCTTTTGTTTAATTTTAAACCTCTCTCATCATCTTCACTTTCTCATGTAATTTTTTAATCTGTCTGAAAGGATATGCAAGAGAAAGGACTTTAAATTATTTTTTTTAATATAAATGCTTAATATAAGTGGTGTATAAGGGCAGAGAGAATTCAATTTGGGTAAATGTTGGCTAATACACACTTGCAAAAAATTGTCTGAATTTCTTGTGCATTCTAATAGGCTTTAGTCCTAGTTCAATGAGTATTTGAGTGTTCGTGAGAGGATAAAGCCCTTAATTTCCTTGTCAGGAGTTAAGGATTCTTTTTCTCCTCAATCAGCAATGCAAAGAACTTGTCATGGAGCTCTGACCCCTCTAAAAAAGCATGTGGTTGATTGTTTAATGAAGACCACTTCTTGGTGTATTGTTGCAAACAGGTTGCTGGGACAAATTATAGGCATTGAAAATTGTGTTATACAAAGCAATATTACAAGCTAGGTAGGCGCTGAGTCCCACGTTCATAGGACCACTTCAAAAGATTTAATACTAGAATTTCAGAGAAGGTTAATGAAAGCAGTAAATGATATGCTAGAATTTGCAGGAAACAAGGCAGCACAAAGAGAAGGCATTCCACTCCACCCTCACTGTGCCTTTTTTATGATGGCAGCAAAATAGTCAAACTGACCATTCCCCTAGACAGTGAGAATTTAAAGTCACTATAGGCGATTTTATTACATTGTCCTCTGCAGTCTTCAGGATTGCACTCTTGGAAGCTGGCCTGGAAAAGGAAGGCAACTGCAAAATTTCTGTGCTGGATACTTCATCTAGACCAGGAGCTCAGTGGGGTTTGTGAACAATCACTCTCAGCAAAACCTTGCTTAGTAGACTATAGGCAGGAGCTGCTCTCTCTTAGTGTTGCAAAAAGCCAGTTTACATTGCCCCCACCTTTTTCACTCGGGCAAGTATGGGTTACTGAAATACAAAGAGAAAGGCTGGATACTGAGTTTGGCCAAAATTTGGCTGTCTTATAAAGTTCTCCAGTTTCTTACATATTTCAGCATAGAATGAAACATTGAAATTCCTTTTACCCTTTACACACTATTTTTATTAGCTGCAGATATTTCTGCAAAACACCTCTCTCTGGCTGAACATGGCAAATGAGGTTTCATAATTTCTAGACATAACATTCATATTATGAGTGGAAAGTTATACATGTACATGTAGTTTATTTCATAGTTCTGAGTGTACAGAAAAAATACAATAATTACCATGCTAGAAGATAGGCCAAAGATTCAAAACTTTTTGCTGGGCTTTTGATTGAATTTAGTTTCTTAATGCTTATAAGGAGGCTGTTATGGTATTAAGTGAGATCTCTTTCTAATGACAACTGTTTCAGCAATTGCAAAATCTGTAAAATAGACAGGGCTATTTAAGCTGCTTCAAAATTTATAGCATAGCATATTATATTTAATTAATACATTCAAATATGAGAAATGGTTAATAATTTGAAATTTGAAGCAATATTTTTCTGTATGTATGTTTTATATTAAAAATAACATATGTAATTCCCTTAATAGTGTTGAAATGGCCAATTACTCTAAAATGGTATAGTGACTTAGTTCACTACTGCATTGACCTTTGTATGCCACAAATGAAATCTGGATTAGATGGGAAAGAATGACTGTGGAAGATTCAACAGAGCTCTTTTCTGGTGTGTGAAAACCAAGGTTTATTAGCAAGGTTGTGGTTGTGTAGTCATTTCAGAGTTTATAGTTCATTCATCTCCAGGTGCAAATATCGTATCTAAACTCACACATATTAATTGGTTTTATTAGAAACCACCTTTTCTCTTCTAATAAATAAATTCATTTATTATATTTCCTTCAGCATAATTATGTTTTTAAAATGTTTAAATGAAATATAGAGAACTCCAGAGTGCTACTTAAAGTGATTTTTTCAAAGCTCCTTGAGGTCACCAGACTAGATTATTATTATTGGTAGTAGTAGTAGTAGTAGCAGTAGTAGTAGTACTAAGTGTTGTTATTATTACACAAAAAGTATAGGCAAGACTGAGTACAGAGGTGTATACATATATGTCTATATATTTGTAATCATGGTTTTTGAATTACACTTCAGGATTATTTCACATGGAAAATTAAAGTTGTAGTACTTCACTGAGTTTTAACTGGGAGAAGATATGCAGGAAAATTCTCCATTGTTAACATCTCCAAAATCTCCAGTACTGTGTAAAAGATGGGATGTATTTTTCTCAGAGACTCAGTAGTGGTAGCCATTCATTTCAGACTGGAAGATCTCTGTAGATTTATAGTAAACTCCACCTTAGACTCTCTACAAGAAGATGCAGGACCAAAATGACAGGGTCTCTGTTTCAATACCTCCCTCTGCAGTGATGCCATGTTAATGAGAGAATTCCTGTTCTAAGGTGTTCTCTGAACTCCTTAAGAGAAATATTTTTTATCAGCATGAAAATTATAGTACACTTGCTTCTCTCAGACTCAGTGGAATTATTCTAAAAGACAAGAAGATCTGTAAATCTACAGGTGTTTAAAAATCTAATCTAAAAGAATTTCTGCCATGGATGCAGTTTGAAGAGGACTACATTTAAAGTAGACATTTCTGTGTTGTAGTATGCCACAGCAGTTCAGCAGGTAATCTGCTGAAGATTTTACAACTGGTGTTGAATGCCTTGTCATAGCTGCTTTGCTGCATTGTTAAAACCAGTGTGGGCATCTTTATAGTGGCAGCAGTTCCATTGTGTGTAACCACAGAGTGTGTGCATAGAGACTGGTCTGATCCAACTGCAGATGTATGAGTTAAACATGCACCTCTCAGCTAATTACTGTTATCAATGGAGAAAAGTAGACACATGGAGAGAGATTAATTAATTTGACTGAACTGCTGACTAAAAGACACTGGCCACAAGGGACAGGAGCCTAAATACCTACTTTAAATCAAGACTTCTAAATTCTGGCACTGCATTAGAACAGAAAAATCCCATTCACACTGCTTAATGGATCAGAAAAAGATAAAGTAGGTTCCACTTAAGACTTCACTACTTAGAATTTCTCACCAAACCAGAAGAGAAATGAGTCAGAGAGTCAAGGTGGAGATCTTGAGACAGCAGATACTCCTGAGAATAGTAAAATGTCTGAAATTATCCTATTGCAGGAAACATTCAGCCACAGAACAGGCAATATTGCTGTATGACTTACAAATTTCATAGAATAGGACAAATACCTGTTTGGAAAGAGTCCACATAATCTCCATATACATCTCTAGCATAAGAATAAAAATATGTTATTTTTCTTTCCATCCTCTAGGTCATTAAAAGGAAATTAAGTTTTCAGCTTTGAGGGAGATCTAAGGATGGAACTAAATTTAACAGAACAATAGATGCCTGTGGGTGTCTGGAGAGATGCTAGTAAAATGTTAGATGGGGAAGAGGAGGGAGAAACTACCTCAAGACTTCAGATATTTCTATGTAGGAAAGCAGTCTATATCACAAAACAGAAGATGATGGTTGCAAAATCTGGTTAAGTAAGATAAAGAAATTACTTCAAGAACACCTATAATTGGAAGGCCCCATCATGCAGCTTTAATTTAAAGGAAGTTTATCCATGAAATCTTATCTGAGTAGTTTTAAAATTTTCATTTTAAATTAAAACTTCTACTCTCCAAATGATCAAACTAGTGAAGCAGGCTTATCTATTTCTGTGAAGCAAGACTTCCAACCGTGAGACAGACCCATTATATCAAATACAAAAAGACAACCTTCCCCTTAGTAGAAGGAGAGGTAAGTTTTGAAGGCAGGACTCCAGAGCTCAGTTACCTCCAACCAAGACAAGAATGACAGCATGTAAACTCAAGCATATTCATGAAAAGTAAATTTTAAAAACTAATTGAATGGATTTATTTATATATTCAGTTAGTTAGTTAGTTGCTTATTTATTTATTAAAAGAGTACCATCCCAGGACTCAACAAGCAAGTCATGTTCCAAAACTGCATTGGGAAACAGATGGCTGAACTTGACTCCAGAAAGTGATAGACAGAACTCCATGCAGCCAGAAGACAACATTGCCTGTGCAAGTGCTGGAATTTGATATGTAGAATATAATTACTAGCTCTCAGTGGTAATCATTAACACTTTGAATTAATATGCCTAGGTATGTGAATTGAGCGTGTACAGCCTCTTGGTTTGCCTGTCTGATTTCATAATAACATTTAAAAATGTTTCGATTCACTTTAAACAGCTTTGTCATAGAAACAGATATTTCAAAAATAAATGTCTGAGGAAAACTCATGAGGCAGAAGAAAGATATCTGAAAAACATCTCTAGGAAAAAAAGAGCATGGAGTTTAACCTAGGTAGAAAGATATTCAAGGATCAGGGGTTTGGGGCTATTATATATTCTCTGTGATTCTGAACAACTCTTTAAGGATTTTAGTATTCCCAAAATTCTATGAATCTTGCAGAAATTTAAGAATACAAATGTTTTGGGAACTATTCTTGTCCTACATCAATGCTGGGGTAGTCAAAGAGCAATTCAATATATTCAGTAGCAGGTATCTTCTTATTGGCTAGATGTTGTGGGCTTATGTTCAATAATTATATGTTAATTAATAATTAATGTTTTCTGCAGTAATTTTACATCAATCTCAGATTGTCTTGGCAGAGAGATTGTGTGCTTTGAATGTCATCTACACATTGCAATAATCCTTTGGCTTTGTGTACATAGTTCTGCCAAATTTCTGCAAAATATTTTCACAGCAAAAGCAGTTGATACAATTCCATCAGCACTTCATTGCAGAAGCTTAGTGCACCTGCAGAGAACTGCCTCTTCACCCATATTATACCATACACTGACAAAGCCTTAGAATCTCTTGTGTCATAAGTCCTGTCAGCATCCTTTCAATACTTTCAAGTATTTTTCAAAGCCTTTCCAGTACCTTCATCCTTCACCCACTCATCATCTACACTGTGATTCATTCCTGCTTTTACACAACATTCATGTGTCCAAACAATCCAGGTCTTGAATATAGGTCAGCACAACCTCTAACAGAAAAACAGAAAAAAGAATAACCCTGACCAGAAAATAACACCTCCACCACAACAGCAGTACCCAGAGAAGTACTACAGGTGTCATAAAACTACTAGAAACAGGAGGTAACTGTGTTGTGGTAAAACCCAAATGCTGTCACAGAAGCAGATCTCTGAGAAGAACCAACTAGAAGGTTCATGTGGCCCTCTAAAAGCTACATGAGCTTGTGTAAGTTACTTCTATGTTTAGAGTACCTCAAATATTTAGTAGTTCACTGTGTGAAGACCCTGTCACTAGAAGAAGATATGGTGAGATACATGCTGAAGGATACTGCTGGGTTGTGCTCAACATCTTTTATTCTCTTTCATTGATTACAATGAAATTTAAAACAAACAACAACAACAACAAAAAAGCACCCACCACCCCCCCAAAAAACACAATTTAAACTGATAGAGAAGATAAAATCCAGACACTTGATCTCTGAATCCCCAAATCTCCAAATTATATACAATTTCTTAATTTAATATTTGACATAATTCTTATCAGCCCTTTGTTCTTGTTGATATCTACATGACACAGGGTGCAATGGAAGAAGGGAAATATTTCTGTATCACCTCATCTTGATCTGAGAAATTAGTGGGCTGATGGAGCAATTTTTTCTAAAATGTACTCAGCTCATTGAGTGCAGCGTCAGTTGCAAATCCCTAAAACATTCCACAATGGGACTCTTTTTCCCTTATTCTGAAGCAGTTAGTATTTCCCACTGCCAGAGGTCCAATACTGGATTTAGCAGACCAGGGAATTGCTTCAGGTTGTCACTTTCTTTGTTAGAAAATATAAGTGCCAGGCTGCCTGTAGAAATTGTATCCTGCTGGTTCTCTTTAGGCAGAAAAGGTTGAAATAAAAGCATAATTGACTGAGAAAAGGAAAAAAAAAACCCAACATTCTCTGGTATCATAGCCTTGAGACTCTCATCATGTTTTTCCTATCCTTCTGTGAAAGCGATGAAATTTTTCAGATCTGATTCTCATTATTGACATAATGTCAGGTGGCTAAAGGTAGCAGCTGGAAAAAGACATCTATTACATTTGCATTCAGACTATCATTAGGACTGTAGAACTCTGTAGCACTTTAGGGCTAATTTCTGCAATGATGTTAACTAAATAGAGGAGCAGTTTTGTGAAACTTCCATGACAATTCTGTAGCAGTAAATGCTGCAAAAATTATAACAGCAAGAAACACAATACATGTATTTTAAACCATTTTGTTATTATTTGTTTTTATATCCAAGTAATAAATTACACAGTGAAAACTGGTTGGGCTAATCAGGAAACATATAGCAAATTTAATATTTTCTAGGAATACTCACAAAAGATTTTTTTTCCAACTGGCAAAATGAGGTTGTAAGCTATTTCCCACAACAATATAAACTTATTCTCTTCACAGGAGTAATTGTTTTGTTCATACATCTTTATTCATACATCTTTATTTACATGTGTATGTATGTATACTCCATAATTTACTTATAGGTGCATCACAAATCACCAAAAGAATTTAACTGAAAATTATCCTGCCAGAAAATATAATTTGTCAAAAATTAAAAATGGAAAAAAAAATATTACCACTGTTATAAAAAAGTCCTTCAATGTTAACAAAATTAAAAAGGCAGGAAAAGAAAAGCAAATTCAGTTTTAGTGAATTCAATTGAATGCTTCAATTGAAGTGTTTCAATTGAAGTGATATTGTTGTGTGTCAAGTTTGTATTGTTTCCTCTACGGCACTAACAAGTAATGTTAAATCATCAACTGATGAAGTAAAAGCATTTCTAATGGAAACCTTTAAACATTTTTAGTAATTAAAATTAGTATTTTCTTTCAGCCTGTCTGAATTAATTATATTTCCGAAGTTTAGTCTGATATAAACAAATGCTTATTGCTTAGCCATGAAAACATCTACATGGAAAATGCAATTCAAAATGGAGATGTGGAGCAGCTTCTGTTTGTCTCAGGTAGTATGTGAAATGAAGGATGTAATACCAAGGGGTTTTTCTCTGTCACTGTGTTTTACTGCTTGCACTGATACAGCTTCACAGAACCACAGAATGGGTAAGGTTGGAAGGAATCCCACTTCGAAGGGTCATATTGTCCAACCTCCCTGCTCAATCAGGGCTATCCCAGAGCACACAGCACAGGACTATGTCCAGACAGATCTTGTAATTGTAGTATTTCTAGCATTCTGGTATTGTATTTCTCACTTTTTCTGTTTCTCAGTCCCATTTATTATCTACTGGATCAATTAATACTTTTACTCCACTGTAGGTGGGAAAAAAGTAATTAGACTACTATGGGGGATACTAATTTCTTCTTATATTTTCCCTCAGAATTAAATCTTTAATTTTTGATGAGGATTTGTTTGTTACCTTTCAAGTCAGAATGCTATATTAAAGTTTTGCTTCTAATCTGATTGGTCATTTGGTTATATTGCATGTGCAGTGAGTTTATATCCATTTAAAATTATATAATAACAGGAAAAATACAAAAGGGAAACTGGGAGGAGAGATGAAAAAATCCTATATGAGATTATCATAGGGATACTACAATTCTGCTGTTGCACTTTAAGTCCTGTGAGATTCAGGCTCATCATGCCATTTTCATTCAGTGAAGGAAATCATGTCAAGGCATTTTTTTTCCCTGCCCAATGGTTACACAGTGTTGAGTTCGTGCCACTTATTATGGCACTAATTAGGCTATCTCTAAATTTAATATCATCTGGAGAAATTTATTGATAAAAGCTGCCAGGCTATAAATTCTGAACGTGGAGGAAGTGGGAGGAAACAAGCTGAAATTAGACCACTATTTATAGTTAGTGTTATGGAAGTCCAGAGGGAGATGCATCTATTTCTATCATGACTAAGCATAGATTGGAAAATGGATCCTTACAGTGATACTCTTTCTTTCTGTGTGGCTGCTGTGCATAAATGGCTCTACTGTTCTTGCTGCAACTTGCTCATTCTCACTTAGATGATCTGGCAAAAGCCAAAGAACACAACACTGTGCAGAGGTTCAGATGACCAAACAAAGTAAAAATTAAAAGAAACAGAACCAAAGGCTGCAAGCAGGCTTAGAAGGTATCTCATTAGGATCCTGCAAAAGGAATCAAAGTTGGGAAAAAAAAAAGGAAAAAAGAAAATAATAACTCTTTGTAATGCTTGGCTGGCATTCCTGGAAATGTTTGAATTTTGTTGCTGTTTTAGGCTATCTGTACAAATCATGTTAACAAAAGATTTTTCTATGTGTATTTTTTTGGGGTATATATGCATACGTGTGTGTGTATTAAATATAATTTCATAAGAACATAAACCCTATAGTTCAGTATTTGATTTACTGTAATTGGGACTTTTATCATTTTTACAGCTACTCATCAAATAAACTGCCATCCTTAAATTTCTTAAGGATTTGCAAGTCCTCTGACAGGAGTTACAAAAATGCTTCAGAATTTGAGTAGTGAAAGTACCTAGTAAATGGCAAGCTACGGGGTAGCTGCTGTGTAGCTTCCATGTTACCATTTGAAAGATGGTAATGTGGAGAAAACTGCTGGAGCATAATCCTTTAAAAAATAGCCTTTGATTTTTTTTGGAGTAGCCTTGTGAGGAAAATCTGGACTCACAAAATGTGTATTGCCAGATTAACTGAACCCTCAGATGAAATACTGACTTCACTTAGATTTGAGGCCATAGAAATCAGACTTCTAAATTGTCAGACACTGAAGAGTGAAGATCTCACTGATGGAATTCAGCTCACTGAGTGATTTCTTTCCAAAGGGTATCTAGGGTTAGTTGTTTGCCTGGTTTGCCTCTTAAATCAATGGCAAGAAATAGACATTTCCAAGGACAATTAATGCAATCTTCAGAGAAGTATCTGCCCTCAGTAAGCACTAACTGATAATTTTTTCCTGCCCTAAAGCTTATATATAAAGTTCCACGATATATTCTGAATTCTAATTCTTCCCATTGCCAAAAAAGAGACATTTTCTGACCTGGATGCATATTGAACAAAACAATCTTTGATAAAGGAGTGAAAGCATGCCTAACACATTGGGGCTGTGTATTACTGATAAGTGATTCCTTTGCACTAAATAGACATTTGTACATTTAGTTCCATGTATACAGTTATGAAGCAAAAAGACATTTTGAGAAATACATTTAGCTTGTTTTAGTACCTTAAAATTTGAAATTTAAATAGTGCAGTGCCAAAAAAAGGTAAAATGTATAAGTATCCTATACTGTTAATTTGTGTTTTACCGAAGAAATGAACTGTTATGCCACATTTTGTCATGAACACTAAACAGAATATTCAGAGGCATAGTTTACACTGTTGCCACTCAAAGTGTCTGCTATAGTACATGAAGAGTGATATGATTTAATTTTTCCAATGTTATTCATATGATAACAATTAAGAGTCATACTGGCACCAAAGAGGAAATAGGTTTTTAGGAGAAATTCAATGAATAGAAAAATCTCCTTGCTTATGTTAATGTGTTCTGAATGTAGAAGCAGAATGGAAAGCAGGTTTTTTTAAAAAATTCTATTCACAGAATACTTTGCTTGTTCAGGCAGTGAGATACAAAATAAAGTGTGTGTTACTATGAGATAACGTTCACCTCTGGGGCTGTTGTAAAGGAAAAAAAATACAAACTGCATTCTAAAGAGAGCTATTGCCTTCAAAGAACTTGAGAAAATTTGTATTACTGCTAAAAACACTCTAAAGTACCTAATTAGGATTTTGGAGATGGGATTAATGAACCTTTTTTAAGAAAAAGAATCTGCACTTGTTAGAGCAATGATATGTATTTCTACTTATTCAAAAAAGAGTAGTGAAACATAATGGCTGAATCCTTTTCTTTCATATGTGCTCTTAAGAACAATGTTTGAGATATACAAAAAGAACATCAAACTTTCAAGGAGCTAAGTGGTCAAAAGTCAGGCTACGTTACTAGTGTAACTTTAATTTACCCCTTGTGCTCATGTCTTAGAATAGCTGTCTCTGTTTAAGATCATGACTTGTTTTATTTGTAATGAAACAGGTTTTTATTGTCTTTATAGTGATCTTGGATCCATCTGAAGACAGTTCTTCCCTTCAGTTACCTCCTATTTACACTTACCAAAATCCATGCAGTAATCTTTCCTCTCCACTCTGTATTTTTTTAACCATTCTTACTGTTTAGCTCTGTCTTGTACATATATTTCTCTTTTAAAACAGGTGGTAGTATTCAGATCTGTAAAAAAATGAACCAATGAATAAGCAGAGACCTACTGACATTGAAAAGAGTGGACTCCATTTACCTTTCATATGAACACCTATCTACTCATTCTAGTACAATAATAATTTCATTTCTGTTGGAAATCATATTGCATTGTTGTTTTGTACTCAGAATTACTCCTAGAGAATTCTCACTTAGTCCTTTGTAAAATCCCTGTTCTGTGAAGAAACTATTCCCCCCCCATATTTCTGGAGATAATTAATCAGGTCCTAGTAGTTGCAATATATAGTCCTGAACTTTCTCCAGATGAGGAAAGTTCTATCCAGAATTCTAGCCGTGAAATATCATCTGTACTCATCACTTCATATAAAGTCACATCTAACCTTAATTAATGCTCATTGAAGATTTAAAAGCTTTTTTTTTTTTACCAAGTTATTTGTGGGAAATATGAGGGGTTTTTTATTTGATTTCTTTTTTCATTAGCATAAGTAGTGAGGTGAGTATGGGAAGATTCCAACTAGTGACATCCAGGTTTTCTTTGGCAAACTGCAGTTTTGGGTAGTCTGAGGTTCAGAAGTCATCCCATAGCACCTCTTGGTGCTTGACAGCATATTGAATGTATTCCTGTACTCTTCCTGACTGATTGAAGAGCCAGAGTCATGACTGAACTGTTGTGGTTTAAGCCCAGCTAGAAATTAAGCTTCCCTCAGCCACTCACTCAATCCTCTTCTCCCCCCACCCTGGTGGAATGAGGGGGAGCATCAAAAGTAAAACTTGTAGATAGAGATAAGAACAGTTTAATAGTTGAAAAAAAAAATAAAAGAAAGAAATCCTCAAAAACATGTGATGCACAATGCAATCGCTCAGCACCAGCTGACCAATGCCAGACTCTCCTTCCTAAACCCAAATTTGCCATCCTTCAAGGGCATGCCCCAGTTTATACATTGGGCACTACATTCTATGACATCCCAGCTATGCTCCCTCCCAGTTTCTTTTTTGTACCTTCTCACTGGCAAAGCATAAGACACACACAAAAAAATAGTCTTTAATTTAAGATTAACACAACTTAAAAAAACCCCAGAACATCAGTATGTTATCAACACCATTCTATTTGGAATCCAAAACACAGCACTGTATCAGCTATGGAGAAGAAATTAACTCTATCTCAGCTGAAACCAGGACACCAAATTATCAACATTTTATGCTAGTCAGCTGAGAAGTTTTAGGCAGGTATGGGTCATATCCAAAAAAATGGCTTTTCAAATACCAACATCTTACTGGTTTTCACCGTGTATCTAGATCTATTGAGACTTAGCAGAGCTGTGTCCTCATTGCAAAGATTCAAAGTGCTAAAAGAAAAGGAAGAAATAATAAACCATGATTCAGTCTGAAAAGAACAGATGTTTAAGAAGGCATGCCTCATCAGAGGCCACCCAGTCTTTGCACATGTATCATTCAAGGAAAGATACCAACCAGCAACTTCAATATGGCTGAGACAGATCACGTTATTTAACATGAGTTAGAGCCTGTCTTTACTTGTCTGTATTGCCAATAAAGCCAAAAGGTATAAGGCCTGTCTACAATTGTTTTGAGCAAATATAAGTCAAATCTCACAAACAAGAGGTGAACTGCTAGAGTGCTTTATATTTTGGTTCTTAACATATACTTACCTCAGAAAAAGTTGATGCTTTATCACCTACATTTCAGTGACGGTGAAACACAAAAAACACAAAGCATATAAATAACTTACCTTATACATCAGATATTATACCTCCAGTATATGCATGGCAGCATGGCAGATCAGTATAGAGGTGCATATTTTAGTCTATAATTCATAAGCTTGGTATTCTACAGTGTGCTGCTTTCTGGTTCTCCAAGCACAAGATGTAAAGTTTGCAAGGTGCAGGATATGAGGCTGTACAGAGTCCTCGCCTTCTTGGCAATGAAATAAGTGAAAGATATGTCTTATTGTGTGGCTATTACCAATGCTGCAAAATTCTGATGCAGTAACTGCTCAATGGAAAGGTTTTATGAGGTAAACTATTTAATTGCTAGTAATGAGTGGCACATAAAGAAATCGAAAACTTAGGTGAGGAAACTCTTATTCAAAAGAAGTGTTTTTCATTAGTTCAATATATGTCAGGCAGGTGAGAGTTCCTTTTAAGAAGATAACATAGACATCACAAAAGATAAATACATGGGTATCCCATGTAAGATATTACATATTTTCTACAGAAAAAATCTTTTCCTGTCTCTAACTCCTACTGGGTTATCTGCTTAGTCTTACAGATTTTGGAGAGGGGATTGGGAAGGTGGAGTTCTAGTTTGTAAAAATCCTTCCATACAATTGGAGCTATGACTGCTTTTTCTATGACTTCATGTCCTAGCACCTTGCCTTAGCCTCTGGAGATGACATTTATTTAATATAACTTTAGACACATAAAATTTATACATCCAAGTATGAGATAGTCACCCATGCTCCACTCACAGTCAAAGAGAAACAGGAACCTCCAGAAAGGAAATTCATTTGAGCTGTCTTATATGGCTATGGCAGCACAAGACAAATGTCCCTCTGGTGCCTATTTCTCTCTGCTGACTATAAAAAGAGACTCATGTGAGTACAACAGACAACAGGTATAATTTTTAGATGCTTAAACTAAGCCAGATGTATTCAACACTAGGTTCTTAATTAGTTCCTTTTTGTTTTTATACTTATTCATTCAAAATTAAATGGTTGCAGCTGTAAGGATTGAGAAAGCTCTACCATAGAAAATCATACTAGATTTGTGGTCTTCTGGAAGGAGTGCATTCACATTCATGTCATTGAGAGAATAAGCTGAATTTGGATCTCCTGACTTCTGAGGTATTTTCTATCTGGTGACTCACTGAATACAGAATTTTTTGTTATCTGGCAGATTCATCTCTGAATCCTATTTTGAGAAAGGGGTTGATGACTGGTTCAAAACACAGGAAGATCCATCAAGGCAAGATGTGATGAGACAACATTTCCTATGAAGTTGTGGAATCCTACAGACCTAGTAGGGTCCTGGATGTTCCTGAGGTTTATTACAATTTATTGAACAACATTTTTCCTTAATAGCTTTTCACTTGCTCATAAACTGGAAGAAATATAATTACTAAATATAAACAAACCTACATCTTCCAATAAAATAATTAGAATTGTCAGTAGCAGTTTAAAATAGTGCATGACTTACGTTTCTTCTGATGGCAAAAAGTCTTAATGACATAAATCAGTAGTCTATCAGGAACACGTAAACTTTCCTTTCAGATTCTTCAGTCTTCTGTTCAGTGTGTAACTGATCATTCAAAATTTTGTCGTCCCATTCCTTTGTGATTTGAGTGATTTGACATCCTATAACCTTTGGAAAAGTTCAAATTTGACAATTCATTGAATTAAACATGGGTAAGAATGGAATATGGACCATTAGCTAGGTGAGCCTTTAATGGAATTTAAGTTTTAGCTGTACATGAAGATAAAACTTAACTTGCTTTCATTTGCTTGTATATTCAGTAAATACTGAGAATGAGTAATGATGTGTTCACTTTGTGAAATGCACTCATTATATTTCATGACCCATGATCAGTTTACAGCCACATAAAAGACAGATTTTATCACAGAGATGACACCTGGAACAAGGAAAAAACTATTGATTGTATTAGATGAGACACTTGTAGAAATTGCAAGTGATTGACTATTAACACACTGTCATAAAATCCAGCCCTAACAAGTGAAGAATCCACTGTTTTGATCACAGAAGGAAAATCAAAGAATAAGGCTGTCAGCATCTACTCCAGCATAAATCAATTTTAAATAAAAAATTAAGCAGAAATAATGGCTAATCTCTCTTCAAGCTGTTTTCATGAGTGATCTAAATTATTTTAAATTACATTTTTTAAGCATGTATTTTTTCACATTGTAATTTTAGAAATCTGTCATTCAACCTGCTGTAGGAGGTTTTCTTCTCATAGACGAAGTCACAGTTCAATATTCAGGGACATTATTTAAGTCATCAGATGCCCTTTCATGAATGTTCTTTCCAATAAATAAAACTTGGCTGACACTACTTCTTAAATAAATGATGCATGCAATGTGTATCTGTGTTGCCACAGAATTACTGAGTAGACATTTGCTGAGGTGTGGCTGCCCTGATTAAAGGATAGATGAAATAATTTTTCATGTATAACCTCTTATTGCTATCCTGGACCCTAAGAGTTTTCATACTAAACAAATCCTCTTTAATATCTTCCAATGTCTTTGAAACAATACACTTACATAAAGCATATTCATACTAACTGCTTAAAAAGACATTGTATTGCTGAAGAAAGGAATCAAGTAATTCATGACTACAAGAACCATTTCTTCCTAATCAAGATGAAATATTTTCTCTTGCCCACTGTGCCAAACACCTGCCAAACACATGTTCAGACTTGGCTTGACAATTTACAGCACAGCTGTGTGGCTCTATTCAATTTTTAGTCATCACAGAACTGTGAGTTTGCCCTTGCTAGAATGAGTTAGAAACTATGTTTAGGTACCCATAGGTCACTAAAGTTCAACAATTAAGGTCTCATATAGTTCCAGTGTTGACACTTGTGTTGGTACATAAAAAAAGATGTGTCCACAGAGGTAAGGTCCAAACCCAGGTTATTTGTGAAAGGAACTTTAATTAGAATTTATTTAGTCTGTATCTATTCTCAAATATTCTTGAATAATCTTTACTGCACCTGTTGAAGAAGTATAATGTCTTTAATAATATAAATAATTAGAAAAACAAACATGTTTTTCTAACAAATAATTTCTAAATGTATCAGATGCCTCTGTGTTTGCAATACCTCTTTAACAGGATATCATTCTTATGTAGACTAAAAGAGTTAGAGATCAAAGAACTTTTGTGGATCTTGTCTTCTACCTCTAGAATTCAATCTAAGCAGAGTACAAGGGTATATTGACTGAGATGAAATTCAAAGATTTTCAGGAATTTATCATGTAATTTGCCTTTGAAACAAGACATTGATTTACAAATGAGATCCTGCTTGATAAACTGGACAACATATATCAAACCAAATAGTATCATAATTCAGTACTGTAAAGATGGAAGTGGTTTCCTCTCTTAGGAAGATTGCTCTACTCATTTTTATACCCTAGGGGTAGGCATCTTGGTGCAAACTCAATTTTAGCTCACTGCATAGAAAAGAAATAACATATTCCATATCCTTTAATTTCATTACAGATTAACCCTTTAAGAAAAAGAAATTATAGAGATATAAAGGTAAGATACAATATATTTAATGCCCATGTACTTAATGTACTTCCCTTTTGTTCAGTTGCTGATAAAAACAACAGTAAAAAAGGTGTTAAAAATAGAAGGATGATAGAAGCATGTGAGAGAGGGGACTTTTATGGGTCATTGAAACAAAACATTCCCCAGTTGTCAAGGCATCAGAGTGATTTGTTAGAGCTGCATTTAGAGGCAGGAGTCTTTTGGGTGTGTAGCAGTCTGCCTCTAAGGCAGAGAGTGAATGGTGACATACGAGTGAGATAAGAGAAGAAAATCCTGTGGAGACAGGAAGGAGTCTCTTGTCACGCTTCCACAAACCCCTGGGTTGTGAAACTCTCCCCTATCCTGTTGGAGGACTGAGAGGATATCCTGGCTCAGAAGCCTGAGAGGCAGCTGTCATGTCTTAGAAAGTGTCATAAACCACCAAATGCTCCAAAAGTGCTCCCACACTCATTTATGAGGCCTTCCACTAGAAGCTCCTCCCAGAGGGGAGGTACCTGGGCATTCCCACCTACACTGAGTGCATTTTAGCCCATTGGATTTTGTGTTTTGGAGGCTTCCCCCTCCACCCCCACCCCCAATGTACCATCGCTTCAACCAAGGGACATCTAAGCTGCAACAATGCAACTCATGGAAGGTTGACAGGATGGTGAGATTTTCACACTTTCTCTCTCTCTCTCTCTCTCTTTCTCTCTCTTTCTCTCTCTCTTTTCCCTTGCGCATGTCCTTGGGTAATATTTTTGTGCTTTTACATTGCAATGCTTTCATATTATTACTATAGATAACAACAATCAAAACAGCTACATACCTACTTTCCTTTGCAACCAAATTTTTCTAAAATAAACTATAATACATTTTTATATGTGTGTATTTATATACTTACAAACATCAATCATTCAGTGTTGTTTCACTCTAATCCACCCCAAGGAATCTATTAAGAAGATAATAGCACAGGTCATGGCACAGGTCATGACAGAGCAAAAGTGCATTGGTTTACAATAATCTGTCTATTAATTTTTAACAAGACAGTGGAATAAAATTGGCTATATAGAGTACATTTTACTTAGTAATATTGAACAATCAGTTGAAAGAGCAGCTGGTGACATTGTAGTCAATGCTCTCCAAAGCTAATTGAGAATGATAGAAAAAAAGTCTGTTGTAATATATAGCTGCACAGATTTCCTTCTCACCCCAGATACTCATTACACACATCTGTTCTTCATTCCCAATGAAAAACACAATTCCTCTGAGTTTCTTCCAAAGAAACTCATCAACAACGCAGAAGAAAAAACGCACAAGCGAAACATGTGTTGAATTCTATCCATCCTGGATTGACAGTTACTCTAACCATTATCAACTTCCAATGCAATTTCAAGTATATAATCAATGTATATTTTCTTGATTCAAATTAAAATATTATTTTTTTTTTATTGTGGTACCCATAATATGTAAAAGTTCTATAACTCCTAGATGTCTCTCCCCTAATAGGGGAGGCTAGTCTTTTAAAGTCCTTGTTAGGAAAAAAATGAACTGGACTTTCTGTTGATCTCTTTCTCTTGTTTATTCTTATCTAAAATTTCTACTCACCAGGCTTTACACCAGCCTAGTGTGAACCTGGAAAAGCCTCTTTCCTCTAACACACAGATTCAAGGTCTTCCTCAAGATCATTCACCCAATTATCACCATGAACGTACATTATTTCTACTTTTCTACCAATTACTAACTAAACTTCTATTCACGTAACACTGCACTGTGGCAAATTCTGACCAATCATTTTGTGACTCAAACACCGCAGAATATGGAGTAGATGAAGAAGAAGGAAGAAGCCTAAAAATCACAAGGATCCTCCATCTTGTCTCCATCTACTTACCATTCTAATAAACCCAAAAATCTACATTTCTCAACCTGTGATAATTTACATATTGTGCTACTATCTAATTTACATACATGAAAATTCTGTCTCATCCCTAAGTCTAGAAAGCCCTTTCCATGGAGAAAGGTTAAAAGCAGTGTTTTTCAGAGGGTTTTGATCCTTTAAAACCTGCACAGAAATACTTTCTGCATTCCAGATTCCAACAATAATATGAAAAACTACCTTCATAAATACAGAGAAATTGTTGCAATGAAGCTGTTGGTTATTTAAAAGGCACAGCAAATAAGAATGTTGAGTAAAATACATGTTTTGAATGAAGAAAATCCATTTTGATAAGTTGGTAGGTTTCTAAATGCTGATGCCATCTTCCTGACTATTTTCAGGTATTTAAATATTCACAGAGCATTTTTTATTAATTCAGATATCAAATCAAGTCATCAGTAAAAAATTAAGAAAAAAATATTTTCTTTTATGTTTTCTCAAATGTCTTAGGTAGTGAGTATTAATTTATCATCTGGTTGTTAATCTAGTAGACAGCTTTGTGGTTTCAGCAAGTTATGTTCTATTAATAACATCCTTTTCAATGCACCATTAATTGTATTTTTTTTTCATCTGATATGAAATGTCAGCTTTTCTCCTTGTACACAGCCATGGCGTCCTAGACCATTTGATTTGATAACATTTTTTGCATGCTGTGAACTTGGCCCAAAAGCTAAGAAAATGACATGAATTCTTCTTTTGATGGAAACACTGCAGCTTTATTTTCTAGATTCATATCTCTTCATGGTCAAGTATGTGAGCTGAAATGGAGTCCAGAAATTGAAGTTGTCCTGTCTCCAAATTCTCATCCCTATTATCATGATGTCAGTAATTGGCATTAATTGTAATGGGACTGTGTTCCTGCTTGTGGTTGTTGGAGACCCTAGAGTTCAAAGATGTAGTGCTGTCCTATCTCTCATACTGAACCCGACCTAGAATTATTTCCAGTCTCTTACTGCTTCACAGCTGGGCCTGTACCATAATTATTTGTATTTCTGTATCATCTTCCTGAGATTCTGTAGCCTCACATCTGACATGGCTTAATAGACCCATTCTGCAATTTATTATTAATATGGAAATACTGCTGGTCATGGATATGGATTAAAAATTTGCAGATGCAGGATGGAGGCTTAGAGTGCTGCATTGCAGCTTTGAGTGTGCTTACTAAGTTCCACATGAGCTGTTTTAATTCAAACTTTTAGTTTCTTTTAGTGTCACAATCTCTTCATGGTCAAATGGCACAGTTCTTTTATTTTTTCCATAAAATTACATAATGCATGGATTATTCTCTTTTGGGAGGAAGGAAACTTGAATAGTCTATAGAGGAGTTATGGTGGATATACTGCATGACATTGACAAGACAGTACTTAAACTCCTTCAGGCATGTGTAAAGGAGCAAAGACCCACCACTGGGTATTTACCATCATCACTGCATCACAATAAGATCCGCTGCTCTGAAAAGGAGGCCCAGAGGAGTAATCCTATGTCAAAAAGTGATGAGAACTCTTATTCCAAATACCAGAAACACCTCTGAGACTTAATTTTTCATCCAATGCAATGTAAGACACTAGTTAATATATTATATTTACCATTACAACTGTGTGTTTTTATGCTGCCTAGCACAGAAAATCTTTGAACTCCTTCGAGGGATAAAAGTCACCAGAACTAGGAAATTATGCATTGTTTCACTGGGAAATACAGATATTTCCAAAATTTGTGTGTTTCCAAAGCACACACACAATGATATTGGTGTTTAACGCATTTTATCTTTGCAGTCATACAGTTAAGATTTAAATGCATAAACCAAAACTCTATGATGTCCTAAGGATTTTCAATCATTTAGGAATGAGAGTTAATTATCCTATCTAATTCAGTAGAACTCTAAAATTCAGCACTTAAAGTGAATGCTCATTTACCAGCACTCATTTACCTAGACACTCTTCTAATCCAGTCTACTACTGATAATTATGTTGGACTCCAAACACTGAAAAGTGATGTCGATTTTGTCTGGTAAACATGTAGAAGAATGTAGATTTTTGAAGGAAGGCAGGTCTGATACATCCTGGGATAGCTAGCATCATCAATAAGCAGTTTCACCATGCCCCTGGAAAGGATAAAATTTAACACCCTCATTTGCAAGCAAGTTCTCTCATGTTAATAACATTCTGTCCCCTTGCTAGGAACATTAAAAATGTTACCCAACTGTTAGCCACTGTTTGACATAGCTTCTTTGTTCTGTTGTGGTCTTCAACATATTTTCCTGGGAGGCAGACTGATAAAATATTTATGTGAAAATCACTTAATCTTACAAGGTTATAATTTTGTGTTTAAATCTCCTACCACCTATCATCAAATGAGGGTGTTGTTTGATAATCTTAGGGGTTTTTTTCATTCTCTTTTATTTTTTTTTTATTTCCATGTTACTTGGGAAATATATTTGAGGACTTTTTTGTAGTAGTAGTTCTTTAAAAATTGGTAATGATTTAGGTAGAACCACTGAACATCACTGAACAGAAGAGCTTTGGCTACACCACCATGTTAAAGACCCACAGAGAAGACACGGCAGCCTCTGGCTGTGCCAGGCCAAGTCAAGATGACTTTATTATGTGGCTAAGGAGCAGACTAGGACCCTTCTTTATGGGGTACCAAACCCAACAGCACAACAGCTGCTAAAATTTGAACTACTGTTAAGAATCTGTTGCGAAAACCCACTGCATGTCTTACAGGCAGCAGTCTGAGTGTATGATGACAGGTTTGGGAGCCTGCCAAGCCTTAATTACAGCCTGGACCACAGGATCTCTGTAACAAATAAATTAACTAAGCTTCTTGCTGACTTTCTGTTCACTGGTCATCCATAATTTCCCTACAGCATATTATTAGAATAATAACTATAACATTCTTCTCAGTGGAGACATCCACAAGTGATTGCATTCCTTCAGATTTCTTGTTGGGAAGTCATCTAATTCTTAGGAAAGGATATAGTTCCATTCTGTTTAGGAGCAAACTGTTCTTCAAATGGCAAATATACAGCAGAATATTAACTGATAAACTCTTAGGGTAGGATTCAGTTCCCAAAATATGTGTCTATTACATCAGTTTAGGTGCCTCAAGTATCTGCATGTGTCTGGAAAATAAATACAAGGTCCTTCAGCAGAATCTTGACTTTCTGAAACAAAAGCTGCTGGCCAGATGAGAAGCTGCAGAATAGCTCATAGTGTAGCAATGCCTATATTCAGACAACTGCAAACCTCCCCTGATGTCTAATCCCTGCTTCTGAATCCGTGGAAATTGATAAAAGGCAATCCTTTGGCTATTCCCATTCAGATGCTTTCAGCAACACATTTGCACTAGAAACTACTTCCCTTTTTCTCTCTGCTCTTTTAAGAGATAGCAGTTCCTCAGACACATGGGAAGCCTCTTGCTCTGGCTAAGCCTATTTTGGAAAAATTTCTGTGACTGTATCCAGTTGGATACAGTTGGATACATCATAACATCATAAAGATGTTTGAATAGTAAGCTTTCTAAAGCCCTTTCTAAAGGGCTTTCCAATAAATTATCTCGTTTTTGGCAGTTACTGGGCTAATGTGTGCATATTCTGTTTGAAAGCCAACCAAGGGCTCAACTGACGAAACGAAAGGCTAATATGCTTTCGGATACCGCCATGAAAATTTGATTCTTAAGCACTGATGTCATCCTCTATCCACATTTTAGGGAAGACAATAATTGTTAGTGACAGTTTATCCTTTTCCCAAGATCCTGGGAAGATTTATGTCAAACAGAGCCTGATTTAATTGTGAATTCTCTTTAGACACTTTTCTTTGGACTTCCATCTGCAATGTGAAAGTATAAGGATCAGAAAGTCCTCTTACTTTTTTTTTCCTGCCTAAGAAAAAGAAAATTTAACTATAAAAACCTAGTTTAGAAAATGTATCAAGATGGCACAATGAAATTTTGGAATTCAGTTCCAAAATCTTGGAACTGAATGACCCATGATTTACTACAGGGAAGCACAGCCTTCAAAAGTCAGTGAATATAAGTCTCTGAAACCAAAACCAAACCAGATTCCAACAAACTACTGGACCAATGTGCACCTCCATAGGCTTATAGGATGCAAACCTACTTTAGGAAACAAAGGATGATAAAATTTTGCTGTCCTCTTCAGATAAACTCTTCAAGAACAGTGCTCTATCATCCCACAGAAAAGGGTGGCTTGTATGCTACTCTCTGAAAAAAAAAAAAAAAAACCAAAACCAAAACAAACAAGAAAAGAAAGATTTTCAGATTTGCCAGTTTGTGATCAACACATGAGCTGTGAATAATTGTTCCTGGATCTGACAGCACAGTTAAACACAAAGGTGGAAGATTTTTTTACAATAGAAACACTTTCTGTAACTTGACAGATTCCACTTACCAAAGATGTACATACCAAATTCCTGTTTGAAGCTCCCCTCCTTCTCAGAACAAGACTCAGCTGAAAGAATTTCAACTCAATAAATCATATCTCTCTACAGAGAAACCAGCAACAGAGATGTAAGTTGAAAGCCATCCCAGCCCTCCTTTAGATTAAGAAAAAAAATTAAAAGAAATAGAAAATGTGTAACATCCCAGAAACAAAGAGAATGCAAGTTTTAAATTTTGAAGTTTTGTTAAGCACAGAATGTTTTCTTAGATATAAAAGAGATGCCAAAGAACAAATGTGGGTGTGATCTTACTTCTCAAACAGGTTAACTACTTAAGGTCTTAACTTTTAATAGGATCTAGTAAAAAATATGTTCATTCTAATCAAGGACAAATGTCCCATTTGTTACTTAATTTCTATAAAGCACCAGAGGGGCTGTAAGACAATGAGAAGATGACCTTAAGATGATAATATCAAACTTATAGATCAGAAAATGCTGGTCTAGTTTTTTCCTGAATTTATATGTTGGCGCTTAAATGAAGTGAAACAATTTTGTGTATTGAACAAATTCTCAGAACATTTGACAGTATAAATTTGGCAGTTCTTGAAAAGCAGGTATACTGCTGTGAATGAGTAATTAGATATAATAAATAACAAATTAATCAGCTGAAAATTTTAAAAGTAATGAAGAAAAAATATAGCCCAAATATATTTCAGAGAAATGCGTAGATGAAACAATGAAGTATGCAATGCTTAATAATTTTCAAATAATTTAAAACACAATTACAAGTATTTTATGCCTGTTTAACATTCTTTTATTTACTTAATAGGCAACATGATTTTTGCTCTGCTTTTACATTCTTTGTAATCTTCTAACCTGAAAGTAATAGTCTAACTCTTTGTTTGACATGGATGAAAACTGATTATTTCTTACACATGCTACAGCATGAATGGCCGTGTGTGGCTGTGCACATGTATTCACCCACATGCAAGAACTTGTTTTCAGTTTCATATACCATCCAGCCCCCGTACATGCATTCCAAGTTCTGCCTGCCTAAATAATGTCTACATTGCTCTAACATAATTACTATGCATCCATTGCTGTTTTGCTTGGTGAGGATTGCTCATATGTGCTGCATACTAATTCAGGAAACATCCACCATTGGTGGTAAACAACTAATCTATTTCAAGCTTTTTTGCTCTCACTGGAAATGCAAAAATATTTTACTAATATTTTCTGCTAGATAAGAAAGCATTTTTTTTCTTGTAAACTTTTCTTTTTTTTTTTTTTTTTTTCTACATTACTTTAAATGCCAGTAGATAAAGTGATAATGTCCATAGGTACTGCAAAATTTCCAGGAAGATTAATACTGTACCTTTCAAAATAGATGGTTTGTTAATAGAAAATTAAAAAAAAATAAATATATACTACTCAATATTGAGATTCAAAGAGATGTACAGCACCCCAAATCAATGCATGCAGATATGAGTTATGAGGTGGATCCAAGTCAAAACTGTCTTTTCAGTTGATTGAGCAGTACTAGTGATCTAATGCCAGTTTCTCAATATTATTTGGAAGTGCAGAATAAACATGGTACCCAGAAGGAACATTAATTCACACACATATATTCATGTTAATACATGAGTAGACCAGGATGTCTTTTTTATTTTCATACTCCTTGGGTATCTTACCACTGAGTTACTTTTTACTGTCTTCCTGAAAGGAGGTATTGCTATTTCGTGCAAGCTTCACCTCTGCATCTCCTGTCTAGATAGTACTTTATTTGCCTGAATGCAGTTGTTTACTAGAGCCATGGTTGCCATTACCCTTGAAAATGATGCAAAAAAAAAATAAATTAAAAAGACAGAAAATATATTCAGTCTGGAAAATAACATCGGCTGTGTTAATTTACACCAGCTTAGAAGTCTCACCCTTTCTTTGAAAAGACCCTCCTAATTTTTGTGTAAGTGATAAGGGAAGTCCTCTTATCTTAACCTTTTTATATTCCTACCTTTAGAGAAGCATATTGCTCCTCCTACCATGAAGTCTCTCACCTTTTATTTTTCTGCCTCACCAGTACCTAACTAGTTGCAGTCTTAAAGTATAATAAATGAATCAGCATACACCTTAGCTGTAATCTGCTATAATGCAGTTTTCATGTTTATTTATTGCTGCTTCTTTTCTTTCTCTGTGCAGACAGAAGCATTCAAATCTGAGCAGTTTGCCCATAAGAGACCCATCAGCTCATCAGACCTGGTCGTTTAGTGTGGAGGCAGATATAGGTTGGTGCTGTGTGTACATTTGTGTGTGTGGACCACGTACTTTCACAGATTAATCTGTTAGAACATTTATGTCATTCTTCTCATTGGATTGACCTTTTGCAGTCCATTCCTCTTGAGCTAAATGAGGACAAATGTTGCCTTGTGTAAAGGCTTCTAAAAATTGAATTAATAGTTTGTGTTGTACACTGCATAAGGTGATTTAACCAAACAAAGGTATGTATCTGACAATGTAGCTGATGTGCCTATGTTTTTGGGTTTGTGAAGTTAGGAAGGTCTAACAGTATTTATCTTGACATCATACTCACTCAAAACACCTCTTAATAATCACAGCTGGAAAAAAAAATATACAAAATAATTAGCAGTGAAAGGAAAAATATGTAGAGAATAATAAACTCATACAAGTTACAGAGGTAGGGCTCATTTTCTGGAATGATATTTCAAAAAACAGAAGTCACAAGCTCAGGTTGAATAAAAAGACACTCAATTTAGCATCTTTTGGCAGATAAAGTTCATCTTAATGTGCTCTGTAGGTAAGATGCACAAAGGCATCAGGCAGAAATTTCTATTCCCCACAGGCAGATTCCCTAAAATTATCATATGGGTGCACAATGGAAGCATGTCAGGCTCAGGTAGGGTTCTCTAAGATACATTCAGTTATTTTCCTCCATTATAGTGGATAAGTCCAATGGATGAGATCTTTAGGAGATTTGAAATATAAGAATGAAAAGTTTGTGCTGGTAAAGCAAATGACTCTGGACATTTAGGCACTGACAGTACTAGTCCTGACAGTACTAGTCTACCACTTGGTATCCTTGAAAGCAGAACTATTACAGGATTGAATTATGACACTGATGTTTGCAATTGATAATAAATCTTCTCTTCATATGTGAAAATAATTTGACCTTATTACAGAATTCTGCCAAAAAGGTCGTTGTTAAAGATAAATTGTTCTTGAATTTTTCATGTGTGCTTAGTTGTATGGCAAGAATATTTTCCATTTATATGTCCTAAATGATTCCCATTCAGCATTTTCTTAAAAGACTGCAACAACTCCCCTTTGGGAGAATTTTCTAAAACATAATCCTGATGTATAAAAATCAGATATGATTTGTAAAGAGACATAGAGGAAAGACATGGTATTGCAAAACTCTGGATTCTGGGGCTATGTCTAGAATGGAAAGTCTGCAGTTTTACTAATTTGGAAGGCAAAATAAATTAAAATATCACTATGCCTGTGGAGTGCATAATTGTTTCTCAAATAGGCAAGAAACATTAGGATTTCAAAAGCATGACTATTTTTTTCTCAAGGGAAAAATGATTAAACGATGCCAGATAGTCCCTCATAATCTATTATTAATTGGAACATATTTCTAGTTCCTATTATTGCCCTCAGATATTGAAAATGAATCAACATTTGTAGGAAATGATTTGCATTTTTTGTTAAGGTGCAATTACTGGACAGCATAATAGTAATACATGTGCTATTTTGCAATACCTGCTAAATGGCCTGCCTCAGGTTATTTTGGGTTGATGGCCATTTTTCACTGATGCAGTGGGGTAAAACATTTAAACCCTAGTCTAAGAAAGCAATTAAGCTGGGGGCAGTTAAATGCTTAGATGCTCTCCATCACAAGTTTAAAGTGCTCAAAGACATTTCACTAATTTGGAGACCTGTAGTAATGAAAGTACTCAACATTGCTTTTGGGCAATACTGCTCTACCAAAGCACAGCTCATTAATGACATGAGAGAAGTTTACAAAACTGAGACAATGATGTGACCATGGCTTTTTCCCCTCTGGTAGCCACACTGTAAAGATCTCTGTGGGGATGTCTATCAGGTAACTCTAGCGACAGGATTGCCACTAATTCTTCATCCAGCTAACCAAAAACTTACACTAAATGTCAGATAAGATGTATTTCAAAAGAGGACTCAAATTGGCATAACATATTTTTTCCTTTTTGTGAGTCACCTGGGCTCTAAAATATTTCAGTCATGTTTCTAAAATGGTGATAGGACTGATTTTCAATATAGCTAAAATCTCAGGCTAGAAAATTGTTCTTTGTAGGTATTACAAGTTATCCCATCTTTGGGATATTTTTCTTTTATTTCCTTCAGTAATGACTTTTTGGGGATGTCAATTATGGATATCTGTGTTTGTAGACATTACTTTTATGTTTCTGAATCTGCTTAGATACTGTTTCTGAGTTCCAAAAAAATGGAAAAATTAAATTAATTTGACAGACAGGAAGTGTAATGAATTTATGTGAGAAGATAGAAAAGAAATTGAGAAAAAAATTAGAAGCCCTATAAGTTTAATGAAAAATATTGTACATGTATGTGTTTGAAATGTATATAAAGGCCTTCAATTCATTCAGATGCCGATAGTATCATGCAGCAATACAGAATGTATGAGCAACCCAATATCAGCAGGATTGAAGCAAATCAGATTTTCCTGTAGAAGTCCTAATTTTTCACTACAGTCAATGAAAAAGACAAGATTCTCCCAAGAGCAATTCACATTGGAGGAACATAAACTACTCTTAAGCTGTTAGGATTTTTACTCTGACTAAAGCTGGAGTCAGGACAAATACTCTCCTAAGTGTTCAAGTTCAAATGCACCTAGTTCACTAGAATGAATTTAGAGTCACTATTTGAACTCCTAGAAGAAAGTCTTCTTTAAAAAAATCAAATATTATTTTATGTTTTTCATAGAAATATTTTTTTTTAGATTAGAAAAAAGAATTTTTTGCAATAATACATTGAAACTAGCAATTTGGCAAATGTCAAAGTGATTAGCATCATATATACTGATTATCCATTCAAAATCAAGAAGAAAGAAACTAATCAAATACTGTTATATGCTCTCAATATCTTATGAAATAATTTTAAGTGCTGTTACTTAACTGACTGGAGTTTTCATCATTATCTACTATAAACTGGCCTCTGTTCAAAATTATTGTGTTGTCCCAAAATGCAGAGGAAACATTTGGATTTTGTTGCACAATGGTTTGGAAGGTTTGTCAGAGGCAATGCAGAGCTGGTGAAATATTAATAAAGGATCCTTTAAAAATATTCTGCCTCATCCAGGTATTGGACTTTACAGGGGTAAAATGGAAAAAACAGATTAACTTTCTTTGCTCCCACAAATCTGACTGTCAACTCAACAGGCTGCTAAATTTCTTTTCCTTTAGCCCCCAGTGGAAGTTCAGCTAGGTGGTTTCTTAGGTACAGTACATCTACAGATGTTGTTGGGACAGTAGAACAGATTGTCCTTGACTTTCTGGTTTGGTGTCACCATCCATTTTCTTGTTACACAGAATCAAAATAAAGATTGGTGAAATGAATTTAAGAATATATTACAAACTAAAACACTGTCATGAACATATTAAATTTTGCATGAGTGGTGCAGAAGGTGGTCTAATCACCTTATTAATATATTTAATCATGTTAAACCATTCTATATAAATCCAAAGAGGGATTTTGCATTTTATTTGAGGAATTCAAAAAATAATTAAAATTAAATAAGAAATTTAAAAAATAAGTAATTAGCCAACAGGCTGGACCAAGACCTGGTCAGTAGAACAGATGTGGTGATACTCAGCTGTTCAGGATATTCTTTCTTTCTTGTCTTTCTTTCTTTCTTTCTTTCTTTCTTTCTTTCTTTCTTTCTTTCTTTCTTTCTTCCTTTCTTTCTTTCTTTCTTTCTTTCTTTCTTTCTTTCTTTCTTTCTTTCTTTCTTTCTTTCTTTCCTTTCTTTCTTTTCTTCTTTTTATTTCTTTTATATACAGATATATATATATATATATAATTTTTATTTCATTCTGTTGCATTCTATGAAATGCTCAGTGATGAGTTGGGCCCTTAACCACTTTTGGACAGTTTTTGGTAACTTCCACGTGACACCACACAACTGTATTTCTTGTGTGCAAAGAATTGAATATATTATAATTCATGTCTGCTTGATAAAAGATGCAGAAAGGTATGAATGTAAAAGCACTCCAAATTACTGAGACAGAATTCCCCTCCCCTTGTTTCTCAATGAGTAGCATCAGATGTAACACATGTAGACAAGAGCAATTGGATGTAAACAATAACACAGGAAGTCACCTTGCACATCATCTCTAAATTAGGCCTTTATTGGTGAGTTTAGGGAAATTAAAATGAGAAAAGAAATACTAAATGAAATTGGATAGAGCTTAATCAGTTACAATTTGTACAGTAAGTGGCAAGTAAGAAACATGTACATATACCAATTTATGTCTTTCAGTAGTTTCATTTAGAATTATTTAGGGTAATTTATAACTCCATCTATGAATTTGGTCACTGGCTAATGAATTAATTTTCACTTCATCCTTCAAAATTTGCTTGTTTATAACAGCTGATGTTAACGGAAGTGAGGTAATTTTTCTTGTTCTTTTTCTGCAGAATAAAATGAGGGATGCAAGCTTTAATTTCAGAACATCTATAATGGGACAGCAGAGCAGATTAGCATATATATCAATATGGTAATTTGTCACAATGCCTCTGAATCAGTCTTTTGTTTAGTTGGGATTATATATCAACTAAGTAAACTTGAGGTCCTAACCTTCTATCTTCTGATAAGAGATTAAACACTAAAGGGGTCACTCTGATTGTACCATGAATTAAGGTCAGTTTAGTATGTTACTGAATTCTTGAGTTTGAATAAGAGCTTTCAGTTGTCAACAAATTTCTGAATCCAGCTAGCAGATTTTTAATTAATTGCTTCTTTCTGCTGGAGTGTTATATCTGTTCATTTCTACAGGAGCCATTCAGAAACTCTCTAAAACCGTCATAAAAAAGATGTAGGTCACTTTTTCCTTCTGCTAGGTACAACTATGCAATATTTATAGATCTGTCTCCACCACCTGAGTTGATTGCTGTTTTTTATTCTTTGGCAGAAATTAGCAAAATTTGACCTAATTTGTCAGCATTTTCATTTAAAACATTAAATAGGCCAAATTAACAAAATATAGTTCAGTTAAGTATTGAGCTGCTTACAAAAATTCAGTATTTAACTGTCCTGAGACATGGACTCTAATGTTTTTATGAATCTCTATGTCATTAGGTCCCCAAATATTTTAGGAAGAATAATGCCGAGATCTAAGGCACAAAAATTGTACATAATTATAAAACAACTCTTAAGTCTAATTCTTAAACTGTAGTAATTGATCCTACAGTGAGATTTATTCAGTAATCATGGAAGGCAACAGCATTTACAACTAGAATAATTAAAGTAAATGAAGAGGAAAATTGTATTCTGTATAACATTTGGTTCATTATAGGCTTAAACAACTATGCCAATCCATGTTCATCAATATAAGTTATGATGCTCACAGACATAATTAAATAAAAATGTTATCACCAAGAAACAGTTCATGTAACACAAGCTTAGAAATTGTTACATTATAGGAGTTTTGCAGTTTTTTAAGGTTTATTGCCACTGCTCAAGAATATGACTAGGAGAAGACAGTGTAGAATTTTTTACTTCTTTTTTTCCTCCACTAGTGTTCATAATATATAACATTACAGCCTTTTCTGCACTCTGATGCTGGGTCTTACTCCTTTCTGTGATGATGCTTGATTCCATACCTCATTAAGTGCCTCTGTGGCTCTTTATTTGTTCAGTTAAGGTCTCACTGGAGTTCATTAAACCACATTAAACATCATTGATGTTTCTGAGGAAATTGCAGCATAAGACGTGCAAGTGCCTAAAAGAGGATTCTATAATTTTGCATGGTACATATGAGCAAGGAGGTCCATAAGGTGTATGACAAAATGCACATCAGGTTGCCTATATATCAGCTTGTTCTATACCTTCCCAGGATCTTGAAACCAGAAAAGTATATAGGCTTAAATTTTTCTTTTGAGATATCATAAATGATTGAATTTTTCATTAACTGAAATTTCCAGATACAAACATTTAATAGCTTTTTGATGTTTGCATATACTGTCAAGAGGAATATGGCTCAAAGAAAGTAATCATACAATTTAAATATTTTCCTGTACATAAGAAATGGATTCAGATGTTTTTCTAATAGTCCTATTAGAATTGAATGTATGAGGCATCTTAAGAAGTGCTGGTGAGGTACAGAAAAAAAAACCCAAAACCCCTCAGTTTGCTGATGTCAACAGCTTTTGGTGGAGTGGAACAAGAGAGAACAATTATTCATACCAACATTCTTTTCCAGGGAAAGGAGTAGTGGATGACAATAATTAACCATATATTTACCTGAAAAAATATTGCCTAGTCAGATGTTTCAAATATGATAGATGAGTTCAAAAGCTCCTCAGGTAGAGACAAGAATAGAATTACAGTTCTATTTATCCTTGATAAATATCCCTAGAGGCTGTGCTTCTGAATAAAAGAAAAATTACTCATTTGGCTTTTTCATGATGCTAGTGATTTCTTGAATTTGTTTCTTTCACAAGTACCGAGTATGGTGGTACTGTTTCAGGTCGAAAAATTTTGCTTTCTGTGGAAGTATATAGTAATTCTTTTACAAATTTTACTTCAGGGGAAAAAAGAAAAGCCAAGCAAAAATTTTTGTAGCTTCCTTCTCAAGCTTTGGGGTTTCTTTCTTTTTGTTTTTTTGTTGTTTGTATGTTTGATAAGTTACAGCAAAAAATGATAGTTATAGCTCCACTAGAGATGTTATCGTGGAGGGTTGACCTTGGCTGGACACCAGGTCCTACTGCACAGCTCTATCAGTCCCCTTCCCAGATGGACAAGGAGAGAAAGTAAGATGGAAAATGACTTGAATGTAAGAAAAATGCAGTTTCCTAAAGCAAAAAATAAAGTTTGCATTAACAAGCAGAGGAAAAAAAGAATATTTATTCTCTACTTCCCATCAGCAAGCAATGTTCAGGCACTTCCCAGGGAGCAGGGCTTCAGTACGCATAGCAATGTGCTCCAGAAGGGAAACATTGTAAATAACAAATACCTGCCATTCCTCCTCCTTTCCTCAGCTCTCATAGCTGAGCTGATGTGAAATGGCGTGGTGTATCCCTCTGGTTGATTTGGGTCAGCTGGGCTCGCTGTGCTCCCTCCCAGGAGCCTGCCCACCCCCAGCCCCAGCTGGAGTGGGGCATGCTGAGACATTGATGCTGTGCTGGTGCTTCTCGGCTGTAGCCAAAGCACTGGTGTGTTGCCAACACCTTTCCAGCCATCAGTGCAAAGCACAGCACTGTGAGGGCTGCTGTGGGAAAATGAGCTCCAGCTCAGCCAGAAACAATGCAAACAGGAATGACATCTAATTATTAACTTTACCGGGAATAGAGAAATTCACAACAGTGCAGTACAATGCTAAAGGTTTAATCAGTCTGTTAGTGCTGATGGTAAATTAAATGAATCGTGACTCAGATGGGTTCTCCTATAGAAAAGACAAATAAAGGACTGTATACCACCAGAGTTATGTCACATCCTTCACAGACAAACTATTTCAGAACAGCGTGAGAGAATTTTATCCATTCCAGTCCTGTCTGAAAGCAGACTACAGAAGGTTGTAAGGTATTTCTAAGATTTTATATATTTTCTTTCAAATTTCTGTAGGATCTGACTTTCAGTTCTGATTTATTCTTTCTTTAGATATAATTAAGCATATTTAGACATATATACCCCCATTCTATGAGTCAATGATTCTATAATAAAAGTTAAATGCTTCTAGGGTCAGCTGCAAATACATAGTTTTTTTTAATACAAGCTCTTAAAAAGCAAGCATTCTAATAGAGATGTACTGAGTTACAACAGTGGTAAAAACAAAGGATGAAGAGGTTAAAGAGGACATCAAATCTAATTGCATCACAAAGAATAAACTTAGATAAATATATTAAGGATTAGATCACGGCTTAATCTCTTCCTTGAGTTTAAAAATGCATAATTACTTCTTTTCTGTATACATACAATAATAACGTTTTCCTCTGAGCACATGGTATACTTTCTTATATTAATTCCAACTACATATAGATTTACTCTTAAAAGTATAAACAGAAAGAAATGAGCCTCAAAATACAAGTTCAATCCGCCCCCCCTTTTTTTAAAGCACAAAAAATGGAGACATATTCAATGAGAGTGATCTTTTAAAATCTCTATTTGTATGAAGAACACACTGTAACAAGACTTTATAACTAGAATGAGTAATGACAACATGTGCATTTACACTGGGATAAATAAACATAGAGAAATCTTCATACTCAACAAAACCAACCACTAACAAAATTAATTTTGAAAAAAAATTCCCCTTGTGGGGAAGATCAATATGTGTAATGAAATTCAAGTAACTGTCCCCTTAAGTCAGCAAAACTGATGTTTACAAACCCACCAGATCTTACCAAGTGCAACAAGTATATAGAGAGAAGGATTGTACTACCATGATAAAAATAATTGGAAAAATGAAACCATGCATGGTAAGAGAGTTAATGTATGCCAAGTTCAGAGTTGGGCAAAATAAATTTGGGCCCTTGGGGGAATCTTTGTACACTGGATATTCACATCAAATAAATTAATAAAAATACATATAGAAGAAGAGGTCCAACTCCCCACCAGTTTCATTGATTTCGTCAGGATGTGTTTGTTCAGCCATGCTGTGTGGTCCACACATCATCAGCCTGCTAAGAGAATGCCAGGCAGTGTCCACCCATGTGGACATCATCTATCACAATGCTCAGGAGACACATACCAAAATTTAGATGGTGCTGGAATGTAGAATCTCCAGATTGCACTCAGTGTCTCTATAAATTTGAACTTCAGCTTTCCGTATCTTGTCCACAAAATTACTGCAAATACAAAAATAAAAGACACGGTTGGTTTATACATAGGAGTAGTAGAGAAAGGTCTTAGAGGCATTTTGGGGGACTTCGGATGTTTTTTTTGTGGGCTGTTTTTTGTTTCTATTTTTAAAACCAAATAATTTCAGGATAAATAACCTGGGTATAGCTTTATTCCTTACCTATGTCAGAGGATGGAGGGCTAGAGCTAAGTCTGAACTTTATTTCTTTACCCCATCCCTCTGATGTTGATTTCTGATTTTACTTTGTGGCAACTGATTGACAATTTTTATATAAATCAATATTATAGGATGATTTTTAAACTAACCTGCATAAGACAAGCAGCAGTTTTTTAAGCAATGGTATTTTCTTACCTGTTTTGTATCTGATTTCCTAATCAAGGGGCTGCTGCAAAAAGAAATAGATCTGAAACAATTGGGAGGGTGAGAAGAAAAAATAGAAAGCACAGCCTGCAGAATTTCATACCTAGGAAGAGTTTCTCATTTATCGAGTGATTTTAAACATTAAACATTTCAAAAATTCATATTGTCAGATATTCACTTCATTTGCTCTGTTGTTACAGTCCTGACCCCAGTGATCCAGTGCATTTTAATTTGATTCTGTTTTGAGTCACAGATACTAAAAGTAGCAGAAACAATAAATCTTGCTGTAATTCATTGCCAGCTTTATAGTTTCATATTAGGAAAAAAAATTGTATATTTCGTAAGCATTCTATAGAAAGACATCACAACATTGGTAGTTGGTAAGCAAAATATGATATTGAATTTTTTGTTGTATTTGGAACGAGGCAAAACTTGTCAAATAGCCTAAACTTTGAAAATAATGTTTAGCCTTTGTTGTTCTGTGTAAGCTTGAAATCTAAGCACTTGTTTTCACATTCTTATTTTAATAATGTGTGGTGTTTATAGCCTATTTGGAAAAAAATTCATTCAAAATATGAAATGCACAATCTCCTTTTACTGAAAAATGAGGAAATTTTCCAGAAACAAGTAAAATGCCATGGAAATCTAAAACTAAATGAGCTAAAATTTTGATTGAGTTCGAGACTTTTATGTTGTATTTTATTTGCAGTACTTAATGTATGAAATGAAATTTTATTAAAACTATAATAATATTAAAACAGTGTAGTATTTGGACTGATTAGAGTTTCCATTATGGAAAGGATAGATAAAGGTAGTATTTGATCTACTGAATACTGAGCTTTTTGAGCTTCATTTAGGTGTCCCTCAAAACATCATCTTGAATAGTTTGAAAAAAGATGAAAACCAATATTTTGGTGATATGATTTTTGTTGAAATGACAAAAAAAATTGTGACTATCAACACATATTTTTCTAAAAGGCA
>VYXF01001322.1:194068-261110 GCA_013397295.1 Polioptila caerulea
AGCCCCCTCACCAACCCTCCGGAACAGAAAATCTCAGCCGGGCCAGGGAGACCAGATCAGCCCAGGCCCAGCCACGCCGGGCCGAGTGGGCTGCCCCAGACCATGCTCGGCCCAGGCCCGCCACCTCCTCCCTAGGCCAGAAGTCAAGAGAGCTACCCTTGGCTTCTTCTGTCTTAAAAATGTGTGTTCACAAAAAGCAGAGCCACATCTCATTGGCTCAATCGAAACACAACACAAGCTCATCACTACAGATGAGAAACAAAATGTAAAGACCTATTAAACACTGTATCAGTGGGGCGATGCTGTTGAATCCCAAGCTACCTTAATTAACAGTGGCTGACTTACGTCTAATAAGGTCCTAGGGATTCCAGATCCCATAGAGTTTGGCTTTTTGTTTGGCTTTTCCCCTACACTATCTTCTCCTTCCTTGCCTGTTACATCAAGTATTTTGGGGTGTTTTTGGGTTTTTTTCCCCAAAACTCTCTTACTTCTTACAGGGGTTTTTTTGTTTGTTTTGTTTTTTTGGAACAGTGGTGCTGTTCTTCAAGCCACAGGCTTCTTGCTGTTTCTGCCATATCAGTTCATACAAACAGAATGTAATGATACAGCCCTGAAGCATCAATTCTTAAACACTATTTTACTTAATTAGCTGATTTTCTTTTTTTTTTTCTTTTTCACAGGGTAAAAAACTCCAGTAAATGATAGACGATATAGGAAAAGAAACTAGAGGTTTGGGGAACAAGACAGGAGTAATTATATTTCAGAACATTCAGGCAGTGGATTATTTGAAGAGTAGTTATGTGGATCTTGCTGAGAGCAAAAACTATTTCTAGAAGATGCTAGGAGGACATTGTACTTCATTTTATTTATTGCTCTGCAAAATGGGGCAATTTCATTAGGTATTGTTTTCCATTTCTTTTCTCTTTTAATATTTCTTTGTTTACCTGCATTTTTTTTCCATTTCAAAGAAATCTCTAAAAGGCTTTGAAATCCAGCTGCATTCAAAGGTGGCTGAATCAGCTGAAATGCGGAAAAAGTTATTCCAAGACAATAGAGGACATAAGAGCAAGGTCTCTGAAGGACCTTGCCTACTGTACCTGGCCTAATCAGTACTATAGCTCCATGATCAGGTGAACTTGTGTCAAGGTTCAAACATTGGAACATTGAAACATTTCTAATTAGAGAATTGATCTGTTTCTGTGGTGTCTATGTAGCAATTGGCTCATACATATGCAGTGCATACATATGCAGTGTAGTTTTTAAAGATGAATAAATCTGGTTCTTGAAGTCTAGTAGAGAAGAAGACAAGTTCTCATTTGAAGGCTTATAGCTAGTTGCTTACAATGTCTTAAAGTTGTGTTGCTAGAATATGTCAGAATTTAGAATCAGTGAAAAAAACTTTCCTGTTTTGGATTGCAATGCTATATAATATGGCTCAATCAATTTAAGTAAACCTTTTAGGAAAAAAATGTGACCAGGCTGACCATGTTGTAAGTTGAGTTCCATTCCAGAGGGACTTCACCAAATTAAAAACTCCTGGAAAACAAGGATTGCAATAGAACTGTTCTAGTAAGCATAGCTATAATTACTCTTTAAATAATGACAATGGCAAAGTAAAATGACAAGCGTAACACACTGCTCTAGTAAAAAGGGAAATCTGCTTTCTCTGTCCCTAGTGGTAATGAGTGGGTTTAACATTGAAGAAGGATCAAATGTCTTATTCTTTTTGAGAACCTAGGCATGACAGCATCTAGTTGGTCATGCTCTACTTCCTTCAGGCTGTTTAGCTCACCATTAGAAAAATCAACATTGTAATTGTGTAATTGTAGCATTATCCAGTGCATAAAGGCTCTTGTCATTTTTAAGAATTTGTGTTCCACAGTACATAATTCCTTTTCTTGCTGTTATATATATATTACATTTGTTCTTCTTAAAAATGACCTGCATAAGGAGGCTTACTGCAGTGCTGGTTAATATTTGATGCCAT
The DNA here is from genome assembly GCA_013397295.1 of Polioptila caerulea. Taxonomy (NCBI): domain Eukaryota; kingdom Metazoa; phylum Chordata; class Aves; order Passeriformes; family Certhiidae; genus Polioptila; species Polioptila caerulea. The sequence goes on from VYXF01001322.1 coordinate 196,056, forward strand.
CTCGTTTTTTCTTTTAGTTCTTCAATAGATGTAGAAAAGCAATAATATCAATGTCAGAAAAGAGATCAGATAAAGACATGACTGGTTAATGTTTTATGGGGAAGATACATAATTTATTACAGAAAAACAACAGTCTTCACAGAATCATACAGAATCACAGAATGGAAGGGACCTCTGAAGGTCATCTGGTTCAATATCCTTGCTCATGTAGGGCTGCTTGCAGCATGTTGCCGATACTATGTCCAAATAACTCTGAATACCTTTAAAGTTGGAGACTCCACAATTTCACTGGGTAATCTGTATAGCATTTGGTCATCCTCACAGTAAAAAATGTTTCCTGATATTCAGAAGAACCCTCCCACGTTTCAGTGTGTGCCTATTGTTTCTAACGCTCATATTATCTATAGAGTCTGGCTCTGTCCTCTTTTCACTCTCCCTTCAGATATTTGTACGCATTGAGATCACCCCTACACTTCCTTTTCTCCAGGCTGAACAGTCCTAGCTCACTCAGCTTTTCCTCATATGGAAGATATTTCAGTTCCTTAATCATTTTAGTGGCCTTTAGCTGAGCTCTGTCTTCAGTAGCTCCGACTCTCTCTTGTATGAGGGAAGCCAGAACAGGGCACAGTACTCCAGGTGTGGCCTCACCAGTTCTTCATAGCGGGGAAGAATCACCCCCCCTTGATCGGCTGGCAACAGTCCACTTAAAGTAGCCCTGGATACCATTCACCTTTTCACACAGAATCACAGAATGGGTATGGTTGAAAGGGNCAGTAGCTCCGACTCTCTCTTGTATGAGGGAAGCCAGAACAGGGCACAGTACTCCAGGTGTGGCCTCACCAGTTCTTCACAGCGGGGAAGAATCACCCCCCCTTGATCGGCTGGCAACAGTCCACTTAAAGTAGCCCTGGATACCATTCACCTTTTCACACAGAATCACAGAATGGGTATGGTTGAAAGGGACGACAGTGGGGTAATTCGGTCCAACTTCCCAGCCTTTGCTCAAGGGCACACTGGGGGTAACATTAAGCTTGGTCCACCAAAACCCCATGGTCCCTTCTGTAGAGCTGCTTTCCCAAGCAGTTGCCTCCTAGCATAGAGTTGTGCATGGAGGTCTTCCCTGTGGGCAAGATTTTGCATTTAGCCTTGTTAAACTTCAGGAGGTTCCCACCAGCCAGTATCTCTAGCCTCCATGTCCCTCTGGAAGACATCACAACCCTCTGGCATGTTAGCCACTACTTCCTGGTTTGTGCCACCAGCAAACTTGCTGAGGGCACAGTCTTCCCCATAATCCAGATAATTAATGAAGATTTCAGATGGAACTGAACCCCATGTTGGCCCTTGGGGTACACTGTGAGTCACTGGCAACTGGACTTCATGCCACTGATCACCACTCTCTGGGCTTGGCTGTTCTGTCAGTTTGCAATCCACTTCACTGCCCACTTACACAGTCCACACTTCACCAGCTTCTCCAGGAGGATTTTATGCCCTACAGTGTTGAAATATCCACTTCTCACCCCTCATCTACCACTCTTCTATACTCTGTTCAACCTCTTCTGCCACGTGGGTAGAGCTTTAAAAATATCAATTACACTTTCTCCTGGAAATACAACCTACAATGTATTTCATTACTACTGTTTGATAATATCCAAAATAAATGAGTGTCTGACTAAGTGGAATAAGTTATTTGCCTCGTTTAGGACAGAAAATCACTGAGTTGCCATGATTTTAAGCCCAGCTGGAGATGAAAGCTACATCACACAGTCACTCACTCACACTGTCTTCTGGTGGAACAGGGAGGAGAATCCTCTTATCTCAACATACAAGTAAAAGTTGTATGTTGAGATAAAAACAGTTAATTATTTGAAAATTAAGTAAAATAAATAATAATGGTTAATAATAATAATAATAATTATGATTATATAAAGGGAAAAAGACAAAGTGATATGATGCAATTGCTCACCACTGCTGACCAAAGTCAGACCCCTCATCCCAAACCTGGATGGTCCATCCTTCTGGGTAACTTACCCCAGTTTATATACTGGGCATGGCGTTCTATGGTGTGGAGTATCTCTGGTCAGTTTGGGCCGCCTGTCCCAGGTATGCTCCCTCTCAGTTTCTTTTGCAAGCCCAGTCACTGGCAGAGCATGAGACAGGAGAAAAAAAAAGTCCTTGACTTAGGAAAACCCAAAACATCAGTGTGCTATCAGCGCCATTTTCATTCTGAATCCAAAGCACAGGACTGTAACAGCTACTGAGAGGAAATTAACTCTACCCTAGCTGAAAACAGTACAGATAAATCACACCTGACATCAGTACACTGAATATGGCTAAGAAAGGCAGGACATAACTTACCAATGCTAGCAGTGACACATCTTTCACCACTAAGAATTTGTCCTAAATGTAAAAGAAAGTCCACTTTTCTTGTTTTATAAGTGCTTGCTTAGTTGGAAAAATGTAAAAAAATACAATCCCTTTTTTTCGCAGTATTGAAAAACAGATATTTTCAAAATACACATTAAGATATTCTTACTGCAGAAATATGAAAAAGAAGAATTTGGTATTTGTCACAATGTTAAGATAAAAAAGAATTACATGTCTTCTGTCATAGCTTTTCTATATAAGGTCAGAAAACATTTAAACATTTCAAAAATTAATATTTCCATACTTAAACTTTTTTCCTATCTTTTTCTTATTACTAGATTCCATCATATCAAAATAGTCTGAATAGTTTAACTGCTTGATTATGATGCATAGATCAAAGTTAAGTGGGGATATGGCTAGCTCTATGACTCTCAGTAGAACATCAAAGTTAATGTTCCCTTCCTGCTATAGGTTTGTCTCAGTGAAATGTAATTAAAAAATAATTAGAAACAATGTTTCCAAATGCTCAAAAATAAGCCAGTTGCAGTATTGATGGCTTTTTTTTTCTTTCATATATACTCAAAATTACCAACTAATTTTGGATTTCCTTTAAGCATAAAATAACATTAAATCCCAACAAACAAAGCAGCCTCATTCAGAGGGGCCTTTCCTTCAATTCCATCAGATTATTTAGTAAACAAGAAATCACTTATCAAGCATATAATGCTAAAATGAGAATTCAAGTCAGTACAAGTTTTAAAAATTATGTCTACCTCCATCTGGAGTTGTACTTGGCATATGCCATGGAATGCTAACTGGTGGCTTTGGAAGAACAGAACAGCAGTTATTGTTCTTCTCAGTAAACAGTTCAAAGACTATTTTAGAAACTGAGATGCTAAATTAATTTCCATTATTCATCTTGCTGATGTTTGCCATATTTGGGGTTTCTCCCTTCTTCCAAGCCTTGAAATCTATTATGCATATGTTAGCAACATAGGAAAGATGGAAGAATGGTTGTGATGTCTCACTGTTACTCCTTACAGGCAAGTTTCAGTCTTGTGTTTCATTTATATGAAGACAGTCTGCATCTGACATTTGCATCTTCATCTGCATCAGCAAATGATGCCTATCACATCAAGCCACATATCACATAATACTTCGTTGGTTTCAATATAGACAGATTGTCCCATATAGGGGACAGATATTTCTGGAAAGGCATGGATTTTCTCCTTCTAAGATATAAGCATAGGACAAGTCAGACAGAATCTTATTTAAACTAAGTATTTTAAATTTAACCATTTGGTTAAGCCAAACAGCAAAACATTAAGGTTTATTGAGACCTTTGAACATTTTACTCCTAGTATTTCTTAGTTCTGAGAAAGCAAAAAGGAAAAGGCACATTACCTCTATCCCTCTATGCAAGACTTATCCATGTGATGATAACTGATGGAGTTTGTGCTGAAAAGTGCCCATGTAATGTTTAACAAATAAAGCAAATTAACTCAGCTAAGTATTACTCGCTTAATCTATATATAAACTCCCCAAAATTTGTATCCTTTTCATCTCTACAAATATCCAACAACTTCTTTATGTGGATTCATGAAGGAAGAAAAAATGTTTGTATTGGTCTTGCCATTTTACCTACATTTATTTGATGTGAGAAAAAGAATCTGTTTTAAAGGCCAGGTTCTTCTTCATTTCAAAAGTGAGAGAAAGTCCTCTATTTTTGTTTTACCCTTTCTAAGGTGCTGGAAATGTAATGTTATTACCAAAGCATGAGTTATTATTTTGGAAGTATTTGTAATGCATTTGTAATACATTTGGCTGCCAAGACTGAAAACCAATATTTCTATCAGTACACCATGCATATAACCTATATGTGATCCAACTTTGTTTCAGCACAGATCTTTTGAGGAATTACTAACTAAAATAAGTTTGTATTTTATGATCTTCTTGTTCAATGCAAGATCAGCAATGAAAATTCTGTTTTCTGCAATATAGGGACATGAAAGTAGTCGCAGCAAGAGAAAGAACCCTTATACCAGAGCATATTGCCAAGTATTATCAAAAGCCTCTGTATTGTATTCATAAATATTTTCAGGAGGACAACAACATTGGTGATCATTCTTAGGAATATTTAAAAATAAAATCCTCAACTTGAAAGAGAGCAATGTTCTTTTATATATTGAAGATTCTTGGGAGAAGGATAAATCCAGCACCAGAATATTTTTTAACTTTAAATTCCATGTAAGTATTTTACCTTAAATGAGAATTCCTATTTGACAATTGAAGGAATATTGAACTCTTTTAGCTACACACTAAAAATAACAAATACAGTAAAAGAACCCCTTTTAATTGAGGAAGTGAGTAGTCATGCAAGAGTTGATTAATGCAAAATGCAAAGATACCGATTTCAGTTCCTTACAAGTATCATTGGTGAGAAAATATCTCAGCGATAACTTACCAAATATGAGTAATTTACCAAAATATTTCTGTGGGTCATTGAGATGCTATCACAAAAGACAGGTAAAAATTTAAGGATTTATAAGAGCAGAATCTTCTATGTTCTCAGTCTGAATTTTATAAAACAGAATAGGTATAAGACCTTGATGCTAACTTTATCCAAATGATACCAATGGGCTGTAAATGCTTTCCTCTGTAAGCCACAGGAGATGCTAAAGAGAATCATACTCACACAAAGGGACTAAAAATGCTAAATAAATGTCTTGCATAGTGTCTCAAAGTAAATCTATACAAAAAATACAAAAATTTTAACTTGCAATATAGACTTGCATAAAGCCAACAGAGAAGAGGTCATAGAAAAACAGGAGCTAAAATAGTTTTAATGGCATTATCCCACAATGTGCCAAAAAGTTATCTTTACATTAAATAGCCTCTCATTAAACCCTGGTGTATTTCTAACACAGACTATTCTTAGAATGTAGAATTTTACCACTGACAAATGCATTTCATACAGTGGGAAGTAGACCCTACTAGAAATGGCCATATCATGAGGAAAACAAAACTGGCATTTATTTTCATACTGTAGTTAAATCAGTTTAATGAAGATCAGACAAGTTGTTTATTTCCTAAATGAACACTTATAGATGTTATGCTATTAAATCCTTTAATTTTATGGGAAAAATTCCCTTAGTTTCCAGTGATTGTAATAGTCTCTAGCAGCTGGTGACAGCTGATCTGGGCATGAGTCATATTTGATATAAAACACTACTCATGTTAAGAATGAATTATGAAATTAGGCACACCATGCTCCTTTAAGAGCGAGCTGAATGGGTTTCAAGGTGACTTTTTTGGTCAAAATTAACTCTAAGCACAGACAGCACAAATGACAGACAGTCTTGAAAAGGAGGGTGTTCATTTAAATAGTAAAACATGATCTGAAGTTCAATTTTCATTGAATTAAGTAGCCAGTTCCTGGCAGTAATGCTGGTACAGAAAGTCAGAGCATTTGAGAAGTCCTGAAAGAAATAACTGTTCTGTAAGAAATGACGTCCCTAGCTGTGGAGAGGGCAACTGAATTTATAAATACATTTAAAATACAAATAGTATTTTCATACTACTTGGCTTCAGAATATTGTTGTGTTACTGCAGCAGGTAACCTGATGAATAATATTTGTGTATAATATATATGCAATTAAATGCAATTTGCATATAATGTAGATACAATTGGTATACAATACATAAATTAATATAGATATCTACTATATTGACAAAAAAAATCCAAAACAACAGAAGAAAGGAGAAGCACAGTACTCCTTTTGACATTGCAGTTGGAGAACAGGTTTTTCCTCAAGTTGTGTAGGAAAGTCTGCAGCATTTGAGGATATGAATTGTTAAGGCAATCATAGAATATTCTGAGTTGGAAGAGACCCACAATAGTCATCAAATCCAACTCATGACTCTGCACAAGGTAAGTCCAAAAATCACTCCTCCTGAGAGCATTGTCCAAATGCTTCTTAAACTTTGGCATCTTTGGTATCATGACCACTTCCCTTGGAAGCCTGTAACAGTGCCCAACCACTCTCTGGGTGAGGAGCCTTTTCCCAATATCTTGCCTAAATCTCCCCTGACGTCTTCATGCTGTCCCCTTGGATCCTGTCACTGGTACATCGTCTCTCCTCGTCCCTTTGTGGTGAAGCTGTGCACTGCCGTGTGTTCTGCCCTGTCTCCTCTTTTCCAGGCTGACCACAGACTCTCATACGGTTTCTCCTTCAAAGCTTTCACCATCTCCATGGCCCTCCTTTGGGCGCTCTCTTGATAGTTTTATATCTTTCTTATAATGTGGCACCCAAAACTGCCCACAATTCAATCTGAGGCTGCCCCAGCTCAGAGCAGAGCAGGACAATCCCCTCCCTTGCCTGGCTGGTGCTGCTGTGCCTGATGCATCCCAGGGCAGTGTTGGCCCTCCTGGCTGTCAGGGCACACTGCAAGGAGCTGCATTCAGCTCTAGGGTCCTCAGTGCCAGACAGACAGAGAGGCTGGAGAGGTTTTCAGGGTGCCCTAGGTCCAGCCCAAATGAGAAGAAGGTGATGTGGCCAAGACATTTTGTTATTTGGTATTGTCTCACACCATGGCCAAGGGTGGGAGAAAGGGAAGAAGGGATGTGGTTTCTGGCTGGGGGCAAGTGTGGTTGGGGTGGTGTGGTGCCAGCTCCTGTCATGACAGGCCACATCGGGCCTTGGCAAGCATTTTGCATGCAAATCACCCACTGTTCACAAAATCTGAAATTGGTAGAAGAGGATAATTTCTCACACATTCCTTTTGAGGAATGAACAAGTGAACCAGGAGTCTTTGGGCTGAGAAAAAGACAACTGAACAACAATATGATAAAATGCAAGAATGACAAGAAAGAATGTGAAAAGAAAGCTATTGCTCATGCACTTTATTTAACAAAATGTCTAGAGGAGATCATATCAAGTGGCAGCTGTCATTTAAAACAAGAGAAAAAAAGATGTTTCTTCATTCATTTATTTATATTCAAGGACTCTCTGATATAGGGACCAAATCATTTACAACTGGATAAACAGGGATGGTGAAGATCACTGAGATTAATAAATTCCAGCTCTGAAGCAGAAAGTTCTTGAGATAGGAATGTCAGGGATCTGGGAAAGAGAGATCCAGAGAACTAAGAATTCCTGCTCACTCTGACCCAACCTTCTTCCACAGGCCTTCTCTACTGCCTGCTTTCGGATGTGGCATACTGAAGATCATAATCTCTTGGTATGACATGAAATAACTGCTCTTTTTGAACAGCAGAGTCCTGTCTTCCTTCAGCAAAATTCAACATTTTCCCTTTCATCTACTTTCTAAATGCTTGTATAATTCCATCTCTTCATTCATTTCAAACTGAGGAACTGATTTCAAAATTATAAATCCAAAAAGCCTATTTCTGTCCTGGTCTTCTTTTATCTATTACCTTGTCTCTTTAATTACATTGCATGATCTATTGCAATTGAAATTACATTAGGAACACCAAAAATTTCAAACTATTAAAATGATGTAATACTGTGGGGTTTATGTCATTATGTCTCAGAGTACTTTTATGTTCCAATATTTTTATTTTTAACATCTTGCAACTGTCCTCAACATAAATTGAACCACGTAGAGATTTTGCTAAATGATCAACATATTCACTATGACAATTCAAACAATATTTAATGTCATTTTTTCCCTCAAATTAAGAATCAAATGCCCTGTAACCCCATTATTTCATTATGTACAATATCCAAAGATAAAATCCTGAGTAGCTTTAAGTTAGCATAGCAAACTTCCTTCTCACTTCTGCAGGCATTGCACTGAGAGGCACAAGCTCTCCAGCAATGCTTTTAAAGTTTTTCATTTTACAGAGCAGTTTGGTTCTTGAAAGAAATAGAATTCTTGCATTCCTAGTGTCCAGTGAACAACACAAATGATTAAAATTTTCCATGGTAAGAAAGAGAAAAAAACCATAGAAGTTCCATACTTGCAGTATTGAACAAGTAAAACAGGAGTATCTGAATGATATTTTTACCTTCTACCTGATTCACTGTGCTTACAGTCAGCATCTTTCTCAGCCCCCTCATTTTGGTTTCTGGATTTTTTTTTAAAGAAAAAATAAACATGGTAGTAGAGAGCTTTGTATTAAAAGTAATGCAAAAACATGAAGACATACACAGTTGGAAAAAATGATCATAGTAATCTGACAGTTTGGAATAAATAATTCCTTTGATGGATTTAACTTTTTACTATGCTTGGGCATGGTTCTGGAAGATTTCACATTTTTCTGATTTTTTTTTTTATCATTTGAAATTACAGATCCAACATAATTGACACATACTTGGGCTTCTGTTAAGTCGAGAACAATTTATTTTAAATATCTGACACTGCATGTAGGCACATTTACTAAACTCTAACACCTCAAAATTTCTGAGACTAATGTAGGTCTGCCTATGCTCATCAATCCTGTCATGATTTTTTCTCAGGCTGCTGTCCTTGAAATATGTTCACTCTAGATGACTGCACAGCACACTGGAAACTTTGCATTTGTTATTATTGTTGATTTATTTATGCAGACGCTATGCTGATTCTCCAGGATAACAGGCATCTCTGTCTTTGATGAATCTCCCAAAGTGTGAATGTCTGATCTATAAAGCTCCTTGTGATCAGGCATCGTACAGAAAACTGAACCTCAGAGCTGAGTCACACATAAGCCCAGTGACTCTTGGACAGTAGCTGGGTAAGTGCAATCCATATGCATGAGTGTTTCAGAGGGACATATGGTGCAATGCTATACGTAGATCATTTGCAGCAGCAAGCACTTCATTGACCCAAGCTAATCCCCTGCTTACTCCCATTCTTAGCGCAGAGAGGCTTCCTCATATGCAGGTGAAATTTGAGTGGTAAGTGAAGGACATTTATTTTGTGCTCCTGGAACTCTTACTGAAGTATTTCGATTGAACCTGGGGTTGTAAGAGGAGGAATTTAGAACAAGCTGCCTTTTCCAGATGTGTCAGCCAGTCAATTCCTAGCAAAGGCGGGAATAAATTACTGCTTCTACTGGCAGCCACAGAAAATGAGTTTCTGTTCAGGGGCAAAGAAGACATGAACCTCTTTATATGCAATTTGGATTCAAACCTGGATTTTGCCTTTTTTGCTTCATCCTTTCATTTCCTTTATTCAGTTAGACTGAAAGCTCTCTTCTATGCTTCCTTAGAATAATTGTTTTGATGCTTACAGACCCTCTTCATCAAATGAATTGTTAATAGAGATTAATATGGGGGGATGGTTGGTTTTTTTCCTCCTAACTCATCTGCTCACACAGAGGTAAGAGTCCAGTACAACTGTGTTGTTTTTCAGTTTAACTTACCACCACTACACAATAATTTTATATGTTGAATTAATATTGGCTCAAATTCTGCTTCAGATTTGTAGATATGATTCTTAAGGGTTTAATAGGCATTAGTTACATGTATTTGCAAAGAATTTTGCACTGAGTAAGGAATGAGCCATTAAATATAAAAAGTGGAATAAAATGCTTAAATTTCATGCTTTTGTGTTGTAGAGATTTCTACATTCTAATAAATTGCTATACTGAGTAGTCCTGTATAAATCTTCTCAGTGTCAATCATGTAAAAAGGTAATAAACCTCAAGCCCTTTTAAATATTTGAAGAAAGTTTCTGAATTTTAGGTAGGCCTGTACATGTCTAGACAACTTTGCAATATAGGCACTCTTAGGATTTTTAAGGAATGTTATTTGTAATGTTCAGTAAACATCATAACAATGTTGTTTCTCTTAACTTTCTTTCTTTCAGAAACAAATAAAATCTTTGACAAAGATGGAGGCAAAAGATTTCATCCTTATCAAAAAGATAATAAAGGATTGGAGGTTGTTATTGCATTGCTTATAGAAACTTATGAAACTTATGAAAGGAGATGAGAATTCCCTTCCAACTTTACACATTATGTGATTCTGTGATTCTCTGGAAGAACTGCAGTTCTAAATGGGGTTCCAAATGAAAAACTGAGAAGTAAATAAAATGCTAAAATATTACTTTTATGTCTATAATAATTTTGTGAATGATGGTTATTCATTATAAGAAAATAAACAGAATTACTATTTTCTTGTAAAATTAGCTATGTGGAAGATTTTCTTCTTATAAAAATATCAATTATTTTATCATTAGTTTATATATTTATAAACACTGCTATGTACTATTTATAACTGTTCAGATGTAATTTTAGAAATTATGAAGTAAAAAATGAGTGTAAATACTCTGCTCTAATATGAATCAACTACAGGGTGAAATCACCAACATGCCTTTTCCAAACCTTTGGAATAATACCCAGTCTTGTGAACACAGTCAAACAACTAATTATACATGGCCTGATAAATCATGAAGCTTGAATCTCAGAGATCTAGAGCTCTTTTGGAGCTCTCAGACAGCTTTTTCAGATTTCATTCTTGCTGTTGTACCAGAAGAATGTCCATTCTGCAGAAACGGACATCTGCAGAAAAAGACTCACCTTCTTTAAAGAACACAAAAAATATATTTGTGTTTGTTTAGGTTTTTAAAAATTATTTTCTAATTTCTTTTTTTGGCTTTCAGTATGGTCTCCCTACTTTACATCTGTCTTGGGTGGTGTCATGGGTTGATGTTGTCTGGATTCCAGAGCCACCAAAGACTCCCTGTCACTGCCCTCTGAAACTAGACAGGGGAGAGAAAATATAACTAAAAGTTCAGGAGTTGAGATAAGGACCAGGAGAGGCCCCTCACAAAATATTATCATGTAACTGTAAGAATTTAATTGTTTCTCAGAAAATTGAAATTTTTTTCTTCAGGCTGTTTCAAATATTAGATAATATCACTGACTAATAAAAATAGGTGTGGATTGTCCCATGCTTCCTAGTTAGAAAGTAGTTTGGCACAAAATACAGTCAATAGGTGTCTTTATGAGGTGCTAAGTTTAGCTCTTGTTTTAAAACCCAAAAAGGAGAAATATTTGCTTTGTTCACATTGTTTGATTTAATTCATTATATGCATTTGATAGAAGTGTTTAGCCACTGTTGTCTAGGTATTCGCAAAAACTCAGGATTAGGTAGTACTATGATGACAGTAGGTTTATTTTACAGCTCAGTTGTTGACCACTCACTATAAAAGTCAAAGTCATTCCTTTCCATTTCAACTACGTTCTTCCAAGAAATACATCCCTAAATCTGTTACTAGAAAGGCAAAATAATCATAGGCTCCAGACATCTCCACAGTCATCTTCAAAAGTACTGTACTAAAAAAAGTACTTTACCACTAAATACAGTTCTAAATCAACCAGCTACTTCAAAATCTTCATCTGGCAAGTAAAGGAATATGAATCTTCAAATAATTAGTAAATAAAGGTCCATTATCTTTTCTTTCAATATCATTTTACACCTCTGTAATTAAAATACCTGTTGCTTGGCTTAATATCTTCATTCTTAATACAATGTCATCTCAGGAAATAAAAAAACGAGGCCAAGCTTCAGTTCAATCAGTTTTCAATGAGTTTAAGTCATGTATTAGGCATTCAGAGAATCATCTGATCTCATTCTCTGCTTAGAACCATGAACAGAACTGAAATTAGTGAATATAATAAATATTTTTATGCTGCTAGGAAATTATTTTTTTCTCCCATTTTTTTGCTTCATAAAAAATTTTACATTCTGTTTAGATATCCTTATAGCATCATTCATGGATTGCATCTCAGAAACAATAATATATTTTGGAAGTTAGATTTGGACTCAACCTCTTGTTTTATTCCTCTCAATTTCTAAATTCGTAACAGACAGTTGAAAAAAAATAACAGATTGTTTTAAATTGCTGGAGTAATTTCAGATTGCATTGCTTAGATTCTATGATGTTGCTCATTACTATCACATGATGTAACATAATTTGTCAAAATGACATATCAGTAACATGGCAGAAACACCAGATGTCATAGGAATGAAGCACTGCCAGCCTAATTCAGTTAATTTGTCCTTTCCAGCCAATGTATCTTTAATAGTGTCCAGAACCAGATGCCTCAGAAGAAGCAAAAAACCCTTGACAGTGAAAAACATTTGAAAAACCAGTGTAGGGGAGCATGTTCTTTCTTTCTAAATCCTGCTTAGCAAACAATTGGCTTATTTCCTGCAATACAAAGATACAAATCCTACATTCCTCAAGTGTGCCAAGAGTCCTCAGTTTCTTCTAATTTTGATTATGTTCTTCATTCTCCCTTTCATGTCATTCTCAACTTCTTTGCTCTGTGTCTCAATTGGCTTATTAAGTGTCATTTAGGATATGATTCAGCAAACCAAACAGAAGAAATATTTATGCCGGTAAGCACACACACACACACACACTGATTAAATGCATATATAAATAAAAGAAAAAGTATTATAGTATTATAAAAATGTATTAAAAAAGAAAAATGTATTATAGTGATTATCTTTCACAAAAGTATGTTTTAAGAAAGAATCTGAGAGAATCAAAAAGACATTATCTTCCAGATGCAGATGGCATTCATCTGGGGTGTCTCACATCGTACATCACATACACAGATTATAAGCAGTGAAGTGATATCCCAACGTTTATTTTGTTGAAAGGTCAAATGACCTTTGCATAAATACGATTTTGACTAACTTGAGACAAACAGAGGAAAGCAGTCAGTTGCCTTTTCTCACAGATCGAGTTAGAGGAAATTCAGGAATTTGTGTTTGTAAAAACATAAACTTGCTATCCTTTCTTATCTGAACCACTTTGCTAATTCCTGGTCTAATAAGTAGTCAGTATAGAAAACTGTGATTCTTCTCTGAGAAGTAATGATTAACTGACATTCTATTAAGTTAGACAGCAAAATTCAATTTTCTGACTTCTGGTAAGGAGTGAGCTTCATTTCACATCTCGAGTTCTTGAGACAGTACCCATATAATTCAAGAAGGTTATCCTTCAGTTCTTGTTGCTCTCACAAAAACATAACTCATGCTTTTTAAAAACAGTTTTTCCCATTTTCAAAGCTTTTGTACACATTTTAGACTATAAGGGACTTACTAGCACTACTGCTCCAAATTCTCATGAGCTGCAAAAAAAAATGTTTCTTTCTTATTGATGAATGCCACCTTGCCATGTGTCTAGATCATTGAGAAACAGTGTATAGGGAAGGCAGGAGGAGTTGCATGGATAAAATAGGTAAAAGGGAGGAGAATTTAATACAGAATGTAGCTGGTTTGTATCCTCTATCACCAAGAATTTAATTTGAAAGAACGCATAAGATTAAAAAACAGATTTTTGTCCCTTAAAATTGTCTTAGTTGCAGGATGATGCCCAGAAAAAAGCAACTTACTGAAGCAGCACTGCTAGACAGTGAATGAATGGCAGTCTGAGCAACCAGCCTCCTCAGGGGCATCTGCACACTGCTTCATAGCAATCCAAATCCGGTAATGCATTTATAAGGTAGAAGATATTTACTTTGCCACATTTTGTTAGGCTTCAGTCCTGGAACCTGAGACCATTTAGGGGAAAAAGAAGGGCAATATCATATACTGCAGTTCAGTTCCACTCAATCACATCTTTCTGATAACTAGATGAAGCTTGACCTTGACATGGATGCTTATAAGATAAAGAAAAGGTACAGTACAAAGATGAGCAGAAGCAAGCAAGCAGGAAAAAGCAGCAATGTTTTTTTTTCTCCTTTATTAATGCAACTTATTTAATTTCAGGTTTTCACACTCCTCTTTCTCTTATTTCCTGTTCTGATGTGTATGTAGGGGGGCCCAGATGTCTATTACTCCATAATATCAAATCCAACATACTGGCCTGAGAGCTAACATTGGCCTGCAGCACTTCTACTGCTAAATTTATAGGAAAAGGAATAATTTCTATTTCGCACTAATTATTTTACCTTATTAATGAATTTTTGATACACTATTAGACTGTAAGCAGAGACACTGGATTTATGTACAACATGTAGTTTTTCTCCTTTTGCTCCTCATTAACATATATTTTATATCAGCCTTTAGCTTCAGACTAAGCTGGCATGTAAACTTCCATTTTTTCCTGCAAAGGTAAATTTAGGGTCAGGTCCATTCATTCTGGTACAGAATTCTGGACTAACAACGGAGCTCAGCTTTTAAAGATAAGATTGTCTGCCCACACATGTACTTGCAGAGGCCAAGTGGGAAGCTGGAGGGATATACCATATTTTGGTTTTGGTGGGTTGACCTGAGCCAGTAGTTTACATCCCTAAACAACTACTGTGTTACCCTGCTCTGGCACAGAGACAAGGAGAAAACTCATGGGTTCAAAAAAGACAATTTAATAAAGGAGAGAAAAAAACAGCTAACAGATTAAAGTTCCTGAAGGCTTTCTGAATAAACTCTAAAGCTGAATACTGTTGAGAAAATGAAATGAGCAAAAATAATTCTTATCAAACTGGCAGTCCCTCTTTCCACTGTGTCCTACACCCTTCAGACCCTATTGGTTGTCTCAGTCTAAGGTCCCTTATGCTCTCGTAGGGCTTTTTTGCTGGCTTCATCCACGAGGCTTCAGTTCCAGAAATACTGGATATCCAGGAAATGTGTTCTTAGACAACATCATAAACCCCCCTTGAACTGGAGGCTATTTGTCTGAGTATCAGTACAGAGAATAAGAAACCATTTGATGTGGGGATTTTCTTCTTTTTCTGAGAAAGTCCCCAAGGTGTTAAAAGTCCTTTTCCTTGCCCAGGAGAAGAAAGACGTGCAAATCTTCGGTCTCCAGATGCTTTTATTATTGTTTATTATATCTTATCTAGAACACTGTTCTCTCTGTCCTGCTGAGGTGTTCACAGCACAACAGTTCNACGAGGCTTCAGTTCCAGAAATACTGGATATCCAGGAAATGTGTTCTTAGACAACATCATAAACCCCCCTTGAACTGGAGGCTATTTGTCTGAGTATCAGTACAGAGAATAAGAAACCATTTGACACTGTGTTTGCCCCACCATGAACCCCCTGTTCTCTCAGACAAAGAGCCTTAATTAAGTACTGTAGTTTTATTGCTCTTAGACAATATCATTAGTAAGAGTCTTCAGGTTGCTTAGTCAAGATTTTTTATAAAAACTATGTAGAATGCCTCAGACTTCCTCAGATAACTATTAAATTTGTTTCCCATTACAAAGGTACAGTAAAAGAAAAAACATGTCTCTGCATGATTTAAATTTCTGTAATTACAGGCATGGATAGGATTTTGGAGAATTTATCACACCTTGACTTGTTTGGAAGAGGTGTATCATGACATATCATAATTTCCTGTAAATAGAAAAGCTTAAAAAAAAAATTCAGGTTTGTGTATTCTGTGGCTGTTTTTTTCCGTAAGAAGACTATTAACCTACAGAAATGACCACTGAACATGACAGCTGGATAATTTTAATTTTACTCTAACCAATTAAGGAAAGCAAAAGATATAAAGAAAAAGGATTCTAGAGAAAACAGGGTTTAGTACTATGCATGTAGCTTTTTTCCTTGAAGTTTTTAAGTGCTTGTTTGAGTACTGAGGTTATGAAGCCAAGATATAAATTACTCTATAGACAATTAAATAAGCCTTCTGGGACTAAAAGAACAATGGTAAGAAAGCCACTGTAAGACATTTTTCTAAAAAATAAAAATGAATTAATGGATCTTCAACAGTTTGAAATTAAGCCCAAGTGAGTTGCTATTGTTGGAATGAGTATGAGAAGTTATGTAGTCTTTTCTCATTTTATTAGAATTAAATAAAAGATGCCAAGCCTTAATGAATTTAAATACTGATGTAATAACAGTTTCTGTGAGAAGAAAGGCACTCATTTAACAACCCCTTTGTTTACTTTAGCTGAAAAGTCTCACACCAAATGAGATGAAGAAAATGCCATATGTCATTTACAGGGCACTGTGAAGGAACAAAATTCTTGCTCCCCATAAGCAAACTCATTAATAAGCATAACAGTGTGTAGAATAAGGTAACACTAAATTTATAATGTATTCTTAGATACAATAGCATGTTGACTTCTAGGCAATAATTGACTATTAATTCTGATTCATTAAAGGAAAATGGGCAATTATATTTTTTTATGTTAATGAATAAGTGTCATGTGCTTTCACATTTATCCACTCCTGATTTTTATGTTATTGTTGTAGAAATAATAATCTCAGTCATTATTATCCTATCAAGTTATTATTACACCTATAAAGAGATTCAGCTGTTTCTGTGAACTGAAAAATCAAGAGATATGCAAGTTTCCTATATCATCTCATCCCTAATACCTCTGCCTTGTCCTTTCACATTAGTTTCATGAGGTCAGAATGTCAGCTGGTGATTCCCCTGCTGTGTGGAACCTCACCTGGAGGAGTCCAACAGACTGTCTAGGTAATACACCACTGTTCATGTTAATTTACAAAAGGAAAAGAAAAGAAGAGAAAAGCTGGGTTCAACTTAGTGTTCTCCATAAAATTAATTTACCTTTTTTACCATGTTAAATGTCATATTAGAATTTCCATTTTACAATCTGAAGATGAGGCATTCTGTGCTTACTTTACCTAGATTTTTGTCTTCTTTGCTGAGCCCCTTCTTTATTCACACTAGCGAAGAGAATGTGTTTAGTCTAATCTCAGGAAGGTAAATCGCAAAATTTTTATTGAGATGTATAGCTCTGATTCTCTCGTCTAATTTTTATTTGGGTGATTTTCTTAAGATATTAGAAGGATTTTTTTTCTTCTTAAGGCAATAGGAGCTTTCATAATTAAAAAGAGAATGAAAGACTTAAAATACACCTTCACATCTCCAGAAAAGAACAAATGCTGTAATGAGTTCATGATTTTCAGTGGATGTTTTCTGTGGAGCTACAATATATTATATAGAAACATATTTGAATTGTAGTCCTGTCAATAGTCAGGTATTTATCATCCCTTTCTCATGTTCCATCTTAGACTTAGGAGAATTTTAAATTTTTGTTAAGAGAATCTGTAGAAAATGGTACTGTAAATCAATTACATCCACCCTTCTTTTTCTTGTTTTAATGTTTTGATTTTAGTTTGAGTTGCAAATTATCATGAAGCTACAAAAATTTTTTCATTCTTCCCATGTTGCAGATCGCATCTTCTATTCTTGCAAGATGTATGAGAGAGCTCTTTAATGCTTATCATTATTGATGAAAATCATGGATAGAATTTTTTATGTTTGTGACCAACAACGAGGACAATTTCAGACACTGAGTATTGGAAAATCATTAAGTATTAATTGGTGTCCTCTCCTCAGAAATTTAGAAATGGCTCATGGTGATGTATACTCAGTGACCAAGTTTCTTGTTGAAAAATTTAAGGTTACTCAGGTCTAACAAAAGATATAGCACCAGTCTCACGTAGCTATATCTAGGTGCCTTAATATGTTGTGAATCACACAGTAACCTAGAGTCTGTACTGGAGAATGTAACGAAGAATACAGTGTGTTAAACCTCCTTTCCCCTTCTACCATTTAATGGCAGGTTCATAAACGCTTTAAGAGCTTGCTCAACTATTTCAGATTTACTAATGATGGGAAAACATTTTGCATTTATTGCAATTTGCCAGGATGAACTCCTTTGTAGTTAAAAATTACATGGCTGCTATCTGTTAGCACTGACAATTTAAAATATTTTGGACCTCAAACACATCCGTACATGCATGCCTTTGTCATCCTTGCATGCATTTCTTCAGTCTCTGCACATCTACTCCTCCATTGAATTAAATTAATTTTTATGGAAAATTTGCTTTGCTCTTTGGTTAACTGAACCCCATACCAACCTCAATGGATATAGGTGCAAGAATGGACTATGTGAATTCTCTTTTTTCTTTTCCTGTGGCACTTAATGATTGTAGCAGCTGCATCAGTGTTACTAAGCAATGTCATTCAAGAAGAGCAGAACCATAAAGTGAAATGGCTGAGTGTTAAGATATGCAGCCCTGGCATGAAGTTTAGCTATCCAAACAGACTCCGAGAAGCTACAGAACGTGACGTGAGAAATTGCTGAACACCATAAATAACACAGTGAGAAGCTGGCAGAAATTACAGCTAGTGCTGTGAGGAATGGCTGGATTGCACAGATGGCTAAGGAGGAGCCATGTGAGAAATGGCCAAGATTCTCAGATAATTGTGAGTAGTATTGGTATAAGTAGGCTTGATTATACCTAAATAAACGTATTGGTAATATGAGGTAAGGCTTAGATGACCAAGCATCAGTACTACCAAATTCGGATAAGGATGCAACAAAACTGAGACCATCAGGCAGAATCCCCAATAAAATGTACACTCTGTTTAGGAGCAGACAAGGATGAAGAAAGGAAGGATCAAGGTGGATGGAAGAGAAGTAAAACTGAAAAACAACAAAGAGGGGAGGAAGCTTTTTTGCATGTGAGCAAAGGGGTGGTCAGAACACTTGTGTGACTGAGCCTCATGACTTTTGTTTTGTAGTGCCACTCTCTTTTCTATGTGTGCATGAGTTGGAAAGTCTAAGTGACAGCAGCTACAGACTGGGTTATCTGTATATTTAGCTCGTGAACCTGAGTTCTCTGTGTGCATGTGTGTCTGTGTGTGTGCGCACACATACTTGTGTGAAATTCAAGCTGTCCTGCTGCTGGCTGGACTTGCAAACAGAAATAGCAGCTTTCTTGAATTTCAAATACACAAAATGCTGATAATCAGGAGTTTCACTTCAAAAGTACATCCTAAATAGGACCAAAGACAACAGTACGATCACATGTAATTCATATGTTCTCTTTTCCATTTTCACTTTTCTAAGGCTGATGGGCATGAAATTTTCCCTTGTGCACTTGTTACACTTTTGGTCATCTATTTTAATCCTCTGCAAATTTTCCAGTTCTCTTTAGTGTTTTTTGGGGGGAGTGACAAAGGAAGAGTTTTTGCTCAGCCTATATCTGTGATGGAGAACTGATGGGTACCACTGTCATGCTCATGTTTTCCATTTTGCACCCAATTACTCATTCTTAAGTTTGGGTTTTTTTTTTTCTTTCATGTCAGCTGATGACTTTCAAAACAATGTTACAGTGTAAATAACTAAAGGCATTAAATGAACAGATAATGCCCATCCCTGATTAGAGACCAAACTGGAAGGTAGCAGAAAACACCCCTGCTTTCTTTAGGACAAGCACAGAGTTGAGATCTGATCTGAGCTTTTTGGGTGTTGCCTTATGGCTGAAACCTTCAGAAGCAGAAAACCTAGGCACAGAGAGATTCATGCAGACCTTTTTAAAGATGAGATGTTCTAAGCTGGGTGCTGGCAATAAGATATGTAAATGTATTATCTTTAAGATATTTTCTTCTGGAGCAGAGACATCCACCACAGCAGCAGAAGGCGTAGCTAGACCATGGCTCTTTAAACAGAAGGCCCTGTGTAATTACTCTGTGTAAGGTTTCTGTGATGGAAAGAAAAAACCAACCAAAAACCTAGAACAAAGGCTTCTACTGCATTTATTCAGATACCTGCTTTATTGTCTCAGGTGAATAATTTCAGAAAATCACACGTCCATGTTGATAGCAACTATTGTGGCAGTATTAAGTAAGAAGGGAAGAACAGAAAGGCTGATACAGATCATTGAAGGAGAGCAAATACTATCCTAGCAATGAAATTAGGTTAGTTCAGCTCTTCATCTTCCTGAGATTAATGAAGCTTTCTCATTCAACTGAAATGTGAAACACAAAGAACCACTACCATGAACAAACAAATAAATAATGACTTCAGAAATTCAAGTAAATTTCTTTAGAAAATAGTAAAATCAGTATTGGAATATCAGTTGTGATCCCTTTCTTTTAGGTAAAATCAATCCTTTAGTTTAACTGAGTTTTTATAATATGGGATGTATTCTGTTTAAGTCCTTGCATGCAATTGAAATAGAAATTTATCCTGGTGTAGATTTGATTACCTCTGAGTATTTGCCAGTTAAAACTGAAACACTGTTGAAAACTTTCCTTTGTGAAAGTCTACTTTATATTTATTGACCATTGATAACATGAAGATATGATAGGAAAGGTTGCTGTAGAACTATCTACTTTCTGTATATTTTCATTCTTCATTGATTTTTGCTATTATTTTGAGTCTGCATGCCGAAACAAAAGATTTCCAGCCCTTTCTTTTCCAGTTATCAGGGAAAAAAAAGCAAGCTATTTTTTTCATATATCAAACCACTTTTTACCAAGGATCTTGTTTCAGAATACTAAACTCCATTTGCAATTTTACTGCATAAAGAAAGCTAAATTGACTGTAACTTGCTTTCATAGGCTATGCAGTAACAGCTGTGCAATGCTGGCAGTGATTATCTTGTATCAGAAGTAGGCAAAAACCACGTTTGACCACTTATCTTCTGCAAATACACTGGATTTAGTTCTGAACATGGAAGCAGGACCTACTCTTTTAGTGGACTGAAATAAAAGTCAATTTAGAAATGTTGGGAGAAATACCTATTAGTATGGTAATGTGTGCTCAGATTTTTTAAAACCAATTGACATAGAGGTATAATAATGTGGAGAGGGTACTATTTTCACAGATTGCTTCGTAAGACTGTCTCCTAGCTCCAGGGCTCAATTTCAGTTTCTTGCTGAGTCCAAAACACATGCCAGGCTAAGATAGGCAATTTTTCCCCCAAGCATTGGCTTACCTTGAGATGAAACAAGGCCTGCAGGAAAAAAATGAAGTTTGGCAGGAGGCTCTTGACTATAGATGAATTGGTAGGGCTGATCACAGATAATGAATGCCCGTCAGTGCAGAGGTTTCCATAGAGACCTTTTTGTTGGTCCCAAGTTCATTCTGTTTCAAAATTTGCTGACTAGAACTCACAAACTAAAATGAAAAGTCTATAGTTTCTAATGTTTGCCTTGAAAGTGATTATTTTCCTGAATAGTAAAAATTCATATCTCTGTATATATATATATATATAAATCTCAGAAACTCTGCTGGTAATTTCCTCATAAATAATTTTAAAATTGCAAATTTCCAATTTATATTTCTAGTACTTGACTATGAACTCGATCATATAAATCCCTGTAAATAACAGAATCAAGTATCTTCTCCTTGAAGTGTTTCTTGCAAGCTTCATTTTCCTAATGCTTTTTACAAAGTGAAAGACCATTGTCTTTGATAGGAAAACGTCAACTTACAAGATGCCCCTCCTCCCAGCAGAAAATGCAGGACAACTTGTTCCAGTTCAGGCATTTTCCCAATTCATAGATCTGCCCTAGAGTTCACAGAGACCACCCAAATGCACTTGTCATTTCAATTAAAATTGTTCAAACCCCATAGATATGACCTCGCTGAAGTGATGGCTACAAACACACATAAACAGCCTACCTTTCTTTGAATTCTCTCATTAATTACAGAAACATAATTTAGTAGAGGGGCAACATAATTCTCTAACCAAAGCAGCAATCCTGACTGATGTTTTTTTGATATGGATGAATGGAGGTATGTTTCGCCAAGTTAAGCTGGGGAAATCTATATGATTCAGATGCTACAGTTAGAAAATCTCACATCAAAGCCCCTACTTTCATGCTGCAGTGTTTGGAGGTATGTAATAGACTGTCTTTTTATACTAAATATGAGGAACATTTATATTCATTTTCCCTTCACAATGTATATCTAATTCTTCTGATAGTTGAGAACTCTTAAAAGCTCAGTCAGCAACATATTGATCCTTTTTCTAATAATTTCCACTGTTTGCTTATACACGTCTTCCTCACAAATTATAATTTCTATCTTTTGGAAACAGCTTCAAAAGACTGTTTTAAAGGTACAGAAATGTAACAGGATTCTTCTACTGAAAGATAAGGCACTATAAAGAAGAAAAACCAGTTAAAGCGTGTCTTGATAAATAAAAAATATGAATTTATAATTTTCTGTGAACACCTCTTATGTAATTCTATTACTACCTAAAAAAAGATTTTTTAAACAATATAATAGCTTTTTCTAAAGGCACCTTTTATTTTCCTCAGTAAGATATACCAAATTCCAAAACATTGCTTCAAGACAGCATGATGCAAGGGAAGTTATTTTTAATTATTTATTTTATTATCCTAATACTTCTACAATAGTAAAATCTTTATGACTCATTCTCAAAAGTCCAAGTATCCAATTCCAGAAAAGTTTTCTTTCAGCAAGTCTAGTCTCACAAACTGTTAGACTATTTCCTACAAAAGAATGAATAGCTGATTAATTCTATCAGTAGTTCAGAATCTGCGGAAAACTATGTGCATGCAAATTGCTATTGTTGTTATGAAGCACAGATAAAAACTACACAAATATTTTAGTCTCAGTATTTCACAACACTGTGCTGCTGTCTTTTATGGCAAGTGTAAAGAGGTAACCACTCTGACCATTCTTGGGATCCATTTGCAGCAATGATGCAAAATCTCATAGAAGTTTTTGGTAGGCCTGTAAAGAAGAGCTAAACAATGGTAGCTGACTGTTATTTCCTTTTGCATTATATTAAAGACAGTACTTCAGGGTTTTCATCCAGAATTTTGGCCAAAGGCAGTAAACAATATAAGCCACAAAGCATTCTTTTTTTAAGAGCTTCTAAGTATATTTGCATTGATGAAAATACTATTTTTGAAATAATAACCAGTGACAATACAAATATATCTGAACTATTCTTCCATAAAGGATTGTTCAAATCTTCAGATTCTGCTCCAGTTGTCAACTAACTGCTGTGTGATTGCCCAGAACAGCAGCCTTTATGTTTGACAAAAATCACAACTAAGATGGTATCAAGAGAAAGACAAAGGGAGAGATGACAATGAATGAAGCCTTTACTAAAAAATTAATGTAGATTTAACTTTCTGATTCTAATGTCAAACCCTTATCAAAAGCATCTAGTGAGACTCCATTGTTTTTCTTCATGAATTCTAAATATAATGACAATAATCTTCTCTAGGCATTGTGCATTTCAGGACCATTATTATACTTCACAGTAGACTAGAATCACTTGGGTATTGAGACTAATATTTCATTCCACTACCCAAGGTATACTAAAACTGGCCCAAAATGCACTGCTTTTTATGTCTAATTGTATGAGGAATTTGATTATTCCCAGTAGGTGCTATTCAAGCTGGTTTAAAATGTCAGATATATGCTTGTTGGAAATTTATAGTACTTGTTTATTTATTACCTTATCATAGAAAAAAATTACTTATGGAAATAAAAGCCCAGCTGGATATTCTCACTTGAGAATGTTTCAAATTGGAAACTACATTAATTTTCAGATTTGGAAAATAGATGAAGAGTGTCTGACCAGATTTTAAAGAGTTTATTAAATTTTTTTGCAACAATGTAACATTCTGTTTTCCAAATAATTTTCTACTGGATGCCTTTCTTTATCTGCTACATATGAGTAAGAGCTTAAAATATTTAGATAACAGTAATGGATGTTTTGTTTATTATTTTTAACTGAGCTTGAGAAGCTAAAAAATCATGGAGTGAACCTTGAGGTAAGTCAGTGGCATGCTTGTTTTTCTCTTGAGTTACCCTTACTGTCACTGGAGAAACAGGTAAATTGCCTATTACACCAGATTGGCAGGCACTGTCCCACTTGTCTTAATGTCATAGAACGAAAAGCAATATAAACCCAGAGGTATCACTCAGGGGAGTTCTGTACTTAGAAGTCTGTTTCTCCTTCCTTTCTCTCATTTATCTATCTCCCTTATCTCTAATTGTTCAGATTCTTTTTTTTTTTCTTTAATTTTTACTCAGATAATCAAGAGCTCTTTTTCATTAGTATCGCTGTAGTCAGAGACTTCTCTAGAGCAACAAACTTTGATTCCTTTGGGCCTTCAAAGTGATGCATGAATATGTATTATTGTTAGTTGAGCTGTTCATAACAAGACAGAAGAGAAAATTTCTGGAGGCCCAGAAGGGCCTCACTTCTCCCTCCAGACTTGGGCAAGCTTGTGCTGCCCAAGACCTTCTCCCCCATCCAAACAGAGAGGACTTGCAAAGAGCATCTGAGGTGATTCTGTTCTCATATTTGTACATGAGGAAATGCATCCATCTCTGTGGGTTGGGTCTGATTTGGTTGAATTCATGTGGATATCAGCATGTGTTTCCTAATGTTTTCTTATTCTCTTCCATGAAAGAGGCTTTTACCATGCTTTTGAGAGTTCAGTGTGGTCGGTGGTATAAGTACTGCCAAAAATGAGCATTGTATTTGTGTTTAGAACACAGATGTCCCAGTAGCAAAATACTACCTGAGAGAGATGATGTATCAACAGTATTGTATCAGATACCGCTTCCTTCTTGTCACTTGATCTTGCAGATTGGTAGGTTTTCTGAGAACATAAAGCAAGAACTCAATACTACTTTTGGTAGCAGTCAAAAACTTCTTAAAAGTAGTCCAAACCAACATGCTGTAAGAGGTAAAATGACATATAATAGATTATAAAATTATATAACTGAGTAACAGATAACATGCAATGTTTATAGAATTGAAAAAAGAAAAAGGGTAATTAATTTTTGAGATATATTAAAGCATGACAAAAATTTTGAGAACTATTTCAGACATGCTGTGATATAAGAATAATATATAATAAATCTGAGATTTGAGTTTCAGATTTTCTATTTTTTTAAAAAAAAAATTCCCAGCATTTGAAAACTATTTGTGTCTTTTCTGGGATTCTAAAATTCAGCTGAAAACAACGTAATCTAATTATTTATAACAAGTACACTATTGTGTACTGTTACAAAATTGTTAGCAAATCCAGTGTATATATATATATATATAAAGGGAATTCCTGAAGTAAAGCAAAAGGCTGAGGTGCTAAACTTTCCACAACTAGTTAATCTCTATAGTCATTAATATTTTTTTTGCAATGAGGGAATAAGCTGCATGACACAAACAGTTGGGTAGAGTTTGCTAAATCGGCTTCAAATTTTGGTTAGATGGATGGTGAAGGGGCTGCATTTTTGTAGGATTTGCAGAGGAGACTGTTTTTTCTTACTTTTTTTTTCTGTAAAGCTGAGCTTGTTTAGATGATTAATAAACCCTGATTCTGCAGCTGGCTTAATAAATTTTAATGGCTTCACATACAGAAGTCAGAAATAGGATTAGTCTTAGAATTGTAGGACATTTGTTGTTAGAGGGAGATATGGTTAAAAAATATCTTATGCAATCTAAATATAAAATTATACAGAAGTTTACTCTTTACCAAAAATTAAAGTGAATGTGTCACAGCCTTGGGAAATGAAAATATGTAATCATTTTTTACTTTTGTGATTGTCATTACTTTCTTACATCACTGATTGCAAATGTTGTGAAAGAATAGAAATAATTTTTAAAATATTTCTACTTCCACAAAAAATATCAGAAATATCTGTTATTTCTTATCTTAAAAACTTTTGCATCACTGAGCAATGATTTTATTGTGATCAGAAAGCAATGTATTTTATATCTGGAGAAAACATAAAAAATACTTTAATATACTTATTCTGATTTAACCTAGTAAAACATTATTCAAAACTAGACAGTTTATGGAATTTTCGGAAGTTGGAGAAAGCAAACTGAGTTGTGATAAAGATAAGAATGTGGCATGATACAGAAAATTTTGCAAGCTTCAACAAAAATGTAGCTTTTTCAGAAAATGTAAAATCCTTAAAAATATTTTCCCAATTCTGTATATTTTGCTGTTTTTCTCTGCATGTAGGCAAGTCGGACAGATAGCACTGATAACTGGGCAAGAAGTGATGATGCCCTGTCCCCAGTGTCTGACAGAGGTCCAACCCACTCCTGCCAAGCCCACGGGCCATTTGTTCCAGCAGTCACTCCCTTTC
Organism: Polioptila caerulea; assembly: GCA_013397295.1. NCBI lineage: Eukaryota > Metazoa > Chordata > Aves > Passeriformes > Certhiidae > Polioptila > Polioptila caerulea. The sequence goes on from VYXF01001322.1 coordinate 222,253, forward strand.
CCCTGCTCACATTGTCTGTAGTGACTGCCTGACCCAGCCACCCCTGTTGCTTTACCTGAACACCAGACCCAGGAGTCCCTTCTCCCACCTACACATGAGGACACTGTTTAGTTTGGGCCACCATTTTATGGCAGGGAGCTGCCATTTTGTTAAACCACACAACCCACATATTTTCACATTGGTCTGTGATTGCCTGATGGCAATTTCTTGAATGTTTGTATATAGATGTACATTTATGTAATATTTTAGATATATATGTGTGTAAACATAGGGTCAGATAGTCCTGCCAGACAATCACGGGTGTGCCTGAGGACATCTGTGTTTGACAGCATTTAGAAAAGGCCATTAGGCTACAATGTGTATGCATATATATATATAGATATGTGCATATATGAATTGAAACATTAGCATATCCAATTGCTGTTTTGAGAAGACATGTTTACACAGAAGTAAAGATAAGTATTTAAGTGGAACATGCAAGATCTTTCATAGGATGGGCAAAGTATATGGAGATAAGCATGAAGAAATGGTGCAGGTGGAAGTGATCAGACCAATTGACACTCAAATGGCATTTGCTCTCTGATGAGGCACATTTTTGACCTACACTTCTAGTGCAACTCAAACATGTGGTATGAATTACACAACTAGACTGGAAGCAGTTCTTCTTTTTATTATTTTCTGCCTGTGTTCTGTATTGAATAAATTTATTTTTATAGCTGAAACATGAACAAGTGACTTTTTTCAGAGGCCTGCAGTATGAATTTTGAGAGGTGGTTAATGGAGGTCTGGTGAAATTCTGTTGAAATAACTGCTCACAGGCACAAACTAGCATATGCATTCAACAGCATTTCCCTTTTGTATTAGCTGAACCCATTTCAGAGCATGCAGAACACTGTGAAAAGATTCAGTTGAAAAAGATGAACATTTTTGACAGATTGAGCATAAGGCAGTCATCTTGATTATTTCTCCATTCTCAAACCTCTAAAAGAAGCCTTCCATTCCAGAAAATCTAGCATTTACTGAGTCTGAAGACTCCTTTTCCCCTTCTTCAACCAGGGATTACAGAGATCTTTTCAGCACTTGCCAACACAGAATGTTAGTCTGACCTTGAGGTCCAGGATTTGGGTTCTGTTCCTGTGGAGGAACTTTGGATTTCTTCTTTGGATTTCTATTTATTTGTTTTGAAGAAATAAATATCAATAATATATTATCCTTCTCTAACATTTCAGGTGACTTTTGCAGGACAGGAACAGAGCATCCAGAAAAAAAATATTAGCAAAAGAACTTGAGAAAAGTAACATTTTATCCATGGGCTCTTTGCTTGATTTGTTAATAATCAGAAGTTTATATAGTTTCTGGAGATTTTATTGCATTTGAAAAGCAGTATTTCCTTATTTCACAGAAATCTAACCACAAAATGTTGTGTTGTTGTACTACCTTGGCCTAATAAAACTGCAAATTTGCAAACTGCATTAAAACAGGGTCTGTGAAAGAGACCCCAGGTTATTGGCAAAAGACTTAAATTACATGTAGGGCAGGCAAGTAATGTACCTGTTCTCACAGATGTATGTGATCATGTGTTTGTACATGATCGTGTGTTTTCTTTCACCTGTGATATGTAATAGAAGTGAACCTGATAGACAGGAGGATGCATCCTTGCTGATGGAGGATGCAGCCTGCTGCAGGGTACTAAACGCCTGTACTCAGGTTGCATATTTCAATATTCAAAACTTAACCATTTAAAACTTAACCAAATATTGCATATCTGAGCTCTCTAAAGTATTTCACTTCCTACTAACTTCATTGGGAGTTGCTAATACAAAGCAGTCTGCAAGATCAAGTGCTCTGAGCACTTCAAATTCATGAATATGTATGATAGTAGGCTATTTCACATTGGAGTACAGAAGTTAATTCTCCCCCCTCTGAAGAAGGCTAATTGTCCAAAACCACAAATATTTCATCTTTTTACTTTGCCTGATAACTATTTCATCACTATCTAGATCAAAATTCCATAAAGCAAAAATATTTAACATTGTTAGTGCTGGAAAAGATTGGATAGAGAGGATGTGTGTATACACAGAAAGGCTGCCAGCTAAACAAGCATGTGCAAATATAATCCCAAGGTTAAACTTGGTTACTACTGTAACCCTGTTCTCCAAGTAAAATCAGCCTACAAAAATGTTAAGCAATATTTATTTGAGCAGACAGGCAATGGAATAAAAGCCTTATTAAGTAGCTATAAGCATGGGTTGGATTTCACAGTTCATCACAGGCCATGATGCAGTCAAAGCCTGATGAATATTCTTCTTGTCCCTAATTTGTCCATTCAGATTACACATCCTCAAATGCCCCATTCCTTGATGTTTATGTTGGGAGAACCACAAGTTGTGTAAAAATTACAGTATGACCTTCAATCATATTAATACATCAAATCAGCCAAATCCATGCTTTTCAACTGACTAGCAAGTCTGGGTTTACCAGTCTCTGTACAATGACAGAGGACAGAGATCTTAGCAAACACATCTGATATTGGAGGATAGGTGAAATCATGCATGCAAACAGCTTCTCCGTTTTCCTGCATATATACAGTCTGCTGTAGCTCCCAAATTGTTTCAGCAGATTTCTGCACTGCTTATGCAGCAAACTGATACATTCCCTAGACAGATTTTATCTCTATTTAACAGGAAAATCGATTGAGACAAATCTTTGGCTATTGGAATTCCACACAGAAAAAATCAGTGATTAAATTAAGCCAGTGTCATACCTTTTTTAGGCTACTAAAGGTTATCCATCTCAATATACCCATTCTACTCTGGACTCCTGGTAAAGATTAGAGACTATATTAAGTAAGTGCGCCAGGCACTACATTTTTAAGTTGTAGTTCTTAGGATATTTATTCACATGATGGAGGAAGAGGGTGCACACTCTAACTCTGTCATTTCCCTACCCTTGTACACCCGTGATCACTGTGCTTCCAAGTGTCTTAGGTAAGACATAAGGATTTTAGCAGTTTTCATGAAATGCCTGGAGTCATAAAAGCAGCACCAACATTAAGGTTAATGCAGGCAAATTCTAATGACAGAGCTGAGTAAAAGCCAAAGTATTTTTTTGTTACAGTGGTATAAGAAGGGCTTTCAAAAATATAAGATCTCAATAGTCTATCTTCACAGACTGAAAAATTGAGTTATGATTGGCAAGTACGTACAAATATTTGTGTGATAAAAATATAGCAAAGTCTATTGAATAGACTGTGTTGATGTGCTGTTAACTGTCTTCTGTATTACAGAGAAATTATACATTCTTACAGAATGGTGAACTCTGCATTCTTGAAAGTTTACTTTTGCTGTTTATTCAATACATTCTATTGTTTCATTGTCCTACATATGGAGAAAAGAAAAGCAAATGGGAAAAAGAAATACTTAGGTTTGCAGCTCAAAATCTGGGAGCTGATTTCAAAGTTCTGAGCTAGATTTCGGGGTGTTTTAAGAGTTAACAAATAGTATGTGAATATTAGAGAGCAAATCAAAGAAGATATAGAACAGATGGAAATTCTGAATACCAGGAAGCTTATTAGGTAAAATAAACAATACATAAAGGAAATAGTTCCTGTAACACTTCAGCTCCTAATAATCTAGGAGTTTTATCACTTTGTTTTGGGTAGAATCAGAAAGCCAAGCAGCCCCCCCAAGTCAATCAGCATATTAGGTAATCTAGGTTGTAAAGAATGCTCAGTGGGTTTTATCATAGACCTCTGAGTAAAAAGTAGAAAAATAAGCAATCATTTATTTTGATAAGATTAAACAAATGAGGGATTTGAACGTCATTAAAGAAGACATCACTAATGGGCTGTGCAAATATGTTGGAAAAAAATAAACCCCACCCCTTCACCACATAAGTATTTCTTGTTTGTGTGATAAATACGAATAGAGCTTTGTGTGATAAATACGAATAGATGTTTTAGTTCAGAAGATTTGTTCTCCAAAATACTAGAAAATTAGTAGATCTGTACTGTGCCAGGTAAAGATTCGAAATATCAGACACACAGAGCAGAGACATGGATTAGGAAGAGGTATGAGGAAGACTAGGAAAAAAAATGTTTGTATTTAGGAAAGCTTAACATGGATTTTAGTGAAAGATTTATAGGAGAAGATATCTGAAAGAAAAAAAAATTACAATTTGTAGGAATAAAGGGTCACTACCTTCAAATAAGACTAACATTTTATTTATATATAACTTATACTACTAGATTTATTGAACAGATGACAGAGAGCAATTTCCACTCTTTTCTCAACATAACACCATCTCTGGATCACATTCATCACTTGATCACACTGAGCTTTTGATATGTTATTTATGAAAACCAAAATCTTATTGCTACGCATTAATTTCCAACCTACCTTAATAGTATGTTTTTTCTAGCTCAATTCTATTATAACAAGTACATGTTATAAATTTCTTTCTCCTAAAGGTTATCACTTGTATTTTATTGCTTATTGCCACTCCTATGTCAGTCTTCTGTCATCTGTTCTTAGACCCTTCCCTCCTGCATCTATTTAAAAGTGATTTCTGTGAGCTTGTGATTTCTTTTCTAGCAAAGGCACGGGTAGGCTGTTCTTTGCATAGAATATTCAAGTGAACAGAAGACTGAGAACTGGATAGGAAAGATTTGTCTCTGTAACTTCTAGTATTGTTTATGAGATAATATTTATGGCTTATTAGGAATTTTCCACAGTAGGTGTTAGGAAGTTGAGCTAAGTCTCTTAGTTGTGACTGGCCACTACAGTCACACTGCATGATGTCTGATCTCTAATTATAGAAACATGACTATAACAGGAGAAATAAGTACTGTAAATCACTAAGGGTTTAAGTCTGCCACAGAGAAAAATTGACACAGGAAGTGGTGGCAGACTGAAAACCTAGTGGGACTTTACTACTACTAGATTTACCCAAAGCAGCATGACTGAAATGAGATTTATTTTCTCTCTTTTCATTCATGAAGTGTAATTGCACATACTTTCACCAGCCTGTCCATCTTGATTGATTCAATCACTGCTGTGCTTGTATTGTATGGAAACACATACTCTGTTTTCTGAAGTGGTTTATTGCAGTATATAAAATGTACTCACATAAAAACTTGGAATAGCTCCACATAAAATGTTCTTTCTGCAAATATCCATGCAATGCACACATATCTCTCTTGGAAAAAACAAAATAAAAACACATAAGGAAGAGCATAACAAGAAAAGAAACAATTCAAACTCAGGCAAACACTCATAGAAATTATTTTGTTGCATTCACCCAGCCTCTAGTGAGTGACACACAATGCATGCAGAAAGAGATGGAAGCAGACACCCTGTCAGCCCTGTTTCACCTAAAGTTTCAAAGCAAGTGGCAGGCCTTGGACAGCAAATGCAACTCTGAATAACAACACTGAAAAATTTCCAGAAAAATACCATCTTTTTATTACTTTGTTTACTAATGTAATAGTTTTTACCCAACATTTTTTTTTCAAGAAAAGCAGTGCTTAATTTATCAGCTAAGCCATTTGACATCCAGGTATGAACAGAACAAGTCTTTACAAAATGTCACAAAACTACAGGTATTTCAGTCCTTCACAGACTGGCAGGCATGCTGAAGTACCTTCTTTTTGCAGAGTATAGCAAAGAAATTATTTATTCTGCAAAGAATTGCTGTTGTGTTCTCAAATGATAAGAACAATTTGTCTCTACATATTAATGGCCAAGAATTTTATGCCATTACTCAAAGTAAGTTACATTCTGCCATTAGCTTATTGAAATATGACATCTTTGCATGGACAGAAATATCTTACAATGGCCCTTTCTCAGACATAATCTATAGGGCAAGCATTTGTAATTGCAACCATGTCAGTAAAAATAACTAAAATTATGCTGAAAGTGGAAATTGATTGAAGCTTTAAAATCAGACTTCACAATGCAAACTTTTTAACTTCATAAAATTCTGTGTAATTCTGTAAATTCAGTTCCCAAATTAAAATTTAATACCAAAGAATTTCATTAGGACCCCAAAGTGAACTGGAAAATTAATAAGCATCAAACGTAGATTTTATCGAAGCATGACTAATATGTTCTTTGCAAGCTGCCTAAAGTGTTATTTCTTTATTCAAGGCTATATTTCTGTCAAACATGCTGTGATCATTTGGAAAAAAAACACAGTATGTTTTAGCATTTTTTTCTCTAAACTATTTAAAAATCAATTATATTTTTGCCTGAAGAAACAAATCTCAGAAGGATTTTTCTTCATGACAGATTTTTCATGGATTCTGCAGAAGCTGTAATGGTCTGCAGTAATATTTTTGACAGTTCATAACAAGCATAACATTTGATACATTTGTAATTTCTTCGACTGTTGCTCGATAACCAAGCAGCTAAAATGCAAAGTTCATATTGTCTGTTATAAAGAAATAGATAACTTTATTATTTCTCATGACATGTAGCAGTAATTTCCTCCCTATCTTAACAGTTTACCTGATGAATGAAATTTTTATGTAGCCAGGTGACCAGAGCTTTCTTTGCTTTAACTCCAGTAGTATTAAAATCAGCAAATTACTCATTTCAAATTACTCATGACAAATGAGTGGAAAACATTCTCACTAGGAGGTCAGAATAAGGGTGATGCCCTCATTTCTCCCTTCTAATTACAACCTCTTACAACTGGGCCCTTATATGTCAGAAAACATGGAGGGGAAGGGATTTTTCTGACTGTGCTGGAGAGAAAAGGAACATACCCACTGCAGTCAGTAGAATTTCTGGCATTGACAGCTCCAGCATGGGACAAAATTACTGTGCCTACCTGCTGGCCAATAGAATTAACCTGCATAAAGAGTTTTCCTGGTAGTGTTGGAGAACTTTTGACTGAGTCAGCTTTGTTTTCTCCCTTAGTGCACATTCTCCTCTAAATTTCCCAGATCTATCCAGGGCTACACTGCTATATGTTTATTTTGCAGTTTCTGTATGAATATGTACATGACATAGGGGTGGGGATTTGGAGGGGCAGCGAGGGTGGTTCATCCTATTTAGTAGGACAGAGAACATTCCCAGTGCCTAAATGCAGTGGCTACATAATTAGGTGATCCATCCTTCTGTTTAGCTCACAGAGAAAGTATTTCTCTCTTCCCCCATCTTTCTATAAATCTTTCTCTATTTCTACAGCATTTAAGACAGCCGATAAGTACTAGGAAAAAAAGTCAAAACTATCAAGCTGAATAAACTGTAAGAAGAGAAAAAAAAAACCTGAGGGTTCAAAGTTATTGTAAAATTCCTCTTAATGTGTTAGACTTCAAAGATAATATTGAACTGCATGATGGGATTTCATTTCTAAAAATGTATTAAATTTCTAGGACTCTATGTAAGAGTGGTTCGATCATAAATTCAAAGAGCATATACACATGCATTCATATTGTATCTTAGCTGGTCCTCTAAACAGCAGCATAATTACCTGTAAATGTAGTTTACACATATCCCATAGCAAACAGAAGTCAAGAGACCTGAGCCTTTCTTCAGGCTCTTCTGGTGAGCAGCTTTAAATCTCTGGGCTGTTAGATGTTACTGTGCACTCTGTGGGATGATGATTACATGGGACATTTCTACTTCCAGAGTCCAGGAAGCATTGTATATTTTCATAATTAAAACAAGATTATTCACTCCAAATATTCATTTTATCTCACTTAACAAAGAGATTGAAACTTTGCTCTTGAACATACTAAGGTGACCTCTTAATTATATACAGGTAAGAATACAGGTGGACATGCCTAACTCCTCAGATAATTTACCAATAATTATTCAGATAATTCCCAGAAACATATTTCAATAATTATTTCTGTTCTGTATCAGAAAAAAAAAAAGAAGTGAGAAGTGTACCCTGCATTCTATATAATATTGGAAAGAAGCACACAATTCATAACTAAACCTGAAAAACATTGTGTAGTCTTATCACATGCAGGAAAAAATATGCAGGAAGAAAGAATATATTTTTTGGGATATAGAGTAGAAGGTTCTAGGAGAGCATTGACTTGGACATGAAATTAGTGAGCATAGATTATTATTGTCCTAAATAAAAGCTTCTAGTGCTGTGTTGTGGCAAAAAGTACTTTTGAGGTCTTTGAAGATACAGACAAAGTATATCCAGTGACATTCAGGGAGGAACTTGCTCCTTTGTATAACAGGATTGTTGAATTTTGTGTCTTCATTTTATAAGAGAGAGCAATTAGTAAACCTAGCTTTCTGTAGAAGGTTATCGTCTACTAAGCATATGTTGAGGACCTCAAAGGGTGAAAAGGTCAATTTCTGAATCCAAACCATTGGGTTGTTTCATCTCTTCTTACTCTATAATCTCTCTTGACTTGGCTCTAGTAGTTGTTTCCCATACATGTACTTATTTTTCAAGAGAGGAAAGAATTAAAATAGTTAGAGAACTCAAATGGCACAAAGCTGAAGAAAATAAATAGGAAGTAGACAGAGTAGGGAAAAAAATTGATTTTTCAGAATTACCATATTAGACCAAAAAAAAGAAGAAAATAAAATACTTTCAACTTATAAAAGGACTGGTGAAAGTAATACTGCTTTCATGGGTAAATACGTTTTTTTTAAAGAACAACACTTTGGTGCACTTGGAAAAGATTTTTTTTTGTAGTTGCAAGGCAAATTTTGTTACAAAAGCCAAGCTTACATCATTGTGCAGTTCACATTAGACAGTGCCTCTAAGTAAATGAATTATCAAGAGCCTATCAGAGCGTTCAGTACTGTAGAGTCTCCAAAATGATGATTGAAAGTGTTGTGATCTGAGGTTCTCATCCTCCCCAGACTGCAGGGGTTACTTTCATCCTTATTGTCTTCACATAACTGAACCAGATCCAAACATCATACTCTACTACTACTGACTCAATTTACTTTGGGGGAAACAGGGTCTGTACAATTCAATTACATTTAAATTACTATTCCTACAGCAATGAACAAATGTTTGGCTTGAAGTAATTATGCATTTATTATATGTACAAAACTAAATTGATATTAACACAAATCACCTACTGTGGCAGTTACGCATGTACTAACTTTGGGGAAATCCTCACTATAGTTCAAATAGAAAATAATTCAGTAATATATAAAAGAAACTTTTAGTCAGCTTTTGGCCCTCAACCACTGTCACATTTTTACATTTTATATAGGAAACCATGCTAGTCCATTGTGGGCAATAGTTTCTGTTTGTTTTAAATCGATGCATAACCTACAATGTTCCGATGTTGTACTCTAAATATCTGCTTAAGCATTCATATTTTCCAAATTTCTTACCTCCCATAACTTTCAGAAATATTCAACATCCAATTTTGAGTTGTGGAAGATTAAAGTGAAATAACATCCTAAAGGATATATGTGTTGGATTTTTTGTTCTGGTTTTGGGTTTGTTTGGGTTTTTTTCCTTGGTTGTATGTTTTGTTTTTCTTGAGTAACTAAAAACTACTTAAAATGGCATTCCACAAGAACCCTTGTGGCTAAGAATGCTTGTTCCCCTTGCACCCCCTTCCTGGCACGACAAGCAGCCTGGAGAAAAAAAACCCCAAACTAAGATCAGGTATTTGGCCAAACAAATTCAAAACAGTTTTGATGTTCTGACATTTTGTCATCACTTAAATATTCATAGACTTTGCTGCAGATATTTAAGAGCCATTGACTGGATTCATGTGGGTACATTAAAAACAACAAAAATGAAGTTATGGGCAAGACAACAATGTGAGATGATTTACCAAGTTTGTGTTATTAGTCAAAAGAAGCGATGATCTGTATTTGTGTCTTCTCTGTGGCATAAACAGAGTGTCTAGTTACACATCTGAAACCATGGCTTAGAGGTGGTGCCAGGCAGCAATGTGAAAACAAAAGGATGGTAGCAGTTTTACATGTGAGTTTCTCTGCTACTGCACGTTATCAAAGATATGCTGCAGTTTTGTGCTGCAAGAGGGATCTCAAAATTGGGTAGCTGAATGGTGAGTACTCACTCAGGAAGCCAAGAAAAAAGATGGTGTAAGTTGTAATGGAAGTTTGAATTGCTTTTTGCCATCTTCTGCATCACTGAGCAAGATGTTCATAATTTGTAGGGTGGTGGAATCAAAAGAGAGATCACAACTCAGATAAATCTTTTGATCAGTTACTGCAAATTACTTGAGAATTCTCTTCTGGGATTAAAATTCATCCCAGGGAAAGCTTAATTTTTTAGTGGATTTATTAAGGAAGTTGAGAAAATTGTTCATTCCCTCGGCACAATCTGTGTAGGGTTGCTGCTAATCTTGGCATGTTGTTGAGACAATTTGCATCTGAATTTGCATTTGAAGCACAAAGAAAAAAGCCTTCAGAAAGCCTGTCTAAATAAATAATACAGGAGAGAAATAATGTTCTCAGAATAACTGAAGATGTCTAATTTTAACAAACTCTGAATCATGTAATATTTTTGCAAAACATTGAAAAGCATGCAAATATATATACTTATGCCCAAATATATGGATAGATTCTGTATTATGTTTCATTAAATACCTAAGTGTTTATATAAATGTGCAATACACACATAAACCACTATACATATTCTACTTGCTTTTTTACTGCTGGTATTTTAGCATCATTCCAACGTTTTTTTTTTTCCTGTGTGCAAGTTTTATCTCATGTAACATCTCTTATGACACAATCTACTCTGCAAGATAAAGATATTATATACTATATATATAATATACTTGCTACCTGACAGATGTGTTGGGATAATTTCATAGTCATATCAGTGCCAATGCTAAACTTAGTGTTTCATGGGATCTGAATTTGTTATGAACTTTTAATAAGTGAGTAATAAAATTACTTGATATCCTAAATCCTTTGAAAGTGCTTCATTTTATTTATTTATTTCTTAATTCACAAATATCATAAAAGTGCAGAGTAAATGGATTACTTTTCCTATGAGAAGATTATCTCTTGGATTCTAAACTTGTGTTTCTCTAAATGCACAATTAGACTATCACATTCATGCAGGATTTTTCATCTGTGTTATTTATAAGAAACACAGCTAGGATACAAAATCTATGAGCTATATTAAAAAAAACTGATACACATTATAAGGAAAAGCAAATAGAATCATCTAGGAGAATGAGAGGGAGTTTTTTCTCCAGCTTTTTCTTATAATTTGATTTTGGGATAAAGTGATTTAGAAGCACTGTGGCAGAGTATTAGAGTTAAAAGGCTGTAGAAATAATGCAGGAGACAGAATATAGGCAAACACAACATGCTCACATAGCAACCAAGCCTGATTTGATTTCATAAAGCTGAACAAAGAATTAAGAGAGAATATTTAAAATATATTATACAAAATACTTATGTTAGAGATAATTATAGATGAAGCTAAAATAAGACACGTCTTCAAAAGTTTTGGAGGGAAAAAATGCTGAAGCCGCATGTCATAAAATGAATATTGAAAAGAGCAGAAGTAATGCTGGCCACAAGAAAATTAATCTTAATGTCTTTCTTCTCCATCCAAAATAAAAAGTGGATGTGTCCTTAGTATTGCCAGTTTAAGCTGAAAGCATTTCTCATTCTGTGTGCCTGGAGAGATCATATGATTGACCCTGTAATAACCAAAGAAAACTATCCCTATGCAAATTTTCAGACGTGTTAGTGATTAGAAACAGACAGTGTGTGCAGCCTTCCTATCTCTGGTCATGGTCTGGCACCCTTATTTAAAATATATTTGTCCTACATGATGCATTTTCTGCTGATATACAATCCTCATTAAATTAGTTTATATATTTAGAAGAAGCTTGAATTTTTCTCCATACATATTTGCAAGCTGATCATTACATCCCTAATGTCCTAGGACATTCAGAATAGATGTTCTCTACAAAATAAGAGAAGCATTCATATCTGGATAAGGATTCTACTCCTATTCATAGATACCTGTTTGACCTGCTGCTTTTCAGTTTAATTCCCTGAACTACTGTGCCTGGATAGTGGTGATTCCCAGAAACATATTTCAAGACAAGGCAAATCAATGACTTGATGGCTGAAATCTAATTTCTAGTAGTTTAGTGTAGTATAGAACCAGAGCCACACAACTGAGAATGATAATGCAATACAAAAAAAATTAAGGGCTGGTGGGGGGAGGGAGACTATGTCTCTCAACAACACATGGAAGCATAAATAGCAAAATTAAACATGAATTCATCTTTCCAGATTAAAACTTCCTTATTCTAGAGTCTGTATTTGGATCTCATCTATTCTAATAAAAAGAAATTCTAAATTTCTTTTTCTGCTCTTATGCTCATGAGTTTCAGTATTAAAAGACAAATATGATTTAAGGGTATGAGAACACTATTTCTTTTCTGAGACTGCCTTAAAAATTTATATTTGCAATCATTCTGTACTATCATGTATCCCCCATTTTATGTTAACAGTATAGTTGTAATCTTCCTACTACTTTTCTAACACTATGGTAACCATTTATTTATTTAAATCAGAAAATTTATCTGTGACTAACATTTAAAAATGCAATTTTTCCACCCCAAAGAAGCCTACAAGCCTCTCTTTTCCCTAAAATAATGTTATTCTGGGGTGAAAACAGATACTTCAACCATACAATTTTTAGTATAATAAAATTAATTATCCTAAATCATTGAAACAAATGAACTGAGTAAACCTCAATATTTGTTTTCAAATTGATCTGTGATTAGTACTTGCACAGTTATATATATTGAAAAGCAATTGTAGAGATTCAGAACTTTTCTGGGATTAGTGCACTTTTTATAAGGGATTAACTAAAATCTTGAAAAGCATTCAATAACCTTAGAGCATTTAATGTCATTACAATTATATCTTTATTCCCGTTTATCACACTCTATATTTCACAGTAACTCTTGACCTCCTATCTTAACAGCATATAATAGATTTTATTTTGGAAACATGCTCATTGTCTTTATGAGAAAAGGCACCATAAAGACATGATTAAAAACTAGCACTTTTATTACATTAAATCATATTTTCATGTTTTGAAATATAATTCATTTTTAGCATTAGGGAATCACTTGTAGAATCTGTGTCTGTGAGCAAAGTTGAAACTCTCTTTAGCTATCTCTTTCCTAGGGATATTTTTCAGTGTTGTGCAGTTTATGACTTTTCTAGAGACTGATTTTTCTGCATTTGTCCTTATTTTTGTCTTTATGTTCAAAATATGCTGCTAGCAGAGCACGACACAGTGATATTCCACTGGATCTAGAAGTCTCACCAGTTCTGTTCAGTAATTAAGTCACTTCAGAAGATACATGCTTTAACACAATAGGTATGCCTTGACATTGCCAGGGAAATATTTGTGAAATGTTTCTGTGGTATGTATTTGTGTGTGAGGGTTGAAGAATTAGTTTTATCTGTTTTTTCACAGATTACAAGGAATATGGCATTGTGAAGCATTCCCTAAATGATAAGCAGAAACTCTTGAATTCCAGGTGCTAAACAGTGTGCAAAGAATTAGTATTATTTGCTATTATACAAGAAAATGTCAATTGTACAAAAAATTCTGGAATGGAGTGACAAAAATTTGGGACTGAGTCCCAAAAAGCAGGTAAAGTATTCAGGCATTCTATGGGAAACGTGCCAGGTACTATTCTGACTGATTTGTAGGAAGAAATAATCCCTTCCATTAAATCTCTGGGCCTAGTCAAAAATCAGAAGACCAAGAAACCAGATATTTGAGTATTCAGGAAAGAAAATATCCTTCATTCACTAGAACCAAGGAATTTTTTCTTTCCAGAAGATTTATTTCAATGCCATGCTTACAAAGACCAATATCCCTTAAGTAGTTATTACAAAGAAGACAAGAAGAAATTGGAATACCACATGCTCACAATTACTACTTCTACTCTTAGTAGCTATAATGATACTATTATTGCTATTTGTAAAAGGCTGGCACACACTACCAAAGGTCTGTTCAAAACATATTCCAGAGGCATAAAAAGCCAATCAAAGAGCAGTAGCAGAAAAGATATGAATTACTCTCCAGCATGACTTCATGTGAATAGGCTGTTCAGGGCTAGAAGATTGTCTTCAGGAAGTTCTGCTTAGCTAGTTGTGCTGTGGTCACTGTGTTGCTCAAGTTTAGAGATATTATCTCTTAGCAGAGTACTTCCTTTATTAGAGAATCATTTGGAGTCTTCCTAAAGCATTTATTTTTATTATTTTACTGCTGAAAGCAGGAGCTGGGAGAAAAAATGAGCAGTGAATCATAAATTGAATAACTAAGATATTTGGATGGTGACAATAATATTATTTGTGTGAGACTCAAAATAGTTTTTTCACTATTTAAGAGCCAAGACTGCTGAAAAATTATTCAGTGCATGCTCTGCAATTATAATATATAATGTTAAGATTATATTTTCTTTTAAGCTGGGCTCTTTATGTTTTTTTATTTGAAAGGTATTTAAAGGGCATGATTTTGAAGATGGCATTATTTTGCAGAAGTCAATGGAAAAAAAGAATTTTATTAATTATTAACTTGACAGATCATTATTCAGTTATTTGTTTTCCCAAAAAGTTTTAATTAAACAAAGCTTCCTGACTATCTCGTCTTTCCTTTGATACCTTTTTATTTATTCTGCATTTGTCTCAGAATACTGGAACATAACCTAGTAAGTAATACAATAAAATCTTACACCTAATCAGTAAATGATGCATTATTGCACCTTCTGAAAATTGCAAAGATGACTACAGGAAGGATCATTAAAATGCTGACATTTTCTTTAATATAAATAAATTTTTGTATTATCAGTTTGTATGGGTCTCCCAATGCTGTTTTAACTTTGCAATGTTGATTTAAATGATAACGTAACGTAAAAAAAAAAAAAAAAGATAAATTAAATATAATGGGTGTTATATTGACACTGTTGTAAGAGCTTCTATCCCATCATGACAAAAATAACTTTGTGGCAGTGATTTTGAATACTAACAATGCTACACTGAATGATGCATGTGCTATACAATTACAATAATCCATTAATGTGTTAATCTTACTCTTAAGATACTATACAGCAAGAACATTTAATTTGTTCTGTACTTCTCCCGAGGTTCTTTACAGTCTATGTATTAATATTTAAACAGCTTGATAAACACTGCACTTTTAGTGTCCCACTGAAATTTTTTTTATTAATACAATGTCCTTATTACTGTATCGAACCATAAAATTTTAGTAGTCATATGACACTATTTATTTTGATTTGCTGTATTAAAGAAAAATAAGTACACCTGAGCAATGTTTTAGATATTTCAACACAAATAATTTATGTTATATTTAATTAAGGCACATAAAATAATGACTTAAACTAATGATTTAATGCAATTGCAATGCAACTGCATTGATTTTTACAACTGCAACATTTCAGAAACTCCTTTCTTGGCTCTCTGAATGAATGATAGTAAAAGCTAGTACTGATTTTTATACCTAAGAGATGTACAGAAGTATTTCAACCTATTTATAATACATCAGAAGAAGAAAGAAGAAGAAAGAAGAAGAAAGAAGAAGAAAGAAGAAGAAAGAAGAAGAAGAGGAAGGAGAAGAAGAAGAAATTGCTTTTGAAAATACTATTTCTGGCCCGAAGTTTGGTTAATGGTGATCTCAGTGCTTATAAAAAAAAACCCATAAAATCCAAGAAAAATTTAATTTAATTCTTTAAAAATGAAATTTAAATTTTATAACTTTAAAACTTACTCAGCATTAACCTAGAAAGACATTCATCTTTCCTCAAAATCCACATGTTAAATATTCTTATGAAAAAGACTGATTATTAATCATCAGCACTGCTAACATGCTATTGTCTTCCATTACATTCAATGTTTTGAAGGTATCACTGAACAGACTATATTATTTGAAATTCGAGGTCTTCAAAAGTCGTAGGTAAAATGAACAGTTGTCAGTACTTAACCTGTTACCTGGATGACAGCATTTGCTTTAAAGGAATGAGTTCTTCACGGTATGAATCTGTTAGCAGAGTCTCCATCTAGAATAATTACATAGTCAGGGCTTCCTCCTGGTATTTCTTGGATGAACTCTTTCTATCAGACAAATTGATGAGATGAAGACAAAGTAAAGTAATAATCAGTGACTTAGTACAGAAAAGTTAAAGAGATAATTTTCCTGATGTCACTGTGCCATCTTACACTTCTTTGATCCAGTAAAGCTAACGTGCTAGATCTTTGTATTTAATTCAGCTGCTCTTTGTCCTGCCACAACATATTACCAACACCATTTGTACTGCAACCCCATAGAAATGTATTTGGTTCCCCTTGAGTAGCCATTCACAACCTTTGATTTCACACTCTATCAGCTTTAGATCAGATATATTTCCCTGAGTATGGGGCTGCCGTTTTGATAGATAACTCCTGCCTTGGAAAGTCTTCGTTCCTGAATCAAAGCCTGACAGCTGGGTTTGGGCCAGTTCTTTTTTTGCTGTATACATTACTGGAAGAAATTCAGGGTCACTTGTCAAACTACTGTTCCTTAGGGTAAAAAAGTGGCTGGCCACCAGAGTTCTCCTGTAAATGGATTGTTTAAAGCCATTCAATAGTGATGTTAGGGAGCATGCACTGAACGGGTGTTGGGCTGGATGTTTGTTCCAGAGTAAAATTAAAGATAAAAGTAGGGGTTTCTTTCCAACAGAAAAAATGCAACTATGCATAAGAACATTGACATGAATGTCTGCCAAAGTATAGGTTCCCAGTGCTAAGCTCCCATGTTTTAAGTGTCAGCTAATGAAAAGCAATCTCATCATGTGACTTAGTATTTGTCTACTTGGAAAACTGAAAACAAGAGGAACACATGGCTTGAGGCTTGAATCCTGTTTTGAGTCCCTAAATCCAAAAATATGTGGTGTGGTTGGAAAATGTCTGGTGGAGAGTAAAAGGTTTCATCCAAGATCAAGGAGGAATGAACTGTAAGAGAAGAATAAACAGACTGTAATTGTTCTGAGAGAGAAACAAAAATGAAGAGGCAACATAATTACAGCCTCAAATGCATGGAACTTTTCTGAAAAGAAGAAAGACACTGTGAAGTTGAAGAACAGATTGCTTGGGAAGTCTCTTCTGATCTTCAGTGAAGGTGCAATGTGTTGGAATGCAACAAGAAGCCCTACACTGTGTTGAAGGCAGGAGCAAAGCACATTACCCCAGTGACGTGGGAGGCCTTCCCCTGTGGAGTACTGGTACTAGTTTCTGCAGTTCCTAAGAGGAAGAGAAGAGACAGAGAAAAGTTTTTCTGATACACAAATGTATCACAAAGCATCAGCCTGATATTTGTTTCCTGCTCTCTCAGAAGGAAAGAACCCAGCAATTTCTGTCATGGAGGAAAGTATCCAAAAGAAATTGTATCCACCATACAGTAAGCATAAGAAAAGGCAAGTAAAAGGGTTACAAATTTCAAAAACTTTATCTCCAGATCATTGTTAACAAAGTGCAAGCAATCATTTGTCATCAACACTTCAGTAGTGATCATGCTTTGAGTAGCATTTATTTCATAAATAAACTTTGGAGGACCCTGCCAAAACCGGGGCACAGTGTTCATTAGGTCACACAAAAGAGGAGGTTCGTAAGCATGACTGTTTTTTTATTGTAATTCATTAATCTGATAAAATGTGAATTGAGAGTATAAGAGAGCAAAGTACAAAGTCTGGATGCTGAAGGTTCTTATATATGGTACCTTATATCCGCCCCCCACCCCCCCCACTATTGCCAAATGGAACAAAGTTGTCTCCATAAAAGTTTTATTTTTGATGCCTCAGTCCATACTTTACATTTTGACCCTTACAAAAGGATGAAAGTATGACCTGGAGCCCAGATGTTAATGGTCTTAGGAAGCTGGTTAATCCTTTGTAGATGAGAATTGCACCTGTCAACATGACCTCTAAAACATCCGTATGCTACAGTCCTGCATAAATTCAACCATTATCTAGAAAGGCAAAGGTTTTTATGCAGCCATCCGATCTTATTGTATGAGTTCATTTAATGAGTTGTTTTTTAATCCTGTATTTAAAGTACAAATCATATTTTAATACCAAGATTTGACTTCCAGATATTACTAATGGTAAGAACTTCAAGGGTAACATGAACATAGTTCACAGCAAATTAAGAACACAATTGAAAAGGACCATGACACTCTAGTTGTCTTACATACGATGTGTTGAATGCCTGAGGATAATATATCTTTAACATTAAACAAATTTGACAAAATATAAAAAAAAATCACTGGTAATGAGACACACTGTCAACAGCCTCATGTGTTGGTTTTAGAATTATTTCATTTGACACAAATTTCCTTATTTTCTTTGATCTGGCTGGGATAGAATTTACTTTTCCCACAGCAGGCCTCATAATAATGTACTTTGTATCTGTAGCTAGAATGGTGTTAACAACACACCAATGTTTTGAATACTACTGAGTAGTGCTCCCAAGGTTAGAGGATGTCTCTTCAAATCACCTCTCCATCCCTCTAAAAAAAAAAAAAAAAGACTGGAGGGGGACAAGAGTTTGGGATGGGCCATAGCCAGGACAGATGATCCAAATTAACCAAAGGGATATTCCATTCCATATGTTAATTTAAAAGCAATAAAAAGTAGGGAAATGAAGAAAGGGGGCATTTGTCTTCTGAAGCAACCACAATGTGTATCAAGGACCTACTTCCCAGAAAATGGCTGGACCTCACCAGCTTATATGAAGTAGGATGTAAATGTCTCTGTTTTCCCTTGTTTCTGTGTGAGACCTTTGCTTTGTTGAATTAATCTACCTTTATCTCACCCTAAGAGTTTTCCCAACTTATTTTCTTCCCCTGTTCTGCTGAGGGAGCAGAGAGTGGCTTGGTGAGCACCAGTCTTTTTTTGGCACCCCGCATGGAGCTTTCAAGGAATTTGAGATAAGTACAGAAATTGAGAGAAGTAATGGGCAAAATACGGATTGAAGACTGTAGGGAATTTTTGTTGTTCCAATTGCAGTGAAGGGATGATTTGGGCATAAATTACCCGCCTTCTTCAGTGTTGTGTTGAAGCTATTTTGTTTTTTGTGGGGGGAATTTTTTTGTTGATTTAAGTGAAGTCTTTAAAGATTGTAGATTGTAATATGAAAACATTTGAATGATTCTTAAACATGTGATCCACAGTGGCAAAGAATAGAATGTATTTGGTTTATGCAGAAAGGTCTAAGTACTGGAAAGTGCTGCAGGAGTGGCTTCTGGAAGAAGATATCAGAAGCTTCCCCCAAGCTATGCAGAGCCACTTCCAGACAGTTCAGAGATTTCTGTGCAGGTTGCTGCAGTCAGCAGCATTCTGAATGCATAGTTTTTTGGGTTGACTTTTCCATCCATTCAAGATATGGGAATTATATCAACCTGGTAAGAGAGAGACACGGATGAGCTGTTGAACTTTGGGAATTAAGCTTCAGAAGTGACAGCTCTGCTTAGTACCTCAAAAAAAAAAAAACCAAAAAAACCATACTGAAGATTTACTCCTTGAGCAATTAACATTTTGTCTCAGGAATTCTTCACCCAAGAATTTCTGGAAGTAGTGCAGCATGTTCTTCTGTTTCTTTTTACTACATACTTGATTGGCAAGTATTGGTCTCAGAATGCTGGTCAAGAAGAATCTTTGATTCAACCTCTAGAGCCATTCCTGTCAGGTCTGCTCTTGCCCTAGAAAATCCTCTTATATTATCTCAGTCTTCAAAGAGGAAGATGTGAGAATCAGAGCCACATCCCATTGACAGTGGAAGGGAGAAATACAGAAGACAGCTCTCTCCTGACTCCAATTATTTGGCCTTAGCCAGGACTCTAATGGAACACATATTTAGACTGGAATAATAAAGCATTTTCCATTCAGGCACATTCAGTGCCATTCCATCATCCACGTGTCCAAGATGAGAATGTTGTATTGAATTTGTGTTATCTTTTGATGAAAATGACACACAACTTAAATGTTACTGTCTTGTTTTTCTCCATGACTGGAAAAAGTTAAAAGAGACGTGAGACACTAAAACATAATTTTCCCTTGGGATAGGGTTCTAATTACTTGTTACTACATTTTTAAAGTAAAAATATGTTGCATTTCTGTAACTAAACCATTTAATATTGAAATGGTCAGATGCCTTGATTCCATTTCCACATCACTCTTTGAAGGGGCATTTCATTTTAGTAGATGTAGTGCTTTGCATAAGTTATATATGGATGCTTATGAATGAAATGACAATGCCATTGAGGAGCAAACATTTTTATCAATCATATATAAAGTTCATTACAGCAACCATTTTCCTAGATACTACTTCTAACCTAGTGGTCACAGCAAAAGTCTGCCAGAGTTCAAGAAGCATTTGGCCAACACTCAGGCACATGGTGTAGTTCTTGGGCTGTCTGGTGTAGGGCCAAGAGCTAGATTTTTATGAGCCTTGTGGATCCCTTCCAACTCACAATATTCTATGATTCTGAATCTAACTTTTCTTATTTTACAGTACATGAAAACTAAATACACTGAATTAGTTTCTAATGAATATTTCAGATAATGGGAAATTCTATCTGATATTAAAATAGGTGTATAGATACTAAAATAGATGTAGAAGAACATGTTAAGAGGATCAATGCTCACCTATTGGTCACATGAAATATCCACCGTACTCTTAAACACAGATAGGTGCTTTGGAATTTTTCTGAAGAGGAAGCCTTCCAAGAAATTATGAACAGATTGTTTGCAAATGATCTTGTGCTGGAAGATTACTTCAGACAAAATATTTTAATTATTTATTGAGGAACTACTTTCACATTTCATAGCATGAACCAGCCAACCTCATCCACTGTTCACTAAAAATTTTAAAAATAACTAGCCTGACATGAGAATTAATCTTAGAAATATTTTTCCCATGTCTATAAGGAAAAAGTAGTAGAATTAATTTGATTTTGTTTGGACTATCATGTTTCTTAAAGAAAAAATTGTTTGTGCATATTAATTTTCTTTAGTCTATTTCATGTTTAAAAGTTCACATTGATTAAACTAGGAATTTCTAAGTCTGTTTAACAAAAACATATTACCATTCAAAATTAATATCCCTCTATTTGTCTAATACAAATAAAAAAAATAAACAGGAAGACCCCCTAGAAGGGGTTTGTTTTACTATACTTAACCCACTGCTTAAAAACACTGGTTTTTTTCTCCTGCTGTGTGAAAAAAACTCTGTAACGAATTGTATACTGCAACAGAAAAAAGTCAGACTATATTTCTGCCTTTTTCTATACAGAGTCACTGTAATGTTGATAGTGTAACTCTGGTTTCATATGGGGCAAAAATATCTTTGAATAATGGATAATTTCCTGTTATTTTAAAAAAGTTTTGAATCTTATTTTTTCTTAAATATTACAGTATGATTCCCAGATCAATACAATCCCGTCTTTATCAGTGCAAATCTTTTAAAGGCACAGTTCACAAGAAGAAAAACATCAAAGATAATCCCACAATGGTTTTCATCTTCATACTTTCTGGTTGTAAATCCCTATGTCTACTTTTACAGCACTCAGATAGTATTTCTTTGAAAAAAATTTAATTTAATTAAATTATTTAATTTAATTTCTCTGACTGTCCATAAAAATTTGAAAAGTTTTACTTTGTAAGATTGCTTCCAAAATATATGATATTTAGATTGAAATTGTTCTCCCATGAGAATTATTTTCACTATAGATACATATATGAATGCTGAAAAGTCCTTGAAAAAACAACAGAAGTCACCCATTTATTTGGATTATCTTTGGATCAAAACTTAAGTCTTTAGAGAGCAAAAGTGAGATTGGATGTCTTGGTCTTCGTCCTTACTTCAGTAAAATCAATTTGTTTGTTAGGCAAAGGATCAAACAAGTAGCATGAACTTTTAACCAACAAAGTACATTCCAGCTCAGCTTTACAAACCTATCTTGGAAAGCTGATTCTTTTTATTTTCTCATCACCTATTTTATCATCATTTGAACAGCTTTATGGAGGCTCTCTTGAGTTCAAAGATTTGTCTTTTATGATAATTTTTCTTTAGAGTTACTATTAGACTCTTATTTTCATTCACAAAGTGTGATGAAATAGTAAAGGTTGTTGACAAAATTACTGTTAATACACAGCTTAATAGCTCTTATTCTCCTATTTAAAATGCTTCAGCCATCAATTGGAAAGCAGAACTACTGCTGCAGACTTTGCATGATGACACATAAAAAATAGTCATTCACTGCCATCCTCACTGGAAACTATTTATTGAAACTACTCAAAGAATAACTAAACCCAAAAATTTGGAATTGAACTTTGGTGTCACTTCACAGTCAGTTTGGTAACAGAGAATGATTATGACCGATATTTATTAATTTTGACTAGCTCTGTTATCAAAATTTTATTAATTGGCATTAATCTCCAGCATTTATTTTATTGTTAGAAAAAACAAAAAAGGTATGACATGAAATTTTCTTAAATGTAAGCTGTAATAAGCTATGAGCAATGGTTTATCATATTTTTTCCAAGAGTACTAATAGCAATTAGGTAGCATGTTTTCAACTCACCTGCATATCATTAATATAACTTAGTTATCTTGTTACTGAGCTTGTCAATGGCTTCTTATATTTCCTAAACAACTTCTTGGTAGTAGAACTTAGTAATAGATCCAAATCCAAATTTCTGCTCCTAATGTCAAAACTTCCATTTTGTAGGATAGAAGGAAAAAAGCATTTCTTTAAGTTATCTGACAGATGAAATTAAAACCTAAAAATTACACTTAACCAAGAAATTAAACCTAGGATTCCTGGACCTTTTAGGGTTTTGAGTATTTTACGTAACTGTGCATATGATCCTTCTAAGAATCAGCCCCAAACCCATAAAACTTCAACATAAATGTGTAGGCTTGAATCTTACATGTCCATTTTGAGGAGCAAAATTCTATGATGGGTTTCTAGTGCATTAACAGATTATGGGGTTTGACCAATGACATTAAGCTTCTAATGTAATTTGTAGAACTTTCCTTAATAATGAAAAAATGAGAAAGTTATTTGTCTCAGATTACAAGGCAAATTTGTGAAATTGGTATCTACAGATTTTTTTTTATTTATGTATTGAAAACTGTCAGAGAACTCTAGGGAATATAAATTCTATATATCACAGTGTTGAAGTTGCGGAAGCTTGGCTTTCGGTATGAATCCTAATCCTTGTTAAAATCCTGTTATTAAAATTACTAGAGAGACATCTCTGCCCAAATTAAGCTGCAAATCATATGCCAAAGTCAATAGTATGGATTTTTATTTAACAGTAAACATGATGTAGAGAGGGAAAGATATATATAGGAAAATAGAGCAGGTGGGAGAGAGAGAGTCAGAGAGACAGATTAAGTAGATAAATTATCACCACTCAGTGGATCCTGACAGAATCCCATTAATCCTCTTCTTCCAGTCTTGTGAGGGTCCCAGTCCTGTCGAAGTGATGGCCACTATCTTGATCTGTTAGGAGTAAGAGAAGCCCACCAAACAGAGTGCACTGGGTTTACATCCTCTCAGGTTCAGCTGGGAACGCCCAGCTGGGGGGTTTGACACTAAATGATGTAATGGTTTATCACCTCTTTTAAGAGGTTACACTGACTCCTACATCAGCCAAGTTGAGTCAATAACAGCCCATCAGCATGGATGAATACCTTCAGGCTATGTGTGAATGTCAGTCCTTTGGAGTGGAGCTTTGTCAGCTGAGCTACTTGTGTGAGGACTGTCATGATAAAAACTACCCCAACTCGTAGGATTTGCCTCTTCCCTTGTCTCTTTCAACACCCAGCTGTAGCCTCTGGTGATGGGTGTGCAAGCCCCCCGGCACCTGGGTGGTTAAGTGGTCAATTGAGTCCTCAGCTATTAACAGACCAGTGTCTTGCAATCCCCAAAAGCACTTCATAGTTCAGCTGTGGTAGGAAGCAGCCTCTTTGTTGTTAAGGTCACCTCCAGACCTATGATGCCTAGATTAAAGGGGATGTTTAGGACACAAGTCCCTTTTTGTGTTGTCAAACAGGGTTTTCTTTTAAAAGGAACCTAAAAACGCGGGTCAGGCAGAGCACGTGTATCTGCGTTTCCATGCTCTATCAGTGTCCAGCAGTTATCTTTTCATGTGTGAGCATTTATTATCCAACATAAAAACTTTCTGGAAAGCAGAATGCAATATTTTTAACTAAAAATTTTTAGATGGCAATGTTCTATACTTTATTGAACATGTAACTTATGTTCTCTAAAAAATAAAATGGAAGAATCAAAAATTTAGGGTTCAGAGGAATATGAAATTTTTTATCCAGTCAAATACATCTCTACACACAAGGAAGACAAGAAGGTGATCAGGAGTAATCAGCATTCATTCACTAAAGGTAAGTCATGTTTGACCAACCTGATTGCCTTCCACAATGAAACAGCTACCCGGATGGATGAAGGGAGAGGAGTGAATATTATCTACCTTGACTTCAGCAAGACCTTCAATGCTGTCTCTCATGAAATCCTCATAGGCAAAAAAAAAAAAATATAAGTGTAGGTGGGATGGACTGAAAGCTAACTGAGTGCCAAATCTCAGAGGGCTGTGATCAGTGGTACAGAGTCTAGCTGAAAGCCTGACACCCATGGAGTCCTCCAGACTCCTTTACTGGGCCCAGTGTTGTTCAATTTGTTGATCAATGACTTGGATGAAGTCCAAGTTCAGAAAGTTTGCTGATGATACAAAACTGGATGGAGCAGCCAGTATCTCAGAGGGCTATACGGCCCTTCAGAATGTCCTTAATAAGTTGTAGAGATGGGCAGAGAAGAACCTTCTGAAAGTTAGCAAGGGCAAGTGCAGGGTCCTGCACCTGGGGAGGATTTACAACATCCACCAGCACAGGTTGGGGGCTGACCTGCTGGAAAGCAACTCTGC
This sequence comes from Polioptila caerulea, assembly GCA_013397295.1. NCBI lineage: Eukaryota > Metazoa > Chordata > Aves > Passeriformes > Certhiidae > Polioptila > Polioptila caerulea. Next base: position 247,217 of record VYXF01001322.1, read on the forward strand.
AGAGAAGCACCTGGGGTCCTGGTGGACAAAAGACTGTCCATGAGTCAGCAGTCCCCTTGTGGCCAAGAAGGCCGCTAGATTCCTGGGATCCATAATGAAGAGCTACAAAGATGGGCAAGGGTCTGGAAAATCTCTCTTATGATGAAAGGCTGAGGGAGTTGGGCCTGTTCAGCCTCAAGAAGAGGCTACTGAAAGACAGCCTCATCAATTGGTATAAATATCTAAAATCAATGAATATATATATATAAAGTGTAGGTGTCAACAGGAGAGAACCATGCTCAACCAGATGGTGCCAACCCATAGAAAAAGAAGCAGCAGGCAGAAACTGATGCACAGGAAGTGCCACATACATATGAGGAAGAATTTCTTTACTATGTGGGTGACCAAGCATTGGAAAAGTTTTCCCAGAGAGGTTGTGGGTCTCTCTCACTGGAGATATTAAAGAATCATCTGGACGCAATCCTACGCCATGTGCTCTGGGATGACCCTGCTTGAGTAGGGAGGGTGGAGCAGAAAAATCAACCTTACCCATTCTATGATTCTGCAATTCTGTGAATTTCTCAGATGAAAAAATCAGTTGGAAAACTCACACATAAAAGCTGTCTTACAGGGTTTTGTAGCAATTTTTATTTATAGGCCCTGCTGCAAATAAAGAACTGAAAGAATAAATCTCACAAGTGTCATTAACATTTTACTTCTCCAGCCACCTGAGGCACATAAAAAATTCATGAGCATAAGTAATATAATATAATTAGGAGTTTTCTTTCTTATTAGAAGTATGACTGTAGTCCAGGGCAAACAAGAAAAATTTCAGTTCACAGTGCTCTGTTTTCATAAACTTCCAAAAATGCTCAGTACTTAAACACTTCCAGGGTATGAAATATTAACTTGTATTAAACTACTTGCCAGTGTTTGAGAACAAAAAGATGGATATTTAAATGCTATTCACATAATATAGTATTGCTTAAGCTGATAAAGAATTGTTCTTAGATATAGAAAATAGAATGCTAAGTTCCTGTGGGCCTTGTGTCACTAGATTGCAAATGCCACATCACCTATGTTTGTGTCAAGATAATCCCTTTTGATGTCTCACTCTGCCTTCTCATTTCTACCCTGTTCCCATGTGTAGGCAGTGCTCAAATCCCAAAATTTGAAGACTCTTACTCTTCTACTGCCTTCTATTCTAGTCATGAGAGAGTGTGAAGACTGCAGGTCCCTAGAAGTACAGAGGCTGAGGTTTTTGTGATTCAGTAGCATCTAAATGCTCTTATCTGAGAATGAGAGGCAGTGCCAAAAGTCTAGGTGTTACAACTGCTCAGCCCCATGAGAAGAGATATTGGGAATTTATCTGAAAGCAAAGTGTGATGAGAAAACCTTGTAGTCTCTGAGAAAATCTATGGTTTTGTCAGGTTTGTCTGACTTAACAGTGAAAAACTACCTCATTCAACTCTTTCAGAAGCCAAGTGTGAGACAGGATAAATTACACTTGTGAAAGCTTGGTGTGTATCCAACAGTACTGTATCATTCAGAGCTACATCAAAGGCTAGGAAGTTCCTTGGAAGCATAGCTGTTGAGACCTCTCACTAGTCATATCTGGAGGTCCTCATATTTGAGCAGAGCTCAAGATTTTTTGTCCTGATGAATGATGTGTTTAAATCAGGCAATGAGATCACAAGGAATAGTATTAAGGAAAAACAAAAGATGCCACAGTTCTTCTGCTGATTGGAAGTGTCTCCATTTTCCTCTTCCTATGCTTTTTCTAATGAAAAAAATAATTGTACTTATGATATGTTTGACTGTGTTTCCCATAAACTATATTATTTTAAATTAAGTGTAATCTAGACTTTTTTTCCTCAAAGTCTTTATGACAAATGATTTTGGTGCCAAGGAAAATAATTTAATATTTTGATTAACTTTCACCACTAATTTTGTTCTCAAGAAAAGATGAGAAACAAAATTACTTCCTCCATATTCACATTTTGTGGATATGACCAGTGTTAAATAACCATTCTCTTAAATTGAATTAATCAATACATCTGCTGAATTGATGTTTCATTTCTGTAACAGACTTGTAAACTTGGAATTTAATCTTAAAAAGATTAATTATCAGGGTAATCTGAGTTAATAATTTTTATCTTCATACAGTGGGACTGTAATTAAAAAAATACTGTTCCTAAAGAAAAAAGTTAAAACCTTTTTCATTAGTTTATAAGAATAGCAGTTTCCCTTCCAATTATCTCATTCCTGAACAGCAAGAAACAACACAGAACCAGCAGGAGGGAGGGCATAAAAGATAAGAGGATGGGAGATTAAAGATGAGAAAACCTACTGGTTGTTTTGAAACAGAAACATTGAAGGAACTCAAATGCACAAACACAAAGAAGATAGCAACAAAGAAAGAAAAAACATAAGATGAAAACAAAACAAAACTTTTGGTCAAATCAAAGGTTAAATTGGCAGATTAAATGCCACAAGGCTCTGCCTAGCAATAACTCAGAAAGATATCTGAAGAGAGATCTTTTGCTCATCAGTACAAACTGAAAGCTGGTGGATGATCTGCTTTTAAAAGTGGCATGCTTGTGGTCTTAACCACTACTTGTATCTGAACTGGCTTTATTCTAGGTGAACTCTCAGTGTACATCTCTACAACTGATCTTCAACAATTGGTTGTAGGATTGCTTTTATACAGGATCTATTAAATATGAGAGATTTGCTTATCTCTTTCTGTCTCTCCCTGTCATTTTTTATTGCATATCTTTCCCGTTTTTTTTTAAGAAAAACAGTTGTCTTTTCAAACTATCCAATGTTTTCTATAAATTAATACTGCTGTTCTGCCATCTATTTCCTGTAATGCACCTTTTTTCCCTGCTGCTGCTTAGAAATCCTTTTTTAAAGGCTTTATTTTAACATACAAAGTATATACAATTATATAAGATATTAAGGGAAGTATTATGCATGCAGAAAATGAAAACTTCAATGATCAAGCTCTGACTTTCACATCCAAGAGCAGAACACTCCCCACTGCGCTTAATTCATCATGAATTCAAAGTAAATTCCAAATTTAGTACACGGTCTTTTTCTACTGTTCCTAATAAAACAGACAATTTTTTAGGTGATAAAGCTCTTTCTGTTTAATTTTGATTTTTTTTTTATTTTCTGTTTTTGTACATGAGCTAAAATACAGGAAGAGATTGGGAAAGATCACTGATAATTACTGCTGTCAAGAGGGAATCAACATAGAAATTTAAGAAGAGTGAGTGTTGCCAAATTGGCTCACAATCTGGACCTGCGTTTACCAGCCATTGAGCAGACTGATACAGTAAATGAGGAAAGTTTTAAAATACTTGCATCACATAACAAAGAGCAGGAGGTTTTATTCTCATCTAGATGTCATTGCTTGAAGTTTTTGGTGGCTGCTTCTGTCAGTGGTTACAATCATGACTCTGGATTACTGTGGAAAGAGATCCTCCACTTGAATTATGTTATGGTTTCCAAATCTTGGATATAAACTTTTGATGAATTCAGTTTTGTGTTCTCATTGTGGCTTTGTTTATAATTTCCTTGCTGTTTTAATTATTGTATCATTACCACAAGTATTGTGAATTGTACAATTCTTTGGTTAACAAAGTAAATTAGGTAATTTATTTCATTTCTAATAACATAAGTAAATTTAGTAAATATTTTAGTAAATTATTATTCTTTAGTAAATATTTTCTAGCATATCTTCCAGTTTAAAATGTTTTATTCTTGCGAAATTCATGAATCTTCTTAAATATTTCAATCTCAATTTTATATATTTACTAAAACAGAGATAATAATTATTTTGTTCTTCTACTAAGTACAAAAATCTGGGCTTGAGTAAAACTGTACTTACCATATAGAGTGCAACTAATTTAAACATATAAACTGTAAAATATATANTATATAAATATAATATATAAAATATATAATTAAATAATTTATGTATTTTATATGCTTCATTTGTCATGGAAGCATGAGGAAGCCTGCTCAAGTCCTGTGTTAATATGGAATTTTGACTGAGCTTATGGGCACATTGATCACCTTATATGCCATACAAGTACCTTGTTTTATTGGTTTATGAAGGTTGTCACTATTCCCCTAGAAAAAAAGCAAAAAATAATTACATATGGATTCAAAATTTGCACTTTTAAATACTCTTTGGGTATAGCAAATGAGCATTAAAGATGCCTTACAACGTCAGTAGATCTCAGTGTCCAAGATTTTTTTTTAACTTAACAGTGCTTGCTGGCCATTTTTTTTTTCTAGATTAGTTAGAAAAGAAAAGAAATTAGTGAGAGGATAGTGGCAATTTGAATTCATAAAAGAATACTCGCTGTGGTACTGTTTAAAGAAGCACATCTGGACAATTTGCCATAATCACATAGTGAATTGCTCTGTATCAATCTTTATTGTGTTATGAATGAAATGATAGAAATTTTAAACAAATGGTTTTTAAGACTGATACTTATTTGGAACCGTATGTGTCTGCTCTGAAGGCAAAGTAAAGAAAACATTATGTTCAGGAAATAAAAATTTATTCAAGAGTAATGAATACAATAAAAGAATTATGAAAAGAAACTTTCAAAGCAAATAGTTATTGTGGCAAATAAACACTGAATAATCCATAAATTTAATTTTTTTCTAAAGGAAAGATAGAGAAACTCAAAAATAGATATTTTGATATATTAATTAACTTTCTAATTAGCAAGTTTATAAACAAAAAGAATCAAAGTTTTTTTTCTTATGGTATGAAATTTTTTGAAAGTAAAAGAGAAGATAAAGCTTAATTTAGATGTTTCCTTTGATGAGTTCTGATTTGATTTTAGATTTTTCTTTATTATTTAAAATAATAAACAGAGCCACCAACTTTAAGTGCCTATACATGCAAATAAAATACACCGTTTTCTGTAATTTTGTATAAGGTATTTTGAGGAATATTTATGGTGGAACTTTGTTCAAGATTTTGTCAAACAAAAAAAGTCCATACCAAGATCAGCCACAACTTGTACTACCACTGCTGTCCAGTTCCAAACCAAAAAAAGCTCCAAACCCAAAGCATCCTTAGCCAGCAGCTGATCAATTTTATATCTTCTACCACTGCATTTAAGTACAGAAATCCAGCTACAAAAATAAGTTTCTCTGAACTAGGATCTTGGACTGGAAAGTCAAGGCATATTACAGCTGATTAAATTGGATGTACCTTTTTTTGTTCCCTAAAATTCATGTAGCTTGGATGACCATTTACTAGATCATTTACTTCAAACTTATGTATCTGCTTTAAAAGTTTTGATATCGGGTACACTGTGTATAATTTATATTTCTGCTGCATGGATTTATGTTGCTATAAAGACTATATGTAAAGTAAAAAACATGCATTTGAGAATATCATTTTCTTATATTTTTCTTCTGTTTGTGGATGTGTCTTTGACAAACAGTGCATGTTTTTAAATAAAATTCTACTTCAAATGACAATTCCTTTCTCCCAGTACAGTCATCAACCATATCTTTGGAGGGGAAGTTATTATAGAAAGGGAGTGCAAAGTGGTGTTGCAAGATCTCTAAAGAAAGATATGAGATAAAACTTGCACTGTATTGCCTTTTCCTTTGTAGAAGTTATTTGAATAACATTAATTTTGGAACATATTGAAGAAGGCCTCCAGTCTCACTCAGTTTGATTTCATTTAGTACTTACATCTGGGCTGTTTGTTCCTCATGTCTGGGATATTGTATCTAGTCTTTCCTTTTGGAGTGAGTCCCAAATCAAGGGGTTTTTTATACCATTGACTTCAGCCATTTTATTGTTTTCCTTCTCTCTTTGACAGAACAATGTACCAATAACTACAACTTATTGAGAGTTGTAGCCCAGCATTCCAATTAACAAATGAAGTAGCAACTAAATTACTAATCCTGAAGATTTCTTGCAGCAGATAATGTGACATTCATGTGGACTTGGTTCCATCGTTGTCACGGTTAAATCCCATTCAGCAACAAAGCCCCACCTGGCCTCTCACTCACTTCCCCTGACCTGGGATGGGGGAGACAACCAGGAAGGTAAACCCAATAAAGCTTGTGATTGAGACAGTTTAAGTACATAAACCAAAAACTGTGCACAAGCAAAGCAAAACAAGGAATCTTCACCACTTCCCATGGGCAGGCAGGTGTCCAGCAATCCCCACAAAAACAGATGTCCATAATTCATAGAGGTGTCTTGGGAAGACAGACACTTTAACTCCCAACATTTGCCCTTTCTTTTTCTTATTCCCTGTCCTGGTTTTTGACAGTTAATTTTTTGTAGACTTTTCTAATCTGGGTCACTCATGGGGATGAGATGAGAGGAAGCTTTATGATGAATGGCTGAGGTCACCTGTCTTGTTCAGCTGAAAGAGGAGGAGACTGAGGGAAAACTTCTTTGTGGTCTACAGCTTCGTCACGAGGAGAAAAAGAGGGGTGGGCACTGACCTCTTCTCTCTGGTGACCAGCATTAAGACACAAGGAAAACTGTATCAAGGCAAGTTTGGGTTTGATATTAGGAAGAGGTTCTTCAACCAGAGGGTTGTTAGGCATTGAAACTGGCTCCCCAGAGAAGCACCAAGCCTGACAGAGATCAAGAAGGACTTGGATAATGCTTTCAGGAACATGGTGATTCTTCGTGTAATCCTCTGCAGGGCTGGGAACTGGACTTTTGATAATCCTTGTGGGTCCCTTCCAACCTAGGACATTCCATGATTCTCTGTTCGCAACTCTCCAGAGTACTCAGTGATGTGCAGTATGAATCAGAGAGAAGAAAAATCCAATAAATGAAAACCAGAATAGTATTGCAAGGGTTCCAAACCCTTGAGTTCCAGTGCAGACTCACTCCCAAATCTTACGTAAAAAGTCTGTAGAACAATATTTTTTGGTTGTTATTTTTTTTATAGTCTTTTTCCTGTTGTAAGTGTGGGAAACCATTCCTTTGTTTTTATCTGTCTTCTTTCTCTTTGTGGCTCCAAATGTGTGTGACTGCTGTGACACCTGGTTTCACACAGTCATCACAGTTTTCAAATGTGATGTTTCCAATGGGGAGAGTAGTTTTCCTCTACTCCACAATGCTGCATCACCCCTTATGCCAGATATAGGATATAGATATAGGAATATTGGCCATCTCTTCTTTCATTGGCAGCTGCATAATGGAGGGAAGGAAATGCAGAAGCATTGATAAAAAAGTGTATTTATACCTTCATTTGACTTTTCCATTACTTGAAATCAGTAAGGAAGAACAGGATTCAGCAATACATGATTAAGAAGCCACCATAAAACATTTGATTTAGACAACTAATATGGTTATCCTTTAGTGCTGGTATGGATGACTGCTCTACTGATTTCACATGTGAAAATATTGTTTTCTGTAACATCATTCAGCCTGTGATATCCAGTTCTCAATAAGGTAAAGACTACCATTGTTTGAATTAATATTTGCAGAAGACTATGGTCCTATAAATATGTGAATGTGTTTGAACTGCTGCTTGAATCTAAATACATGGTCTTGGCATTTTCTTCTATTGGAATTCTCTTAAACAATCTTTATTTCTATAATCTAAGAAATATGATAACCCACTAATGTAGAACACAGATCATCAGTCACATCAATACTTCCATTCTATAATTGCTACAACAAATATTCAGTGAGAAATTCACTCATATCCAGAGTTTTTTAAAAACTCTTGAGAGACCCCAACTTGAAATCAGTAAATAAATAAGAAGTTAAATCTGTATTTAAATAACTCATTCATAGATAAAAGAAAAAAAGTTAATTTATAAGGTTTTGAAGAGAATTTATAATAGGACACAAAATTCTGCCTGAATGTTTTCCTTAAAACCAGCAGGTTAGTTTCCAGTTATGGAGTGTTTTTGTATAAAAATAAGTTGGACTACCAAGAAAGAAAAAATACAGCTACCACTTTTCAATGCTTAAAAATGTAAAAAAAAAAAAAATTGTCTCCATTTTTATGTATTATTTTTTGGTCAAAATGCTTCCTACCAAAATTAAGAGGTGATTTGTTAGTCAAACTATGCAGTTAGTCAATATTGAAAGGGAGATAAAGAAATAGGAACTGTTATTAGTATTTTCATTTTCCTCTGGCTGTTTTTATTTCATGTGCACAGATGAAATAAGCACTTGTACTTATCTTGTGCCTCAGTATAATCCTTCAGTGGATTACAGTGCAATGCTAAGCACAGCCCCATTTTCACAGTTTCATAAATACATGCAAAATACCAAAGGCACTTTTCATTTAAGTGGAAAACATATTCCACTGCAAACCATTATATACTTCCTATAGCACACAAAACTGAGCGGCTGTATAACTTTTGAAATGGAAAGCATCTTTATTGATAGATTTATTTATCTTATGTTGATTATCCTAAAAATTCTGACATACTGAAACTTTTTAAAAATGTATTTCTACCTGTTAACTATTAAGTAATAAACAGGACATCAAGTCAGATCTATATAGGACAGATAGATCTATATAGGACAGCTATATCAAATATAGTTCATTTTTTGCTTGCAGCTATACCAGTCATTTATATGTAGAAAAAAAATTCTACTGGATTTAGTAGAATTATTTTAGATTCAGAGTGACATGGTGTTGAATTTGGCCTAGAGAAGACATATACATTTTACACCAGTAGCATGGTCTTATAATGAAATGTTGATCAAGATCTGAGGCATTTATAATCTTTAATTTTGCAAAAGAATATTCATAAAAGCTGCTCCAGTGATGTCATAATTCATTCATGACTTTGTTCCTCTTGTAGCTAACAGTGCAACACAGGCAAAAGTTTCATACTGGAGAAGGTCAAGGACAAGAACAAGACCAAATATCCATCAAGTATCCATGTTTAAAATAAGTGCTGGGATTAGTCAGTAGAGAACCCTCGCATTCCATTATGTGTGACAATCTTTCAGAGATCATTGTTAGTGTTACTAGCATCTGGCATTGTTCGCTGTCCTTTTAGTTTTCTTTTGCCTGGTGTGAACAGCACTATTCTGAAGGACAATATTAGAAACTCCAAACAAAATTGATTTTTTTTTCCCACTTACCTTCACTGTGAAACAGAGAAGAAAATCATAACCTTTGAGAGATACGGGGATACCATTGCCTACCCTGATGAGGGCTGAGTTATCAGGTATGTCTAAATAAAAAATGGACCCATAATATCATTAATGTCTGGAAAATTCTCTTATGCCTTGGTCAGCGTTCTTACTGCAAAATTTCTTATTCTTTTTTAAAGTTCCTGGGAGACATGTGTGACTATGTATTTGCAGGCAAACACTTTGTATTCATAGGTACTTTCCAGAATTTCTCTAGATTATTAAGACCTCTTGCCTTAGGATCTACACTGTGCAGCTCTTTACTCTGGATCAAAGCTGTGAATTCATTTATGTTGTTCTACTTAAAAATTCTTCAGAACTAATTGCAATACTGAGCTGAAGATTTATTTACTGTTTTTGTTACATGTAATTTTCTGCATAGCTAAAAATGATCTGATGTCTATGATGCCAGTATGTAAGTTGTAAATAGACATGCTTAGAGATAAATACAGTCATATTTACACAGGCTTTCTGAATACTACAAGTAAATCTCCACATCTATGAGTGCCCTCAGTTTAATGATAACACAGAATACTGATAAATAAATTTTAGTTTAAAAACTTAACCAAGCAAAACCTATAGCATGGGAATAATTATTAAAGAATATCTTCATTCATGATCAGTGTTATTAGTGAAAGTTGAAATTTAGTGTGATGCTGTTTCTGAAGAGAGACACCTTTCAGAAACTTCTTTGAGGTGTGATATTTGATTGGTTCTCAACCTACATCAATTTCAGGAAAGTGTTCTCAAAATGTTCTGTCAGTACCCGAGGATGCACCAACGACTTAGGATAGTGTTAGCAAACAGACAAATGCACATAAGAAAGAAATACAGAATTTTATTGCAAGAGTGATCACAACCTCAAAAGAGAAATTCACCTTCTCCTGTGACTAGACTTGTGTAGGGTAACTAAGACTTCTGCTGTCACTGCAATACCTAATTAGATGTATTTTGGAGCCCTTAACTTGAGGAATTACTGACATAACTGATCATAACATAACAAAGCAGATCAAGGAATAAGTGCAGTTGGAACCAGTTAACTTTCACTCATAAGTTATACACATTTTGAAATAATAATTTCATGAGATCTTCATTCTACTCTTGTCCAAATAGGATTTCTACTGTATTTCTTATAAAAGCAGGGTCTAGGGGAAGAGGAGACAAACTGTCTGTGGGATCAGCAGTTGTTTGCTTCTTGCACTTTTCCTCTATGTCAGTATTGTGAGATAATAAATTAAAGGGAGGAACTGTGATCCAAAAGAGAGAAATGATGGCTGCATGAAAAATGAAATTTCCACTTCGGGGAAATTCTTTCTCTATAAATAGATATAACTAAACATCTTTAGACACTAAAATTAAAATTTGTTGTTTTGAAATATCTTGAATACTAGAAAGCATTCAAACCTTTTATTGATAGAAATTAAACTAGTCTATTTCATCTTTTTTCTTAAATAAATGTCATGAATTGACCTGATAGTCCGAGTTTCCATGAGACATTCTAAGTTTGAGGCACAAGAAATCGGAAAGCCCTTACCCTTACAGCTTCCAAAACTCTGATCCCTTTCTCCTCCAAATGAACACTGGCTTAAGACAAAGCTCTTCAGTTCCTAATGCTTTTAGCAGTCAGGCAACTTTGCAGCAGATACAACTGCTTTTTTTGACATAACTTAAAAAAAAATCTGCATTTTCTAGTGGCAGAAAACATTTCAAAAATTTCTTGGCTGCCTTTAGCAGTTAGTTTGATGCATTATATGTAACTGAATATTTTAATAATTTATGTGAAATACAGGATAAAAGAAAGTGGATTTCCTATAAATGCTGTTCCATGTTGTTATTGGACAGTTATGCCCAGCTACCCTGTGACAGAAGACCAAAACAGTGATTTCCAAATCTCAGCTTCTAGTGCTATTCTTGTAGACAAATACATTTTACATATTTTGTAGAAACTGACAGAAATAACATAATAGATTTCTAATAAGTTAGAAATCTAAAGGTCAGCATCTAACATTATATATGAGTAGAAATTCACTATGAAAATCCTGAGGAGATTATTTCAGTCACGCTATAAATATGGAGTCATCTGATTTTCTGACCTCTTTAAACTCTTCTCTTTATGCAGTGAATAATATATGTAAATATCTTCCAGTAGACAATGCTAGTTGCTGACACTACAGTGTACATATCATAAACTCAGAGTAATTACAGCTGAATATGTGGGTATCATTTTGCTGTCTCGTTCCAGTTTTGTGTATCTCTCTATACTTGTATCTGATTATACTTTGCTTTGCATAAGTATATCTTCACTCTCCAAATATCTTAATGTCATTTTTTTTTCTCTTCCTGATGCACAGTCTGCATTCTAAATATCTGAGACTGCAAGTAAAGAGATCTTGCTGCTTTCACATGATTTTTTTTTTTTTTTCTGAATTTATATTTCAATCTTGATAGAAAGTCCAAGTGAAAGGAAATGTGAGGTCAAAGAAATTAAGACAATCATGGAATCAACAAAAATATTGACAGATGGTAATTTCAACTGGTAATATAATAATGAGCTTGCAAGCAGAGAAAGACCTAATTATAGTACCAAAAATCCTATAAGAAGAGATAAATATTTTCATAAGAGATTGAAGTACAAAAAGATCTGGAAAATGAAAAAAGAAGCAATTTATATTTTAAGGAGTTGGAGCTAGAAAGGCAAGGCATTGCTCACTGCATGTGTCTGAATGTATGAAAGCATTTGCACTCAGCTAGACAGCAAGAAGTGATATTGAGCTTTGAACTTTATTGCATCTCAGTTTGTAAGAATTCCAATGGTATATCAGATCTTTCATTTGTTTGTATGAGTGTCTTGTCTAAAAGCTGCCCATACTTCCTCTGCTGAGAAAAGTATATGCACAGAACACCCAGCAGACTATGCTACGTCAGTCTTAGGTCTTTTCTCAATTATCAGTTTTCTCTAAGTCCTGAAGACCAGGACTTAAAATACATTCTTAAGGTGGTAGGAAAAATCTCACATCATGCAATTTATACACACCGAGTTTAGAAATTTCTTGAACTCAAAATCTGTGGCAATAAGTTTCAAAGCTAGATCACACAATGTGTGTAAATGAGTTTGTTTACAGGTAAAAATTTTCAAATATTTTCAAATTTTTTCCAATTTTGAACAAGAAGAAGTAATTTAGGATAACTGATATCCTTGATGTTCATGTTTTTTTCTCTAGACTCCCTGTTTCCTGAACAAATATGTTAGTAAATGTTTCTCTCCTGCAGAACCTTCTTTTTTGTGCAAGTATTCTATTTTTCTTCTTGCATTCCTTTTTATTAGTCAAATAATGTTGATTTCCCTATTGTTTCTAAAGGTGCTGCTGGTTTTTCAGGGTCTACTGTTTCTGCATAACTCAAATATTTTGCCACATCTTAGAATGACTTCAACGTCATCACATATTGAAACGTTCATGGAAACTTAACCTACTCGAGAGTTTTCATTATGCTATAATAAAAAAAAACTGAAACAAGAACTACAGATAGAGATAAAGTCTGCCATATATCAAATGGTAAACACGTCATACTTTGTGGCAGACAAGTCAGATCTGAAAAAGTTGTATGGAGCATTTATGCATTTTTACTCTACTCTACTCTACTCTACTCTACTCTACTCTACTCTACTCTACTCTACTCTACTCTACTCTATTCTACTCTGAACTACTACTACTACTACTGAAATATGAAACTAAACAACATCTTCTTATATCTGATTTTTATTCTCCTCAGTTACACTGGTAGGTACAATAAAATATATTACTTTTTTACTGAAAATCTTGACTTGATACTGCCTCACAAAGATAGCATAGCATATACTTTAACCTTTTCCATTTTCTCTCCTAGGATTTTTGCTAAATTAATGTACAAATTATTTAGTGATGATGGCTGCTTAAGTTCTTTAGTACTTTTTGGGCATTGTTAAAGAATTTTTTTTAAACATAAATACATCTCCATCTACTCCCATTTTTCTTTATCTACCATTTTCTGTTAGTTTGTAATAAAGGCCTACATATTTTCACTCATCTTTGCCTACATATATATATACAAACATATTATTCTATTGAACATCAGGATTCATGTTAGTAATTACTGTTTAACTCAGGTCTTCATCAAAAACTTATGAGAAAAAAAGAAAAGATGAGTTCTTTTACAGGCCAAGTATTTGTTTAAATTTGTATCTGAAGCTTGGCTGAATATTTTAAATTGCAACACAACTCCAATGTAAGGTTCAAAAATTTATAAATTAACATTCTTTCCAAAGCTCTTGTAAGTTTTGGAGGATTAAATTTATGGTCCGTGAACTCTCTTTTCTAATTAATTTACTTTTTTTGGCAACCTCTATGAAGTCTAAGCCTGCTGTCTCTCAGATCAATATATCCATCCCCCTTGTCTCCAGAGCCCTAAATATTTTGATGGTTTATCTGAAACCAGTTTACTACTTTTCCTTTAACCTTAGAACTATTCTCTGTAAATATTTCAGTAGTAATGTCTTAAAAGAAAGTAAAAAAAAATTGAAAACACATTTCTTTTCCAATTTAATATTCAAAGTCACTGCTTTCTTTATGAGTTTTAAATTACATTAGAAGTAACAAATTTAACTTTTTTGAATTATTCGCTAGACCATGGGAACAATCAAAAACCCCAAAAATCCTTAAAAACTTAAATATTATAGTGCTTATCTAAATTTTTGTATACGTT